>JASCZW010001922.1:0-210183 GCA_034211315.2 Aedes japonicus | reverse complement strand
ATATATATTTATATTTATTTATTTATAGGCCTTTTCGTGAATCAGAGACGTGTAGAGATCTCTAAAGCTTAACGAATCATCGATACTACCATCAAATTCTTGCAGCTGGATTTGTGGTAGCCGAACATGATCCGTTACGCCACGTAGAGTGGTGTCCGCAGTCCGCAAAATTTGATTTGAAAGAAGATTCTTCCTGCAATTCCTGAACCTTCTCGACCAGAAACGATTTTCAATCGTAGTAGCGGTTTCCATCTCCAATCTGCTCCTTTTGCAATCCCTCTTGCTCCTTAAAATCTTCATGCGTCTCAATATCCCAGATAGTTTCGGTAATTTGAATCCACGGTAGATCTAACTTCTAAAGATGAACATTGATTTGATTGGCAGGGTTAACTCCTCAAAGTCCTTAATTTCATACAAATATTGCCAAATGATAGTTTGAGTCTCTTGAATTTTGATGTTAAGACCTTCAAGGAATCGACATTCCTGGTTAGTAGGTGTGAGGTGCTCCCTTAGCTCAGTCGGTAAAGGCGCGGCTACAAAGCAACACCATGCTGGATGTGGCTGAGTTCGAGGAACTTTTCGTAAAGGAAAACTTCTCGACTCCCAGGGCATATAGCGTATGATTGTACTTGCCTCACAACCATACTAATGCAAAAATGGTACTTGGCATCGAAAGCTCTCAATTAATAACTGAGGAAGTGCATTTAGAACACTAAGTTGAGAACAAACAATAAGCTAATTGTGAAAACAATAAGCTTGAAACGCTAAGAAGAAGATGTAGGTTTTGACATGGTTGCTGGTGTCACTCAACGAAAACCGTGAAGAAAGCTATCTGTAAGGTGGGTCCCTATTAGGCTAAGTGACCTTGAACGCACGCTTCAGCGCCATTTAGATCAAAGGAGTGAAAGTAGGAAGTAAAATCATTTGGAGAAAATCAAACCATCATTTTTTAGCATGTGCAAGAAAGGGAAAGGTGATTAAACGTCAAAAAGCCTAATGTCCCAATTGCGTTGAACCGTATCCAAATGGAGAAAAGTTGCAGATGTATTGTTCAATTTGATTGCTTCGGGTGGACATATAGTGTCTAGCTCACCTATGAGAAGAAACAACAGCGCCTCTTCAACCAAGAACAGTCCATTCCGACAAGATGCACCTCGAGGTTCGATCAGTTTTCTCATATTCCGAATCAAGCCAGTGAAATACGAATGAATGGGAGGCCAAATGTAGTACCGCATTTGAAACTTCGGCCGTTCAGTTTACAGGGATTGCGTCCAGAAATGATTTGATTCACAACAGTTCAATTTGCATCGAAGGAGTAAATTTGTATTGGTGGGCTATCCAAAATCCAGCTTCGGCTGAGCATGTTCTTAAATTTTATCGTAAGTGTATTTACCTGTTCGCCAATGGCCGTTGTTATGCCCGAACTCTAAGTGATGTTCTCCGTCTACGCAAACGATTCTGTTTCCAACGTAGATCGAACCGAATTGCAATGGATTGCATGCATCAATGCATAGAGCGTTCTTAATCCATTCTCCGCAAACCGACTCAACAGGTAGTGTGCGTAGATCATCCGTTGAGAAACTCAGAGAATCACACAAGTTGTATGGTTGGTATTAGTGGAGAATAGGAAGTGCTTCGGCTAGACATACACTAGTTCTAAGATACCTGATAATGTAGTAGAAAACGCTCTGGATATTCTATAATCCTGATGAACTACTGATGTCCTCCATCGAAATTGTATTGATACTCGCTGATAAAGGTTAATCACAAAGACGATGGTAGTATGCTCCAATGCCGACTGCATGCATTTTAGAAGTGAACTGACGATGGCGAATAGATCCTTTCACGATCTCCAAAAAAATACTAGATCTTTTGAAAAACTCAGCGATGGCTACTTTTCTTTAAAGGAATAGAATAGTGAGTCCTTTGTCAGTCTTGGGTTGAGCCTTTCATTAAAGTTAGCTGGCGTTAAGTGTTTTTGTGGTCGAAAGGACTGAGGTCTGAGGTAGTGGAGATCCAGTTCGAAGGACCATTTTATGTCGGAGAGCTGCCCGACCAAAGTTCTACTGACCTCCACCTGACGTTCACTGAGCAGATCTCTTTCTAGATGACTATCAATCGCTCGGTAGTGGTGCGTAATCCTAGAGTCCGGGAGAACGAAACGTTGCACTACTACGACCATGGGTGCTACAGTAGCTCAATTCACCGGTATCGCAGATGGAGTCTCTCAAATCAGTCAGTACGATTAATTTGTTATGCAAACACAAATGAAACACAAATCTCTGCATAACTCGAGAACTGATTAAGCATGTGAAACCAAGTTTGGCAGGTGGAGTTTTTTAATTAGAGAAAAGTTCTATGGTAGCTTGAGACCCCTTCGCTTTCTGGAAGGGGACAAATGAAATACAATTTTTAGCATAACTCGAGAGCCAATGAAGCAAATGAAGCCAAAAGCATGTTGAGATTTTTGAGGCAAGAAATGTTTCTATGGTAGTTCAAGACACCTCCCCATTTTGAAGGAGGGGGCTCCCATACAAATTAAACACCAATTTCTGCATAACTTGAGAATTAATCAAGCAAATGCAACCACATTTTAAATATGGGGGCACGACCTCTAAATATAAAAAAATGAATTTCTGTCTGTCTGTCTGTCTGACCCTTATATACTCGAAAAGTTCTGAAGATCAGAGTTTGAGATCCCTCCTCTCTCAGAAAGGGGGGGGGGCTCTTATACAAATGAGACACAATTTTTTGCATGACTCAAGAACTAATCAAGCAAATCGAACCAAATGATGCATGTGAGGGGTTTTGAAGGTAATGATTGTATGGTAGTTTGAGAAACCTCCCCCTTCTGGAAGGGAGGGCTCCCATACATAAGAAACACAAATTTCTATCATACATGAGAATTATCCAGGTTATTAAAACACAAAACTTGTATTTTTTGGTAAGAAGCATGTTCTGATAGAAGTATGAACCCCTGCTTAGTCAAGTAAAAAACTCATTCCGAAAAACAACCTTACCCTTAAACGTGCCAGTTTTATTAAATTTTCATTCATTTAGTTGAAAGCGTAGCAACGCTCGCACCGGGTTCATCTAGTTTACTTTAAATTTACAACGGTTATTTATTTACAGTGTGTCTCACAATAGGTTTCACCTTTTTTCAGGCTTGGTTTACTTCAGCTAGGTAATTTTAACAGCGGAATTGATTATACCCATTTTGAGTGTATTCATTTGACAGTTTATCGCTGAAGATAAATAAGCGATCCCGTTTGTTTATATTTATCAGCTACCATAGATGCCATACGGGAGCAAGTTTAAAAATTACATTTGCAAAAGCATAGACCGTGTCAGGTATTCAATACCCTTAAGCAGTTCGGAATGAGTAGGCGTTTTGTTTTTCGAAACGGTTCAAGAAAACTGGAAATATCCATATTCAACACAAAGGAGGTACCAGACGAACTGCCAGAACGAAGAAAAAGATCAAATGTGTGAGGGAGCGAATAAGACGTAATCCGGCCGAATCTAGCCGTAAAATGAGCAAACTAGACTCATTTTTGAAAATCTCAAATAACTGGCAACCGTGGCCGTTTTCTTCTTGATACCACATGCGAGCAAAAAAATGTTTATGCACTGCTACATGCATGTTGAACGAACAAAAAAAATTAAACTATACATTAAAACCAACGTACTTTTGATACAGGAAAGATCAAGGCTAACCAACCTAACAGAAAGGCTAAGGCTAGCCAATCTTAACAAAATATTCAACTTCTTATGTTGGTTTAACGATAAGCACCATTTCAATAATAGCTTGAAGCTACAAAACACTGATTAGCAGTGTTACTAACGAAATAGGATTAAAATGTTTGGGCGCGAATCTTCTGTTACAAATGACTCTATGTTTGTCTAGAAAACTCTATCGAAAGTTTTCCGAATCTGCTGCTGATCTGCTGAATCGAGTCCGCCCGGAAGGTATGCAACCAACATTCATATTCACCACTCACTGAAGAACGGCACTTTGACCACCACTTCCAGAGTCTCTCCTTCCCTAATGCACCGTTCCAACACAAGAGAGACGACATGTTATCGGGATTTAAAGCCACTTGAGTGATGACGACAAGTTGAATGCAGAAATTCCATTCGGACATCATTTTAATCCATTTCACCAACCACCGGCATTTATGCATAGGGAAACCAAACATCATTATTTCACAAATCTCCGTCTCTCTGGAGATCACAAAGCAAACCCCTTCACACATACACACGCACACACATACACAGCACAGCACGTGACTGCACATGGCGGTTGATGACAACTGGTATAATAGCTCTCGATCCGATCCGGATATGTGAGGATGCGGGCGTCCGGAGGGAGTACTGGCTCAGCTCAACAGACAGAGGACCAAAGCAACACAAATAGTTTGCATTTGTGCATCGATTAAGTGCCACCATTCCATGTGTCCCCACAACGGGCTGTCAAATTGACAGTGTGTACTCCGGGTTTGTTTTACCACAAGAACAGAGCTCGCACATTCCCCGTGAGTGGGAGGGAGGACAGGGAGCCAGAGACTAGAGATTAGGCGTCGATGCGGTTGCCCGGGGCAACACGCCCTCTGCTGATAAAGTGTAGATATGGTGGTTCGATTTCAGTTTCAGCTCGGCAGTTTTGAATTATCTTTCGAGCACCCACACCCGGGCCGCAATTCTGAGGATGGCTAAGTAGAGTGGCTGGCTGGCTGGCTGGTTGGCTGGTGAGTGCGTTTCGAGAGGCTTATGAGCTTTTGATTCGAGGGTGGTGCTCCTCGTTTTGATGAACAGCGGTTTGCGGTTTAATTTGTAGTGCGGATTTGTTGGGTTATTAAGGCAGGGGTTCGAATGGAAAAATTTGCTCGTGTTGTCTGTGGGGATGGATGCGGCTATTCTAGCAGCTGGAAATACAGTTTTGATTCGAATTTCAAACGTTGTTTTTACGGAATCCTTGGGCCAATCTGCTCAACGAAATGGACCATTCCAGCAACTACCGACTGTCTCGCCCTCGATTCAACGCTTTAATATCAGCATCATGTCGGCGCTGGAGGCCACCGCTGCAGCGGAAACAAGCAAAGGATGCTAATGCTTCGGTAACATAAACAGAAAAGGCTTAAACTGTGAACTTGGCTGCACCTGGAAAATTACCGGGGCAATTCAACGGAACTTTAAGGCCAATTTATGATAATCGACTCGCACCGTGACAACGGGGGTAGGGGGAGGAAATGCTCACCCCATGCTGAAAGTTTTCCGCCCTCCAGCGACCAAACTGTTCCGTAACTGGTCGTGTTAACTGTATTGTTTAAAATTCATACCGACACATAAAAACCTAGGTTATAACAAGCACCCAGCACCATCCAACCGGGAAAGAAAGCGAGGATTTAACGAGTAAGAATCGTTCGAATGTTCTCCAAGAGCCGTGTTCTCACCGGTTTAGCATCGGAGCTCAAGGAAGAGTTTGGCTGGAAATGTATCAAAAGTTCAGAGTGCAAACATGGAAAAGTTGGCCATGCTTTCTCCTTGACGCCCTCCCCTCGATCCTTTGCCGGAGAAAAACTTATGCCACGAGAGGTGGGTAAATGTTTCCGCCTTGGCTGGGTTGTATGTACTCTAACATAAACATAGGATAGATTCGGAGTTCTATCTTGGGTGGGTGTCGGATTCATCACGAACGAATGGCGTAGAACAACATGGGAGTTGAATGCAAAAGCATATGGCTAAAGTTGTTTTGGATGAGCGTTTTAATCGTAGGATGAGGAAGTGTCACATTGATAACCGAAAGTGTTTGTGTTTTCTTGAAAATTGCCCAGCTCGTTGAGTTCGTTGCATCCGTTCACCCGACCAGATTCACAGATTCACTTTAAATTCTCTTAAATTTCAATCCACCCCTTCCTAACAACTTCCAACCGGCGATGTGTTGCATAATAAATCGTTCGCCCAGCCAGACAGCATCAGTTAAACCATGCTAAACTGCCGAAAGATAAAAGCGAGAAGCTGCACTCAGCTCACAGAGGGATAGGAAACATACGTGTTGAATGCTGCCACACACTGACAGCCGGAACTGCACCCGACAAACTGCTGCAGCAAGGTGTCGTTGGCTTCCCGCTGTTCAAACCCCGGCCAAGTTAGTCCATCGAAAAACCGGAAAACCGGAAGATAGATGATGTAGATTTAAAATGCACTCGTTTTTTTTTCTAAAGGATACTATAGCATTCCGAATCAAAGCAGAAGTAGACCGCGTTTCCGAAAAGGGATTTATAGATGCCGCTGCGATACGACTTGTTGCTGCCATCATCTGTCGGGTTTTCCTCCGAGTTTCCGACCCCCTCGCGTGAAACTGCATTCAAATGCGGAAAACGAGTGCACGCCAGGCAGATTTGACTGAATGCAATGGAATTGAACTTTTGAGGCAAGGATTTGGGCATGTTTATGTATTGTTGGCGCAATGCTGCTTTTCTATGGAAGAATGAGCGTGTTTACCCCCAGTTGGTTTCTCTGAATGCCGATAGTAGGCCATGCTGATGCGATGACCTGGGATCTGATTTCGAGGAAGCATCGCAGCATTCATGAATTTTTTAAATTTAATTCCCTCCAGTTGGTGTTTAAGCTTTGGCACTGCGGAAAATTCTGAATGAATCCACCAATGGTTACGATTAGAGCCTTCTTTCAAAACTGCTAGCTCATTATATTTCAATTCATTTATTGTATTTTGTTGAATAAAGTTTATATTGTGTTACGAATCATAAATCTCGGCCTTATTCTCCATCGTAACAAATTGGCGACGAGTCTGTGAAAGTTCGCGTCGGGTTATTTCGCGTCGAAAAGTAAAAACCGCGGCGCCGTAAACCTCGTGGAAGATGCCGATTCAGCAAGCATCGTCCGGTAATGGAGGAGAGCAGCAGCCAGAGCAGCCTTTCAAAGAAACCATCTTGGAAATTCTCAACAATCAGCAAACGCTGATGGCACAATTGGCAAGGCAAATGACGGCGATCCAGGGAACCGTCCAAAACGCTAACCGTAGTGAGTTGGATTGGATTCTCTGGCGACGAATATCACAGACTTCGCATATGACGTAGACAAGGGATGTTCGTTTGATGCCTGGTTCTCCCGCTACGCGGACCTTTTTGAAAAGGATGCGGCACAACTTCCAGATGATGCGAAGGTACTACTGTTGCAACGAAAGTCAAATCCCGCTGCGCACGAGCGGTACACGTCGTTTATCCTCCCGAAGCTATCGAAGGAGTTTTCGTTTGAGGAGACGATAGCCAAATTAAAGACCATGTTTGGCACACCAGTCTCTACGTTTCATCGACGATACCAGTGTCTCCAGACAGCGAAAGAAGATGGTGATGGTGATGGTGACAGCGAAAGAAGATGATTTTATCAGTTACTCGTGTAAAGTCAACCGTGCTTGTATTGATTTCAAGCTCCAAGAGCTGAAAGAGGATCAATTTAAATGCCTCATTTTTGTATGCGGACTCAAATCTCAGAAGGATTCGGACATCCGGATGCGGCTTCTTTCCCGAATGAATGAAACAAGCGATACGACACTTGAGAAGATCGACGAAGAGTGCAAAAGTCTTATCAACTTGAAGCAGGATACGGTGCTCATTGGAGGAAAGCAATCCACGTCAACCGTTGCTGCAACCAATGCCGTTCAAACACACTCTTCGTTCAACCGGAAGAAAAAGTCTAACCGAAGCAAGAACAACCCGCCGAAGTCACCTTGCTGGTCCTACGGCGCCATGCATTTTTCAAGCCAGTGTAGCTACAAGGAGCATAAATGCCGCGAGTGTGGAAAAACTGGTCACAAAGAGGGTTATTGTAGCTGTTTTTCATCGAAGCAACGTCTAAAACCAGGAAAAGGGAAGCAGCAAGGGCGGCAGGAATCTCGAAGCTGGCACTCAAGCAAAATCGTCATCGTGAAGAATTTGAAGCGAAGTAGGCGATATGTCGAGACAGAAATCAACGGTGTTCCAGTCAATCTCCAGCTGGATTCCGGCTCCGATATTACTATCATATCCAGGCAAAACTGGATCAAAATCGGTGCTCCGCAGATGTCTCGTCCAGATTGTGAAGTTCAGACAGCGTCGGGTGATAAGCTGGGAATCGATGCCATGTTCCGTGCCTCCGTCACCATCGGCGGCGACCAAAGAGAAGGTAATGTTTACGTTTGTTGCTCTAACCTCTCTCTGAACGTTTTAGGCTCAGAGCTACTGGACGACTTCGGCCTTTGGGACGTACCATTTTCATTGTTCTGCAAGTTGCTTGACGTCAAGCCAGCAGGCCAACAAATAATCGAATTGAAAACCCGGTTCCCGAAGGTGTTCACCAATCGTCTGGGTCTGTGCTTGAAGATGCAGGTTCACTAGTCGCTCAAGCAAGACGCCCGTCCTGTATTCAAGCCAATGCGACCGGTATCGTATAGTGTGGAAGCAGTTGTGGAAGACGAGTTGAAACGGCTGCAGGATAAAGGCATCATCATTCCAATTACGTACGCGGATTGGGCAGCACCCATCGTTGTGGTGCGTAAACCGGATCGTTCGGTTGGGATATGCGCTGATTTTTCCACCGGGTTGAACGACTCACTTGAAGCAAACAGCTACCCTCTCCCTCTTCCGGAGGATATTTTCAACCGAATGTCTAATTGCGTCATGTTCAGCCACATCGACTTATCGGAAGCGTACCTCCAAGTCGAGTTGGACGCGGAAAGCAGAAAGCTGATCAACATTAATACCCACAAGGGCCTCAATCAGTTCATCTGACTGTCACCCGGTATCAAGAGCGCCCCGGGGGCTTCCCAGCAAATTATGGATGCAATGTTAGCCGGATTGGAGTGTACCTGCCCATACCTCGATGATATACTCGTCGGAGGTCGCATTGAAGAAGAGCATATGCGGAACTTGCACAGAGTACTGGAGCGGCTTCAAGATTACGGTTTCACGGTGAAGTTCAACAAGTGCCGATCCTTCATGATCCAACCAAGGTGAAAGCGATTGCAAATATGCCTCCTCCGAACAACGTACCAACCCTCCGATCGTACTTTGGTGCGATCAATTATTACGGAAAGTACAGCCGGGAAATGCGAAAACTTTGCCAGCCGCTGGACGATTTATTGAAGCGAGGGACCAGTTACCAATGGTCCGAGGCTTGCCAACAATCGTTCGACCGTTTCAAGGATGTTTTGCAGTCACCGTTAATGCTCACGCACTTCAACCCACAGTTCGACATTGTGGTGTCCTGACAGTTCCGAAAAGGCTGCGTACCATGCATCTAGAAGTCTCACACCGGCAGAGTCACGGTACAGCCAAATCGAAAAAGAGGCGTTACCAAATTTCATCGAATGGTCTATGGAAGACGCTTCACCCTTCAAACTTACCATAAACCCATAGTGAGCCATCTTCGGATCGAAACGAGGAATTCCACCGTACACGGCCAACCGCCTTCAAAGATGGGCCCTCCCCATGTTATTGTACGATTTCCAAATTAAGTATATTTCGACCGATCATTTTGGGCACGCTGATATACTGTCGCGCCTGATTAATTCTGAAAATTAATGATGAAGACTACGTGATTGCATCCTTAGAGGTCGAGAAGGTAATCTGCAACATCGTAGGCCAGTCCATCGAACATCTTCCGGTGTCGTACAAAATGATTGCGGAAGAGGCAACCCAAGATGAAATTCTCACCAAAGTCAGGCACTTCATCAGGAACGGCTGGCCGAACAAAGCAACATCTATAGGACCAGGGGTGCAGCAGTTTTTTGTACGTCGGGTATCTCTGTACGAGGCTCAGAAGGTTCTCATGTATAGCGAACGGGTCGTTATTCCGAAGAAGCTACAACAAAAAGTGTCCAGCAGTTACACAAGGGGCACCCTGGCATCGTGCGAATGCGGTCACTAGCGCGCAATTTTGTGTATTGGCCGAACATCGACGAACACATTGGTGGATTGATCCGTCCCTGTCAGGAATGCGCTGCTGTTGCTAAAACGGATACTAAGACGAAATTGGAATCCTGGCCAATTCCGGAAAAGCCTTGGCAAAGGGTCCACGTAGATTTTGCGGGTCCAATCAACGACACGTATTTTCTGCTGTGGGTAGATTCGCTCTCCAAATGGCATGAGGTGGTTAACGAAGCCACACAAAACAACGGATTAGTTGAGCGGTTCGTTGACACGTTCAAAAGAACGATAAAGAACGATTCAAGCAGGAGGGGAAGATCTAGAAAAGGCCATCGATACTTTCTTGCTCTGCTATAGATCCACACCTAGTCGTAACGCACCAGGAGGAAAATCACCAGCGGAGATTTTGTTCGGAAAGCCACTTCGAACATCGTTAGAGCTCATGAGACCGCCAAGCAAATTCTTCAAGGATGGTAATTCCAGGCAGGCAATCCAGTTCGACGAGAAGCACGGAGCAAAATCGAAGGTCTTCGAAGTGAAAGATAGAGTGTACGCTCAAGTGCACCATGGAAACGAGTGGAGCTGGGTTCCAGGAGAAGTGATGTATAATGTAGTAATGTAGGCAAGTAATGTATAACGTTTGGCTGCCTGATCGTCAACGTTTAATCCGCTCTTATAGCAACCAGCTGCGGAAACGTTACGTGGACAGCTCGCCAGAAGTGACAGAACCGAGGGTTCCACTTGAGATCCTGCTCGACACGTGGGGTTTGAACAGCTCGAATCCGAAAGCAGAAACTGTCGAACCACCTGCTGAGCCTGAAGCACTGAATGAGCTGCAGCTGGAGTTCTTGAGCGATGTGATGGAACCTGATCAAGATAACTGTCGACGAACATCTCCTGATAGACAACCTGAACTAGATGAAGTTACCTGGCGACGATCAACGAGACAGCGCCGGGTACCAGTTCGATATGAACCCTACCAGGTGTACTAAAAAGGGGAGGTGTTGGGGCACCCCTCGGCACCCACTCTGCGACTCTACTGTGTGGCTGTCACTTGGCAGTCATGCCACCTTCTACAAGAACAAGAGAATAGGAAAAACGTCATCATGGTCACGAGATAATAAGCAACAGTCTGCTCGCTCATTATATTTTAATTCATTTATTGTATATTGTTGGATAAAGTTTATATTGTGTTACGAATCATAAGTCTCGGCCTTATTCTCCATCGTAACAGACAATTATTGCTGCTGAAGATTTCCAACAAGCTCGGGAGATTCCGTAACAATCATCCCGGAAATGAATTGACCGAAATTGGGTGTTGGGTTCCTATCCGGATAATTTGACATGGAGTTTTCATAAGGGCCTATTTTGCAAATGTAAACAATGGCATCTTCCGAAAATTTCTTGAAAATGCAAACTCGCTCAAGTAAAATACCACTTCTGCTGTAAAGGGGAACTCCTTTCCTGTATACTCATCGTGGTAATTCACTAGCGTTCTCGAGAAATTTGCGGAAAAAGCCATTGTTTACATTTGCGACATTGGCCCTTATGAAAACTCCTTGTCTAATTATTGTTTTCCTGGAGAAAATACCGTTCATTACAATCTTTGTTTTTCTTAAGAAATTGTAAGTGTTTGTTAAAATTGTTAGTCCCGATTACAGTGTTTTTGCTTTCCGCGTGTTCAATAGACAGGTCTGACTCAAGCCCCTCAATCCGTACTAACCTTTTCAATAATAGCGTGGCTCAGGATAAAACGTAAATTTTAGCACTCTAATTGTAATGTTTTGTATTCTCCGTGCGTGGAGTAACGATTATGATGTAGAAGGAGATGTTCGCTCATCACCATGAGGCACCAAGAGTGGACAGTAATGTTTGTTAGAATGAAAGATATGAAGAGAAAGTGTTGAAAGTTCCGTCAGTGTACGGTAGGTTGGAAATAGAATAGAAGTATTGAAAATTGAGCGAAAGGGCATGGGTAAAGTGGTACTCGAACCATGGACGTTACTATTGCCTAACATCAGACTGCGGGGTAGGTCAAGGCACGCGGACCTAAATTTTAGGTTATTGTAGGTTACATAGATTTAAGTTCAACTGTGTATGTATAGTAATATAAGTAGTATCTATAGCATTTCCAGTGTCCATAGCATTTAGATTACCTCGTAAATTATTATAACGAATTCACAGAGATTTGAACAATACATTTAGGTACAAATTGTAAATAGTTCAAATTCACTCGCACTTTCATTTTGACTGATCGGATTGTTTCCCTTTGTCTGGTTCTTTCGTATTGGATGACTCGCCATATCCAACATATTTGTGCAAGAATTGTTAATTTTACAAATGTTTTATGAAAGTATTGCAAACCATGCCTAGTCCAAATTGGTTAGGATCTCTCGTATTCTACATATCAATCTGACTAACGATTGCGCTGACAAAAAATGTCCCTGCTGCAAGTGATTTATACTTCATTATTGTTCCTAAAAACATTTTTCCATACATTTATAAGACACTAGCTGAACCCGCTGCGTGCGCTGCTACGCTTGCAACTAAATGAAGGATCATTTAATGTAACTGGTACTTTTATGGTTTTTTTTTAATGAGTTTTTTTTTCTTGAATAAGCAGGGGTTCAAGCTTCTATCAAAACATGCTTCTTACCCGAGAAATACACGTTTTGTGTTTAAGTATCCTGGATAGTTCTCATTTTTGGTTGAAATTTGTGTTTCATTTGTATGGGAGCCCTCCCTTCCAGAGGGGGTGGTTTCTCAAATCACCAAACAATGATTGCCTTCAAAATCCCTCACATGCCAAATTTGATTCGATTTGCTTGATTAGTTCACGAGTTATGAAGAAATTTGTGTCTCATATGTATCAGAGCCCCCTTTCTTGAGAAAGTAGGGGTCTCAAACAATCATAAGAACCTTCCCCAGCCCCAAAAACCCCTTCATATAAATTTTCACGTTGGTCGGTTCAGAAATTTCCGAGTCTATAAGGGTCTGACTGGCAGACAGACAGACAGAAATTAATTTTTATGTATATAGAAATCTACCCTTCAAAAATCTCCACATGCCCAATTTGGTTCCATTTTCTTGATTTGTTCTCGAGTCATGCTGAAATTCGTGTTTTATTTGTATAAGAGACCCCTCTTTCAGTGAGCGGAGGAGTTTCAAACCACAATAGAAACATGTCTTGCCTTCAAAAACCTCCACATGCCAAATTTGGTTCCATTATCCTTAAAAGTTCTTGAGTTATGCTGAAATTTGTGTTTCATTTGTATGGAAACCCCCCTCCCGCTCCCTTCCAGATGGCGGAGGAGTCTCAAACTTCCATAGAATCATTTATCTCCTCAAAAACCTCCACATGCCAAATTGGGTTCCATATGCTTGATTAGTTCTCGAGCTATGCACAAATTTGTGTTTCATTTGTATGAGAGACCCCCTCTTACAGAGAGCGGAGGGGTCTCGATTTACCTTAGAAACATTTCTTGCCTTCAAAAACCTCTACCTGCCAAATTTAGCTCCATTTACTTAATTAGCTCTCAAGTTATGTAGAACCTTTTGTTTCATTTTTATGGGAGCACCGCCCCCCAACCTAACAGAGAGAGAGGAGGGGTCTCGAACTATCGTAGAAACATTTATTGCCTTTAAAATCACCGCATGCCAAATTTGGTTCCATTTGCTTTATTAGATCTAGAGTTATGAAGAAATTACAGTTTCATTTGTATGACAGCACCCCTTTTAGTAGAGGGGAGGGGTCTCAAACCACCATAAAACATTTTTCTCCTCCAGAAAACCCCACATGCCGAATTTGGTTCCATTTGCTTGATTAGTTCTTGCGATATGCAGAAACTTCTGTTTCATTTGTTCAAGAGCCTCCCTTTCTAGAGAGGGGAGGGGTCTCTGACTACCATAGAAACATTGCTTGCCTCCAAAAACGTCCGCATGCTAAATTTGGGTTCCTTTGCTAGATCAGTTCTTGTATGGGAGCCCCCCTTTCCAGAGAAGGGAGGGGTTTCAAACCATCATAAGAACCTTTCGGTGTCCATGACGAATCCAACAAAGCAAAAATATTTCCAAACGGTCCTTCCACTCGCGAGTTAAATCGTGACAAAGGAAACCCCAACTCATTTTTATTTATATAGATGACCGGGACAAGATTTTATGAATAGTTCAAAATACTGTTGAAATAACATGTTTTGCGAAACATGTTTTTTTACTCATATAGATGAATTTTCGTACATGATTGTGATTCCACTGCCAACGGGAAGCAAATCATAGATACTCAGAGTTGACTTTTCAACAGTCAGAGTTGGCTTAGCAAAGAAACTACAAACCTATCACATCAAGGACTAATGTGCAAAGGTCCCCCGTCCAGCAACTGCTGTATCAGACAGTTCGCGAGTCGGCATCGGATATCGCCATAATTTCCGACCCATACCGCATCCCAGCCGGCAACGGAAACTGGGGTACGGACGGGTCCAATATGGCGGCATAATGGACGACTGGCAAGTACCCGGTTGTGTCTACCACAAATGAAGGCTTCGCGGTTGTAAAAGTGAATGGAGTGTTCTTCTGCAGCTGCTACGCACCGCCAAGATGGTCGAACGAACAGTTTTCCAATATGCTCGATCGGTTGACAACGGAGCTAACTGGCCTAAACCTATGGGTAATAGCGGGGGACTTCAACGCTTGGGCGCTCGAGGAAGGTGTCACCTTACCAACCCCATGGGGCCAGATTCTTCTGGAGGCCTTGGCTAGGCTCAATATGGACCTAGCCAACGTGGGTACCAAGAGTACCTACCATAGAAACGGAGCGAAATCGATCATTGATATAACATTCAGCAGTCCTGGGGTGCTCAGCAATTGGAGGGTGTATGATGGCTACACCCATAGCGACCACTGGTGATTCGTTATTGTGTCGCGGAAGGAGGAGCATCCACTCCATTCGCCCGCAGATGGAGGACGTCCTACTTTGATGTAGAGACTTTTGACGAGGCGCTTGAGAGGGAACGAAACTTTCGTGAAACCCAGGAACCTTGCGGCGAACGACTCGTTATGACACTTACACGAGCGTGCGATGTGACCATGCCGAGAGAAGTCAAACCGAGGAATGGAAGATCGCCGGTATATTGGTGGACGGAGTCGATTGCCGACCTCCGAAGAACATGCCTCGACGCAAGACGGAGGGTACAAAGAGCGCGGTCAGACGCCGAGAGAATCGAGCGTAGAAGGGCGCTAGTCACCGCGAAGGTCGCACTAAAGAGGGAGATAAAGGCCAGCAAGCGGGCCTGTTTTGAGGGCCTGTATCAGAAGGCCAATTCGAACCCGTGGGGTGACGCCTAACGGGTAGTAATGGCCAAAACCAGAGGATCGGCGGCTCCAACCGAGCGTTCATCAGAGCTGCTGCAGGCGATTGTTGAGGGACTCTTTCCGAGCCACGACCCGAGTCCATGCCCCCCCGCCACCGTGGATTTGTCCCATGACCAGCGTTCCAGTATTCCAGACCTTAACGCTGTCATAGCGAAGGAAGGGTGGACGGCTCAGCCAAACACCCGCGACAACGTGGGCATTTAAATAGTCGCTAAAGGTGACCAGATGGTATTCCGAACCTGGCCATCAAGACGGCTATCTTGCTGGATCCCGAAATGTTCAGGGTAGTGATGCAAAAGTGTCTGGACGAGGGCGTTTTCCTGGACGCCTGGAAAATTCAAACCCTTGTGTTGCTACCAAAGACAGGGAAGCCACCAGGAGATCCATCGACATATAGACCCAAGAAACATTGCTGATTTTATCATGGTTTTATAGCATTCTTGAAGTCTAATTCATGCTCTTCAGAACCCTTATAAACCAAAATAGCTATTTGTCTGTTGGATACACCTGGTAAGATGATCGAGAGGGTAATCCTCAACAGACTGGCAACATACTCGGAGGGTATAGGCGGTCTGTCAAAAACCAGTTTTGCTTCCGTAAAGGGAAGTCGACGGTGGATGCCGTTGTGTCCATCACCAAGGCGGCCGAAGTGGTAATCCAGCGCAAGAGGTGAGGTGTCCGCTACTATGCAGTGGTCACCCTTGACGTGCGAAATGCGTTTAATAGCGCCAATTGGGTGGTTGTCGCTGACTCGCTTCAACGCCTTCATGTTGCGGAATACCTGTACAAGATTCTGGGAAGTTATTTCCAGAATCGCGTACTGGTGTACAATACAGAGGCAGGCCAGAAACGTGTTCATATCACCGGAGGCGTCCCGCAAGGTTTGATCGTGGGCCCGGTGTTATGGAACACGATGTACGACGAGGTACTACGGCTTGAATTCCCGAACGGGGTGAAGATCGTCGGGTTTGCAGACGATATCACCTTAGATATATGTTGTGAATCCATCTAAGAGGTTGACCTAACAGCCTCGCACTCCATTGGCATTGTAGAAGAATGGAAGAGCTCAATGCATTTGGAGCTAGCCCACCATAAGACCAGTTGTAAACAACCGAAAATCGGAGCAACAGTTCAGGTAAGTTCACAATTGAATGGAAAAGGTCTTTGAAGTACTTGGGGGGTCATGATCGACGATAAATTGTCATTCACCGGTCGACTATGCCTGCAAGAAAGCCTCCATGGCTATATCGGCGTTATCCCGCATGATGTCGAATAGCTCAGCGGTACAGGGGAGCAAGCGCAGGCTCTTGACAAGCGTCGCCTTGTCTATAATGAGGTATGGCGCTCACATGCTAATGTGTCTGAGGGGCATCATCATAAAATAGGATACAGAGTGGCAGAAGAAGTGGAATATGTCCACCAAAGGTCGGTGGACCCACCGACTAATTCCGGCGTCATGGGAAAGTTCCACTTCTTCAGACGGTACGGGCATGCAGAATCCTCTGCGTCAAGAATGGCACACTTGGGAAGCGGTAAAAACGGCGGCCTCCCAGATTGTCTTAGATCCAGATTATCAGGAAAGTGGCGAAATGGCCAGCAACAGGCCAGAAGGATGAACTATCTATTAAAGCCTTAAGTAAGCTAGACATAAGCGAGTGCTTAACGCACAATAGCCCCCCTCCCCAGTGATACTGAAAGGTGGTTCCGGAGGGGGGAGGGGCAAGGCTAGAGGTACGGATGGATTTTTAGTGGGTCGAGGAGTTTTCAACCTCATCCGCACACCCTGAGTTCTTTAGGTGTCTGTATGCAGATTTTCCATCCCGTTAAAAAAAAACACTGATGGGCAAAATAAAGTGCCTACCTCATCATTTTTTGAATTGAAAAAAAAAAGGGGAACATTGTAATTTTGAAAATAATACCATTGTGTATCCGAAAATTTGTGGTTCATGATGTGCAAAACGGTGAATCGCACCGGGCTGTCGCTAGGAAGTACAGTATTAGCAAGACAGCGGTTGGGTAAATTCTACAGAAATAAAAAACGTTCGGATAAGTGATGCATCGCCCAGTCAGAGGCAGGAAGCGCAAAACGGATACACGAACGGAATCCAACATCATGCGCGAAGTCAAGAAAAACCTAAAAGAAGCTGTCCGTGAGATCCAGGAAACCCTTCAGCTATCAGCTTCTGGTCGAACTGTTCGTCGCCATCTTGTAGAACAGGGGCTGATTAACCAAAATGCCCTGAAGCGCCCATTTATCAGCAAGGTAAACCACGACAAACAGCTGAGGTTTGCTTTTGGGCATGCTGATAAGCCAGTAGAGTTCTGGAAAACGGTTCTCTGGATGGACGAATCAAAATTCGAGCTTTTTAATCGAAAGTGGGGGGCTCGTGTGTGGCTTCAAGAGCGCCACATCCAAGGCATGGTGAAGCATGGAGGAGGAAATATGATGGTCTGGGGGTATTTTTCGTGGAGTGGAGTGGGTAGCCTCATGAAAATCTACAGAAGATCCCTACATCAACATCCTGCGAGAAAATCTTGAGGTTTTGGCTGATCCAGACGGGTTTTGAAGAAAAGTTCGTATTTCAGCAGCACAACGACCCGAAGCATGTTGCCAAGTAGACCATGTTTTTCTTCCGGTCTTGTCGGATCAAACCGCTGGAATGGCCTCCACATAGCCCGAACCTCAACCCCATCGAGAATTTGTGGGTGATTCTAGATGCCAGGGTTGACAGAACTGGTGTTACCAATACATTCAACTATTTTGAAACCCCGAAGCACGTCTGGGAAGAGCTTGATCCTCAGCACCTAAGGAACCTGGTGGAGAGCTTGCCGAAGCGCCTGCAGCTGGTTCTGAAGGCCAAAGGGAGCCAAAATGAAGAGAGCACTTTTTTATGCCACTGTTTTGATTGTCCATAAGGGACTGTTCATAAACCACGTAGACCGATATTTGACACTTTCAAACCCCCCCCTCCCCCATCGTAGACTTTCGTAGACTTTTTCCACCCCCCCCCCTCCCCCTGAAGTCTACGTAGACTTTATCAAATTTTTTTTTTTAATCTGTTCTACAATATGTGGCTGTGGCGGTTTGAGAAAAGGTTTATGAAATAAAAATTAAACAATCAGGTTATTCAGATATTCATTTTCATTTTGTTTCATAAAAATACTGCATAAATTTAAAATAATAACAATCAATTATGCAAATGCTTAAGATGCCCACACCATGGCTGCTTGAACCAATAATTAAAGTTCATAAGCGGAAGCTAACGGAAGAACTCTTTTTCTTGGATTTCAAGTCCAATGATTTCGACAAAACGAGATTCTATCCATAGAACTTCCGTAGCTCCGTTCTCGTCGATCTCACAAAGAATTTCGTCCTGGCGTTGCTACAAAATCTTGAGTGGCTTTATTTTCTTCGACAAAACATTTGGCTTGTCGATGCTTTTGCGTTGATCTGCGTTCACTTTTGTCGCAAAATGCAGTCCACAATAAAAGCATATGCGGCTATATTTGTTTTCACTTTTGATATCAAGTTCAGTTTATCTTCTTTGAAAGTTTTCCAATGCAAGTTGACGTCTTCCCAGACCTCTTAATGTATTTTTTACTATTTCCCACATGCGTTAAAACCCTCTATTAAATGTTAAATGGGAGCAAGTTAGCTATCAAATATCATCTCATTCACGTATAAATAAAAATACTCAATGCCCTAGTGGCACACATGTTGCAAAAAAGTCAAAGTAACTGCAATGTGACTTAATTAAGTCAGAATCAAGTTACTGCAACCAATTGTGACAGGGATATTTTGCTTGGGTGGTTGACATCAAAAACTTACTATTGAGCTGGTACCATGCATTCGAGCTATCGATATTTTAAAAAACGAATATAGAAACACAACCAACACGCTCAAATAACAGTCTAATTAGAGACAGTAGTTTTGGCGTGTTACATTAAACCCCGTTCAGATTGTAACCTACATTACGATATTGATATCAAATCATTTTTGGTGAAAACTAAAGCCTATCAACGTTAATTTCGGACACTTTTATTTCAGTGTAGATTTTGAATTATTCCACGGATCGCTAAAATGTTTCACTCATGTGACAGCTGAAACTCTACACTTTATTTCGTGGTAAAACATGTTTACATTTTTGTTACATTCAGTAAAATGGCGTCGAATCAAGTGGACACGCAATTTTACGAACGCCAGCGAAATACGAATTTATCGGTACGCGATCCTGCCAAAACACTAAAATTCCCAAAACTACCGTGTTATGTGTTTGTAAATCATTTGGCCAGCACTTGACTGTAGATCTGAAGGTTGGAAGAGGTACAAATCGAAAAATATGCTCTCGATAAATGGACAAGAGAAAAATCCCAATATTTCTGTGCGAAATGTGGTGGGGAAGTCAAAATTATACGTACAAAAAGTGAAGCAGGGGCAAGGACTGAAGCCGTACAAAGTGAAAAAGGTGCCCAACTGTTATGAAATGCAAAATTTTACTGCAAAAAGCCGTGCTAAGGTGCTTGACACCAATTTTTTGCAAACATTTTCTTGTATCACAATGGACGAAGGAACATACATACTCGAAGACTTAGAATAGTTTCAGGGTCTGGTTTTTTACACCGCAATGCAAAGGAACGCCGTTGCCAAGTATTTTCGGACAAAGAAGGTGTCCAAATTCTCGAAGAAGTATTTGATTTGGCAGGCCATATGTAGTTGTGGTTGAAAATCTAAAAGTTTCGTCTCTACCGACACTATCAATAAGGATGTGTAGGAGAAAAAATGTCTGCAAAAGCGGTTGCTATTGTTTATCAGTAACCATGACTCTCCAGTTTTCTGTTTTGTCACTATGCGAAATCCGTCCTGAAATGGTATAAGGTACAAGAGGTCAAATACGGGCCAAAAACAGTCAATCCACCAAACTGCCAGAACTTCGCTCAATAGAGAAGTACTGGGCACTAGTTAAGCGGGAACTCTTCGAAACTAAGAAGAAAGCAAATGGCACCGATGATTTCAAGAAAAGATGGAGAATCGTCACGGCGGGCGTTTTCGAGGATACCGTACGGAACCTGATCGCGGGTGTACCACAGGAAGTTCGAGAATTTAACAGAAAGAAGGATTTACATCTTAATCAACTTTTTCTTATGTAGATATAAATCTATTATTGAGAAATAAACAATCGGTATTTTTGAATAATGTTTAAATTTGGTTTTGCTGCTATTAATTTGGTGTCCGAAATTTAACGTAGACAGTCTTTAGATGCTTATATGAAGATAGTCTATATCACGTAATGTAGGTTGTCGTGTGAACGGGATGTTATGCTCCATTATTAAACTAGCTGCCATATTATACTGATTTGATGTATTGCTTCAATTTTTACAAAGTTCAGGGCTCGAAACTGTAGTCCAGTGCATCTCTAAGCAAACTTCTTGAAACTGGAACAGGTTAGCATTTAAGCTCAATCCAGGACTAAGATAACCTAGACTCATAGAATACATAAATGAAATTTGAACGCAACCAGTAAAATCCAAAATTTGTACGTTTATTCGTATCATTAATATGTAGAAAATAAACATAATATGATTGTAATTTCAAACATCGATGTCACCAATTGGTTTTAAACATAGAATATGTTAGAAAAAAGCAAGTTTATGTTAGCGGCCAAAATAAACTAATTTTATGTTTGGATTTACCTGGAATATGTTTGTTATGATCGGTATTTATCTCTGCGTGGAGGGTATGAATATCCGCTTTGTAGAGAGAAAAAATGTCTCACGTAGACTTTTGGTATATCCCCCTTCCCCATCGTAGACAAACGTAGACTTTTTCGAAACCCCTCCCCCCCTTAACTGTCTACGTAGTTTTGAACAGTCCCAAGTGAAACTGTAAAAGAATATAAAAATAAAATATCAAAAAAGACTACAGTGTGTTAACTCTAATTTGAACCAAATAAATGAGAGAAATTCAAAAAATTATGACTTGGGCACCTTATTTTGCCTATCAGTGTAGGTAGCTTACCTGTTATGCTGTGCTCTTAAATATCAAGGCCAGCTATCAAGATCAAAATTAGGTATTCATATCCTATTTTCACCCATTGTTAGTTCAGGAGCACGATCAGACACACGCATTCTTTTGCCTGCCAAGGTGGTGGATTCGTTTGTGCCTTGACCTACCGCATTGGGGATGTTAGTTAAAAAAAATACATCCTTGGTTCGAGTACCGCTATATCTAAGATCAATTTTCAATACTGCTATTCAATTGTCAACCAGCTGTACACTGACGGAACTATTAACACTTTCCCTATCTTTCATTCTATCAAACATTACTGTCCATTATTGAAGCCTCATGGTCATAAGCGAAGATTTCCTTCCACATCGCAGCCTAATAGTCGATTCCTAGAACTAAAGATTCATTTTAAAAGAACCTTCAAATTGAACTAGTGCAAATCTCCGAAATCGCAACCGATTATTCAATTAACCAGTCTTAATCGTTTAATTCGTAACCTGATACAAGTTCAACAAACGAAGAAAAACAAGTTCGCGAGCATAAGTTTACTTAACGTGCTTAACGCTTCCTTTATTATGTTTCTCCGATCGCCTAGCGTGACGAGACGAGACGCAACACAACACACATATGCACCATTCACCATCTACCGAGTTGGTTTTTCTTTTTTTTCTCCCCTCTACGGCTACAATCAATCACTGACCGTTTTTCTATTTTATTAGGTCAATTTCCGGTCATCAAGAGCCTTCAGGCGAGACCGACCAGCGAGGCACGAAAGCTGAAACCGGAGTCCACCATCGAGATCAGGAAAATAGAGACACATAAAACCGATAATAAACAAACATCGAGCAGGCCACATGCATATCCCATGGCGACGACGACGACGACGACGACGCAGCAGCCTGCTTTGATCAGCTGATTGAATCCATATGGTACAGCGCGCTATAGACAAAGATACCCCGCCGGGAAAATGTCTCCCGACTCTCGATGGCGGCAATGGGCACAGTAGTGGGCTCTGATGAAATTGGCCAACTCCAGCCTTACCTCCACCCACTTTCAGTAGGGTCGCTTATGAGGAAGAAAATACGTGCAAATAGTTTCGATAGAATTTCCCTAGCCACCCACTCGCCTCCCGCTTTGATAGATCTACCCGACCTACCCGACTGAACTGCGATTGAACCCCGGGCGAGATAAATATTGTGCAAAGGAGCGAAACGAAACTATTTCTTGTAGGCACACTATAGATAGATACATAGGTAGCGAGCGATTATTGGCTCTATTATTGACTTTCAAGTGTGGCGCTGCTTTATTGCTGTTGGTTTGCCATCGGTAATTGGGTAACCCCTTGTTGCTGGCTGGGGAGACCGGCTGCAAAACCAGCCAGCCTAGCTTACAAGCCGTGCTGCGTGTGTGGCTCGATTTCATTATATGTGGATCACTAACTGGCACGATTGTCTGTTTTGGATCGTTTTCAATCGACTGATTTGCTGCAATTTCTTCATTTTTCCGGCCCAGTGCGTCGCTCGTTTAATTTAGCATTGCTGTGCGTTGATTGGACAATTTGCGTCACAAATCTAAAATCGTTTTGCCATGGGTGGTTTTTCGGGTTGTTTTCAGCAAACGTCGTGGAAAAGAATATGTTTCCTCTACGCTGAAGGCAACCCTAGGAGATGAACCAACTACTTGCATGAATTTGAATGTTGACATACAAAAACCTTCTCTTGATCAAGGCAACCGTTGAGTTTCGATGAAGTGAAATTCGAGTCTCTTTTGGTTTTTTGAAGGAAGGAAGCTTGAAAAATTAGGTTTTCACTTTTTGGTTCATGTAAATTTGAAAAAGGACATACCTGCCCTTCAGTTCAGAAAGGGGTATGGGCGCGTTTTGTCGACTTGGACAACATCAACGTTCAAAAGCGCCTGAACCAAACGGACAGCTTGTAATGATCACTTGAAGATGCGATGGGGCATCATTGCCCTGATATTTCCAAATGTAGCATTTAGTAAAATGTTTCTTGTCTTCTATAGCTAAACATGATGGAATTGAGTAAACGAGTGGAAACTCACCTGGAATGACCTCCCATATGCATCCGATGAACCATTTTGGGCGTTGTGAGAATATCACTCTATTCTATGATCGCGAGCAATACCATACTTGAAGACAACCTGGACATCACATCAAATTGAAGCAATTAGTAAAGAACGGTTTATAACCTTAACCAATTTTACTTTCCGCCAAATTTGCTAACGCAAGGTAAGCAATCAAATGTCCACTACAAAATGTACTGAATATCCACGACCTAATAAATAACGGGGAAAGAGAGGGACCATCAGGGCACCCAAGTAAAACGATTTGGATAGCATGGGACTGCCTCCTCCCTATTGTTTACATTTCGCGGAACAAGGGCGGGCTCTTCGACCCCATCTATTGGGTTTATTCTGTCAATCGAGGGCTCGATTCTAATGCTGTGAGTGTGAAGTTGTTTTTGGAAGGAGAATCTCTGCCCTATATTGGCGGGTTTCGCGTAAGTGCCTCTGCTTACGGGCCTGTGCATACGTTTTTGGCCCTTCATACAGGAGCTTGATGATCACAAACAACAATAGAATCTTGATCAAATTGTTTTTCCATTTATTCTACTGCAATGGAACGTTACCTTGCTACAATAAAGTTCTTTCCAGTTAGAATCCGGAATAACTTATTGTGTTGCAGCGGCATGGAAAGTGACCACTGCAATAAATACTTTACAGCGGTTTGTTCATTTTATCTATATAATAAAAATGAGTTGGGGTTTCCTTTGTCACGATTTAACTCGCGAGTGGAAAGACCGATCGCCGTGAAATTTTGTTTGAAGAGATTTTTGGGGCCGGAGAATAATCTTATGATGGTTTGAGACCCCTCCCTTCTCTGGAAAGGGGGGCTCCCATACAAATGAAACACAAATTTCTACACAACTCGAGAACTAATCAAGCAAAAGAAACCAAATTTAGCATGTGTGAGTTTTTGAAGGCCAAAAAGGTTTTTATGGTAGCTTGAGAACCCTCCCCGCCATAAAAGAGGGGGCTCCTATACAAATAAAACACAATATTCTGCATGACTCGGGAGCTAATCAAGCAAACGGAACGAAATTTAGCATGTGGTGATTTTTTAAGACAAAAAATGTTTCTATGTTGGTTTGAGACCCCTTCCCATCCTAAAGGTGGGGGGGAGGGGCTCCGATACAAATGAAATACAATATTCTGCATGACTAAAGAACTAATCACGCAAATGAAACCAAATTTAGTAAGTGGTGGTTTTTGAAGACAAACAATAATTTTATATAGATTTGAGACCCCTCCCCTTTCTAAAAAGAGGGGATTCCATACAAATGAAACGCAAATCCTTGCATAACTCGAGAACTTATCGGGGAAATGGAACCAAATTTGGCATATCGAGGTTTTTGAAGGAGAGACATATTCCTATGGTGGTTTAAGGCCACTCTGTCCTCTTAATGAGGGGGGTCCCATAGAAATGAAACGCAATTTTCTGCATAACTCGAGAACTAATAAAGCAAATGGAATCAAATTTGGCATGTGGATTTTTTTGATGGTCAGACATATTTCTATGGTGGTTTGAGACCCCTTTGCCCTCTGAAAGGGGGGGGGGGGGCTCTCATACAAATGAAACGAAATTTTCTGCATAACTCGAGAACTATTCAAGTAAATGAAACCACATTGGAAACAGGATTTTTATTTATATTAAAATGGATTTCTGTATGACTGTCTGTCTGACCGATCGGAGTGAAAATATGTATGCAGATAGTTTTGGGGCTGGGGAAGGTTCTTATGATTGTTTGAGACCGCTTCCCCCTTCCGGCTCGCATACAAATGAAACACAAATTTCTGCATAGCTTGAGAACTAATCAAGCCAATGGAATCAAAAATGGTATGCGGGGTTTTCTGAATGCAAGAAATGTTTCTATGATGAATTCAAACACAAATTTCAACCAATCCTGAGAATTATCCAGGTAACTAAGCCACAAACTGTGTATTGTCTGGGTAAGAAGAATGTTCTAATAGAAGTTTGAACTCCTTATTATTTAAAAAAAAAACTCATTAATAAAAAGCGTCAGTTCTATGTAATGTTTATTCATTTAGTTGCAGGCGTAGCAACGCTCGCACCGGGATTAGCTAGTGTGGTATAAATTTCACGGTGCTTCGTGCAGTGAGTCAAAAGTTATTCCAGATGAAAGCCGAGAGGATAGAAAAAAATCTGTACACCCATGTTGACAATCCAACGTGGTCCGCAATAAAAATCGCAAAATGTTGAAAATTGCCAAATCAACCGTGTATGATTTGCTCAAACGTTTCAGGGAACAAAAGAGCGTGGATCGAGTGCCTCAAGGTAATCGTCGTAGTGGAACATATGACCGCAAGCTGAACCAGAAAGTGTTGAGAACCGTCAGAGCAAACCCTGGACTATCAGATGATGAAATCGCACAAAAATACGCTGCTGCTCGCAGTACCGTTCAAAGAATCGTAGATTTCATCGATGAAAACAAAAGTCCACCCAACTGCCCCCAGTCCCAGCACGATGGAATTTGCAGATAGACCAGATGGATGCCATCACAGCGTTTCTCCAAGGCGAGCTTACGGAGGAAATATACATGGAGCAACCCTTTTGCTTTGTGGATGGGCAAAATCGAGCTAAAGTATGTCGTCTTAATAAGGCGCTTTACGGCCTCAAACAATCTAGCCGGATTTGGAATGCGAAGCTGGATGCTGCACTTCGGAAATTTGGACTCCAGTGCACTGTGTATGAACCATGCGTATACTTCAAGATAGCCGAAGGCAAAGTGCTGTTCATAGCGGTATACGTAGACGACGTCCTCATCTTTACAAACTGCAAGCGCTGGAAGAAAGAAATAAAAGCAAATTTGAGTCAAGAGTTCAAGATGAAGGACATGGGTTCGGCCAAACACGTATTGGGAATCCGAATCACAAAGACCAACAAAATAGTTGCTCTGGACCAGGAATCGTACATTGAGGCAGTGTTAAGCAGATTCAACATGGCGAACTGCAAGTCTGTAAAGATACCGATGAACGTAAGCGAAAAACTGACAAAAGATATGTGTCCATCAACTATTCAGGAGACCGAAGCAATGAAGAACATACCATATCGGGAAGCTGTCGGATGTCTTATGTACTTAGCCCAAAGTACACGTCCTGATATCTGTTACGCCGTGAATATCTTGAGCCGTTTCAACTCTAATCCTGGTGAAAGACATTGGAACGCTGTGAAACACCTGTTGCGTTATTTGAGGGGCACATCCCAGTGCCGTTTGACGTACCATCGAGATGGAAATCCGACGACACAAGGTTTTTCCGACGCAGATTGGGCATCTGACCACGAGGACAGAAAATCCGTTACTGGGTAATTGTTTACAGCTCAAGGAGGAGCTATTTCGTGGAATTGTAAATGACAGCAGACCGTTGCTCTTTCGACTTGCGAAGCCGAATACATGGCGCTGTCGGCTGCAACACAGGAGGCGCTTTGGTGGAAACGATTACGAGGGCTGTTCGAGGACGAAGAGAAAATCGTGATTCATTGCGACAACCAAAGTGCCATCGCTGTAGCTAAAAATGGAGGATACCACCCTAGGACAAAGCACATCGACATACGTCATCATTTTATTCACGATGCTTTGGAAAGAGGTGATATCCACGTTGTGTATCTTAGTACGCATCAGCAAATCGCGGATGGCTTAACAAAACTGTTACCAGCTGCCAAATTAATTCCATGCCGTGAAGCGATGGGAATTTTAGAAACCATGGGTTGAGGAGGAGTGATGAAATCGAAGCAACCCATGACTTTATGTTATCTTGGAAACCTAATAAAATATTCACTAGTTCTCTGATCGTTCATTAGACAACAGGCGTTTTATTTGAGCTCTGCTGTCCATTAATTTTCCTTAAAGTACAGTGAATTGTCTTTGATTTGATGTATTAAACTTATTTGTAAGACAATCCGTGGCCGAGATACAGATGATTTTATTTTTCCGGATTCTTAATGGACATAGCTTATGATGGTAGTATTACATCACCATCACCATCATCATCATGTAAGTTTGAAAGAGGACATTAAGTTAGGTCTTAATAGCCAATTCGTTTAGGTGCAACTAAAACATCTGATTTTACTGGAAATTTTCTTCGTAAGGACCCGATCCCCCTTGGTAGCCTCATCAGCTATATTTGCGGTAGACACATCCATTCGTTCACATCCATGCTCTCTGGAATCTCTCCTACTCGATAGGCTAAAATAGGCTTGCAGTGGGTCCGACCAGATCCAGGATCGATGTCCTGTGCTAATTTCAAGAGGCATGTACCGAGTAGGTTTGAAGCTCTTTGGTTTTCCGACAGATCAAAGCACAAGGCAATGTATTTTTACGACACTTTACACCTGAGTACATTCGTGTCGGTCAATTCTTGCTTCATTAATTCTCAATTTCTACACCATTATCATTTTGAATTTTGTTGGCTCTCAATTTATTTTTTATCTTCTTCTGCTTCTATTCTGCCGTCTTTTCCACTTCTCTTCTTTAGCTTCTCCTCTTCCGTATGTTTTCTTCCACTTCTATTCTTCCGTTTATTCTCTTCCGCTTTTATTCATTCTCTTCTCTTCTTCCGCTTCATCTTCTCCGTTTCTCTCATCCGCTTCTTTTCTTCCATCCCAAGGCAGATGCTTCCACAAGCTTCTACTCTCTTCTTTTGCTTCGTCTTATCCGTTTTTTTCACAATTTTTCTTATAGTTAGGGTCTTCGATTTTCTTCCTACGCTTATCTTCATTCACTTCTCTACAGCTTCTTCTTCTTCAGCTTCTCTTCTTCCGATTCTACTCTTTCGGTTAACCTCTTCCGTTTCATTTCTTCCTCTATTCTGCTTTAGTTTCTCATACACCGCTTCTCTTTTTCTGTGTCTCTCCTTTCGTGTTTCTTGTGTTACTCCTTTTTTTTATTCTCTTCTTCCGCTTCTAATCTTCCTCATTTATACTTACTGTACTACTTTTCATTTTCCATTTATTTTTTTCCACTTCTGTTCTTCCACTTTTCTTCCACTACACTTCCGGTTCCCTAGTAACAATTTTAGTTTTATTCCAGTCACATAGAACCAATTCAAGACATAATAGTCAAAAGGTCGAAAGTAACATTTGTGAACAATGATTTCCAGCGTATATGTCTCTGATCTGCTTGCTCCCACAAACAAAATAGCTCCAGAAACAGATACAGGGAGCTATTACGTTCCCGTTGGTATATCTACGATGTAAGCAACCTGAAATTTCCAGGAAATTTACGTTTTAAGTCATTTTTTACAATTGTTACTTTCGACCTTTTGAGGATTTTGTCTAGAATTAATAAAACCTTTATAAGACCATGAAGGTTTTGAAAAAGTTCTAGTGAAAGATGTTTGACCACTTGTGAACCTTCATAAAACCTATTTACTGCCATGAGAACCAGCATACGGCCAAATGGCCATAGCTGTCGAACTTCACGGTGATTTCGTGGTTGTTTTTTGTTGTTCAGCTTTGTTCGATTCTCTACTCTTCTGGTTCATTCAACAGTGAATAATATCTAAGAAAAAAGTTCTAATGTTGCAGGGATTTTTGTTTGATAACAAAATATCCAAAACAAATCTAGACAAAATAGTCAATAGGTTGAAAATAACATTTGTAAATAATGGCTTTTAGCGTATTTTTATGTGATCTGCTTTCTCCCACAACCAAAATAGCACCAGAAACAGATACAGGGAGTTATTACCCTTCCGTCGGTAGTGGACGAAGATGTTAACAAACTTGCATTTCCAGGAAATTTACGTTTTAAGTCATAGTTTACAATTTTTACTTTCGACCTTTTGACGATTTTGTCTAGAAATAGAGTTTTTTACAGCTTATCAAACTCCAAACCATTCAATAAGGTTATCTAAAAGCACGCCAAAATTGGTCTCTGATTTACAGTTTATTTGCATTACATTTGAAATTTGGTGTATTTCCACATTTCAATGATTTCTTATACTTCAATATGGCGATTGCAAGAAATCACAGTTTTGCCAGAAAGCCAATTTATCTTGGCAATGGCCACTATAAAACTGTTTCGTCATATGGTAACTTTCCTTTAATGCATTTACTGGAGGCAAGATGGTTTTAAAATGTTCTTTCAACTGACCATAATAAAATAACTTGAATGAGTACTAAAACGGCATTTCAAAACCGCATTTATCGAATTCATAAAGTCAAAAAAAAAACTTTGATAGGAACTTTAGAAGACAATGTTTAAAGATCGTTGTGAAATAGCTCTGTAGGTTCCCATAAACCTGACTGGAATTTGAAACCTATTGGCACCTCCTACTGCCATAATAAAACCAAATTGGCTTTCGTAGTGGCTTTCGCGAAACTTTAATAAAACTGAATAAGGCTAGACGGTTTTGGCAATGTTACTTGGGGTTCTCTTCCTCCAGTCTTCCATTTCTCTTTTTCCACTTCTCTTCTTCTTCTTCTCTTCTTCAATTTCTCTTAATCCGTTTCTCTTTTAAAACCTCGACGAGCAGGAACAATACTGCTGGAAAGAATGCACCGCGAAGAACAAGAGCAGCATGCAAAGGCCAGAAAGAAGAAATACGAACTGTAAAAACAATATCTCGACAAAAAATTCGAAGTACTGAAATAGAAAGACGAACTGGAAGGATCCCGGAAATCTTTTTTTTTTAATTAGTTCGTTTATTTGTTAGGCCCAAGGGTGTGTAACACTTTACAGAGTCGATATTCAATATTGTTATTAACAATGTTTTATTTTTCGATGCAAGTAAAAGTTAGGAGGTTTATGTGTCAAATTGTTGTTTGGAAGGGGCTAGACAGGTAACTTAAAGGGTGTACGGAATCAAATTGCACACACAAATATTCGGCAAAATTCGCCCGTTCAACCAATCATCTTCAAACTTTCAGGAAGTAAAAGAAAACATGTTATGAATATTTTCCCATGTTTGTTTTGTTCAATTTCAATTCGATATCCAAATGCACGAACCTTCTTCTTTACAGTACTCATACGGTCCTGTACAAGATTTGGACAAACTTATTTTTGCGTAGCAATCCAATTTTTCTTCATATCATCCTCCGATTTTACTTCCTTAGGATACTTCCACAGCGCCTGCTTCATGATGGCCCAGTAGTTTTCAATTGGTCGCAGTTCCGGTGCGTTCCGGGTGGTTGAGATGCTTCGGCACGAAATTGACCTCCTTAGCCCTGTACCACTCCAAAACCTCTTTTGAGTAATGGCACAAGGCTAAAGCCGGCCAGAAAATCGTAGGACCATCGTGTGACCGCAGAAGAGGAAGTAGACGCTTTTTTACGCTGGAGGTGTTAGTAAGACTCGTTACAGAACTCGGATGCTTATTAGGAATCCGTGGATCACACAAAGAACACGTAAAGATCGCATTCCAAACGATGGACTCTTTAACATTGACACAAGAAAACTGATACCAACGAGAGTAGGCCCAACATTGAACCGTGTACAGTTCAGCATTGTTGGGTTTATCACAACCAACACACTCGATATTGTTTACTCCTTCCACACAAACTATAGACGGTTCAAACCAGTTTCCTGACATGCTCTAGTCCACCAGCGAACCTCCTAAAAAAAATCAAGAAAAACACTTCAAACGAAAGACTTGCCAATCTTTCCTACACGGAAAAAAATCCGTGCCCAGATCCGAAAACTGCAGTGAATTCGAGAGCAAGCGAAAATACACCGTGAACTGAATCACGTAATCATGAACTAAATAATATTTTAAGGGAAAAATCCTGAAAACATGAACTAGTTCACGATCCGTTTTCATTTTTGAGAACGCTTTTTTTTTCTGTGTAGGTTCCTTTTTTCAGCTTAAGTTGAATAATTCCATCAAGAGACTGCGTAGTCTCCAGTTTGTAAGACACCTCGAACTCCAATATAAATCTTTGTTTTGAAATTCATACGATTGAGTTTCCCTTCATTGGTCCAATTTTCAAGAAAAAAAATAATTAAAGGTTACGAAACACTATCAGACTAATTTGTCCAAATTCAATCGAAAGTAAACATCACCTGGAATTTTCGGATCAAACGAAGCCAATCAAAACAAACAAAAAACAACCTCTTTCATCAATGCTTTGCATTTTCATACGGTTCATCTCGCTAGTAATATAACAATGTGTGTGTCCCAATACAAACTAAGGTAAAATATAACAGTGAGAGTGTGCGTTAATTACACGATCCACCCATTTGAAGCTACTTTCTCCGGGGACGCCGGAGGAAGCACTCCTCCTTCTCTACGACGCGACGACAGCTTTCCTCATTTTTTTGGCACTCAATGGTAAATATCAGTTGCTAATATCGGTTGCGTTGGGCAGTGGTTCAATGACTTAGGTGGCATTTTGGCTTCTTCTTCTGGCAAGACTCGCCCAACTTTCTAGTGCTTAGTAGTTGTGTTCGTCCCACAGTTCCGGCTTGTGACTGAGCCATCGTCTTCGGGGCCATGGGAGGCAGCAGCGTGGGCACTAGCCAAAAGCATTCAGGTGATAAGCTTGGCGCGTTGGACCTGCGTGTTTCCACCGGTACCCACCGTGGATCACCGGAATATGTTGAGGCCCTGCCATGCGGCCGTGAAGTTGTGATGTTCGTCACGCGGTTGATTCTGGTGGTATTCTTGGACTGGGGCGTAGCCTTCGGCGTGAGCGGCAGCGTGGAAGGCCTTGGCATGTTGTGCACTTCTGTGTCTCAACTGGGACACCATTGTGAATCACAGGATGTGGATGGGGCCGTGCCATTTCTGAACTGGGGCTTCTGGTGGTGATCCCAATGGCCACTTTCGTAGTTACCGTTGTTGGCGGCAGCATGAGCAGCGTAGTGGGAATGTTTGGCAGCGGAGACTTCAGGGGCTTCCAGCTGGTCCAGTGTTTCCAGTGCGGCCAGTGTAGATCGAACGTTTGTGCAGTTCAGCCTTGGCTTCGGCATGAGCGGCAAAGTGGGCAGCCTGGCAGCCTGAACTTCTGAGTTCTTAGAGCGCCATTGTGACCGAGGACAACATGGTGCGAGTGAATCCATGGGCTAGCGTATTGAGAGTGCGCATCTGGCCTGAGCAGGACCTTGGGAAGGTTAGTTGCTGCCACCTGGAAACCATGGATTGATCAGCGGTGATTTGACAGTCTGCACATGACCATCACCATCGACGTAGGAGTATCCTCCGTGGGTTACACCATGCGCATCCTTGGTTTCGTGTTTCTGCGAATTTGGATCCGCATAACCATACGAGTAACCTCCAATGCCATCATGAGCCTGATACTGGGAAGACACGGCATGGCCCACATATGATCCTGATGTGGCCGAAGCAAGCAGCAACACCGATCCTATCGCCTGAATGATAAAACAAATTAGCATCAATTAACACACTGATTAACACTACATTTTCAATCCTTCAATTGATGTTCATGTAATCATAAACATCGCTCTACTTACAAAGGCTCTCATGATGCAATTATTGCAACTATCGATTTTCTCGTCGAACACCACCGTTACAAAACTTGAACAAGAAAACAAAACACGCTACACCACTATTGAGTGCAGAAAATGATTACCCTAAACCTCGCGCAGCTGCTAGGACTGTTTACGAACTGGTACATTCCGAGAAGGAAGATTGTGGTTTTATACCAGCCAAGCAGGGCCAACAGAAGCCATGTGCGCCTCTCGCCGCCAATTTCCACCGCCCAAACGATCATGTTACCATCGCTTGCTGCTGGCCCCGTTGATTTCGTTGCGTGGATGACGGCTTTTCGCTCTAACCGCAACGGTCTCTCCTGGTTGCTCTCACTTCTCTTCCCACGGTCGAGATCAACCACGTGCGCTTTCGATGGGATTCTCTCGCATGGGCTCTCTTTCTCCTTCAACCAAGAAAGCGCGCGCACCTGTTTGAGAGTTGGCGGCAAACACGCTCTTTTCGAGTTACTCAAAATGTGGGTGATGAAAACCCGTTTTCATCAACCCGTTGCTTAGAAAATTTCCGACGTTATTAAAAAAATTAAATTTATGATTTATTGAATTTAATCAACTAACCGTCAACTCGCTATAACTGTTACTCAATGGACAACACAATAAGATCAAAGCCTGATTTTCATACAACGTTGTCATGGGGCTTCCCGAATAAAAAATTCTCATAGATTTACAATTGAATATATGTTAACCATACAATAGAACCTATAGTATGTACAATTGATAGTATTGTTCACAACGATAAGATTACAATAGGAGTTATTGTTACCACAATATGAAATCGACAATAGAAAAGGGGGGTTGTTGTGTATCTTAGCTGTAGAAAAAATCATTATTTTCCATACAAATTTGAGTCCACTAGTATTAATTGTATTGTCTCTCAATTGTTGAAAATCCTTGCTTATAGAATGAATTGTAAATCTATTGTAATGACAATATGCATTTTTCATATGTCTGATTCATGGTCGGAAATAGATTTAAATGTTATTTTATATTATTGTATTGTAATTGTATGGTTATTTTTATGGTGGTTTTGTTTCATTTTTTTTTTGTGAACCAATTGAGCTGCAGTTTCAGCTCTTAATTAGGCCATGTTGATGAATTTATATTATAATTTATAGTACACTGATGTAAAAATTACCCGTTTATCACAAACCAAACATCCGATCTTCAAATTGCCACAGTATTTTTGGATATCAAAAAGTGGTCTTATTGTTTTGCAGTTATTAGTGTCTGTAACTTCTAAAGTGGTTTATGAAAAACTAGGAAATTAATGCAGATGAAAATTAAGGTTATTGCTAGCCTACAGCCAAAAATTTCAACTAAATTAATTTACTAGGAAAATGAAAAAAAAGCCTCCAAACATGAAAATTATCTATATGCTAGACTAGAGTTTGGATATTCCAAAAAAGACCATAGTTTTGGATTCCAAGGTAGGAGTACTGGGGTTAGGACCTGTCCAAGGCTGGTAGACAAAATATTCCTAGATGCGAAACATGGCATTCGGCATATCAAACTTTATGATTTAGCAAAACAAGGTCATCAAAAGAAATGTATTGCATTTCTAAAAACACTGGCCACTAAGAGAGGCCCTGCGGGATTCAAGTAACTCCGTAAAAGAGGCCATAGTCAATTTTTTACCAAACCTCATGATTTTGCAAAAATATTCCTTCGAAGGAGGATTCTAAAGCATTTGTAGAGTGAGAGAGAGCGAGAGAGAGAGAGAGAGAGAGAAGGGGTGAGAGAGCCCAGAGAGAGTGTCAGAAAGTAATCCAACCATCGTCCAAACTGTGAGTAGAGCATGCATGCACTGTAAACCCATACGTATGGTCATTTTCTGCCCAATCACATAGCCAACTTGTGATGCGTGGCATTGCTCAGAAGCTTTCCTCAGCCGCTCTAGAAAGCTTTTGTAAGCAACCAACGTAGGGAAATGAGAGAACTCAGTTAGAGAGAAACCGTTTGCTAGGTCTGGGCTACTATATGTCAATAAAAGCTTCAAATCCAAACGAAAGCTCTGTTTGGGTCAACAATTCTTGACGGAAATAAATGCTATCAGCTTCACAGTCAAACAGAAACGTATTTTTAAAATGAACTAGATGACATGGTGTAAGATACTATCACATTGGTCGTAATTTTCTATAGTTTTTGACGTCTACTACGTCTTACGGCAAGGGTAGGGTGTCAATTGAAAAGCTAAAAATAAGTGACCGTCAAACAAATATCGTTAAATTGAACGCATATAACTTAATAAATGTTCAATAGACTTTCAAGATGTTTACATCAATGGTTGAAAATTTTATCGCGTATCAATTCAACTATCAAACATTATCCGCTAACAACTTAAACTATTGAAAAAAACGAAAATGAAAGTGATGACTTATCATTATTTTTTTGCAAGCTAAGTTTACTAAATGCTCAGTACTTTCCTATCACATATTTCAAATGTGAGCAAGAAAGGTCTCATTCGCAGCAGTGAACGATATTAAAGGGGTACGCCTTCGCAAATTTTCTCATAGAATCTTCCTAAATCTGTATTAACGCAGCAAAGACCCATCCTATTTCCACACTCCAATTCTCCCAAACTTATTCCACGTTAAAATAAGCCTGAACAATTCAACGGTAGAATGGACCAATTTAACTGTGACCGTGGCGTTTCCCTAGACAGTAAGTTGATTTTCAGGGTACAGACAACTGTCACAAAGTATTCAGGCTGTGACAAAACTGTCACAAAGTGTAACGTTCGTTGAAGCTACTGTACTCACTCATCAGCAGAAGGTCTACACTATCCCTGAAAAACAAGCTTGCTGCCTACAAGTGCATCACGGTATGGCAATTCTTCAGGATGATCCTGAACACACCTCCAAGGACAAGAACATCTCAGATCCCCCGCCCGGCCAAGATAAAAATGCTCGATAAGCGCTTTAGTGAGTCTATCAATCGGCACAGAGCACGCTGCATGACATCGAATCACTAGATCATCCGGAATCTGGTTCCCCACTCTTAGGCTTTTCAAATTGTAGCTGAAGTTGTAAGTTAAGTAGGTTATCAAATTTTCGAAACCAACAATGCTCAAAGGCCTGATCTGAAAACAAAAAATTAAAACTTAAAACATATCAAACAGATAAAACACATAAAACATTGGGTAAAAAAACTTGAAATTGTAATTCAATATAAACGACAAAGATATAAACACAAAAAAAACTGTTTTAGTATTAGTAGCTAATTTTCTCATCCGTGTTGCAGAACTGGAGCTGTGCAGAGCATCGAGCCAGTGGCGATTGGCAGCTGGCACCTGGCAATGGCATGTTCCCTTGAAGATGCACTAGCTTCGTTAAATAATCCAAGTCGTCAATCTGGATTTGCCATAGAAGGTGCACTAGCAAGTAACCAATTAATCAGTTAGCTGATTGCGCTGCAGGGTGTTGCTGTTGGCTAGGCAACCGTTGCATTAACTATTCAGTGGTAAGCTATACAGCCGGTGGTTGCAACCAAGGGGATCATTGGTAAGGCGCAACGCTCGACGCGCAACGGCTGAAATATTCTGATTCTTCAAAAGACCGACAAGGTTTGAGTTCAAATGCGGACCATTTCAAATCCGTCCTTTTCAGAACGACCATTTTAATTTTGAGAGAGTTTGTTTGATTTGAATTTATCTAACACTACTTTCCTTCCTTCCTTCCTTCCTTCCTTTCTTACTTCCTTCCTTCCTTTATTTTCTTCCTTTCTTACTTCCTTCGTTCTTACCAATCGGCAAACAGCATTGCATGGTTTATTTTTTTGACCAATATTAACTAACTCTAATTGTTTCACAGTTTCAGAAGAAAGTATGTCTATATCTCAACTCTCTTTGGAAGGAGTTTTTAGGCTCTGACAAGCGCAGTTTTTCTTTTGCCTGAGTTAAGAAGCTAACTTCCGAAATCCCTGTCGTGCTAATGCAAACTAATGAATCCATCTCCACGCTGATGTCTGCCGAAGTAATTTAGGCCCGACGCCTCCTGTAACATTTGATTCGCATTGCCTTCGTTAATGCCCCCTTCCTGGCATGCAATAGTACCTGATGCCGTTATATAAAGCACGCCTGGTATGGCGAACAGCTACCAGTAGTACATATCAGCTCTAAGCTGGAGCACACTCTACTACACACTTAGAAAAAAGCCTAAATTTAAGTCTACTTGGATGCACACAAAAGTAGTGAACTGCTAGACCAAAATCTGCGTCTGTTCTTAAATTTACAAGACTATAAAAACTCAAAATATTTAATGACTTGACATGACGTAAAACTAAGTAGAGATTCACAAAACATCGATTTCCAAATGCTGCTCCTGTTAATGCAAATATAAATGCTTCTTGATGTCAGTTTTTTCAAGGATCTAATTTTAGTTAACGTCAGGAAATATAAAGATCCGGCTCTTCAAGGCCATAGATTGTAGTGGTTAAAACTAGCTCTATCTTATCTTGAAGGGTTCAATTTGGTTTTGATTCTCCAAATTTGTGTGAAAATTTAAAATAACATTGTACCAAACCCGGTCGTTGGCCTTCACCAAATACTATTTCAAAGATACTTGAACTTGTCGCCATGTTCAGATTAATGAATAGTATAAACAAATAGACCGCTGCGTAAAAAGGTTCATAAATCACTGAAAAAGTTTAATTCGAGAACATCCTTTCCTTTACCCTAAATTTTCCTTATTTCAATACTGCAGTTTTAACCATCAAACATTACATTTACGAGAAATACAATTTGGGCTTGTGCCTTTTCCTGACGCGTGAAACCGACTGCGTATCAGTAATTATTATTTTGGGTTTCAAATAAAGGTTTAACCACTCATAAAATCGTGTGTTCTCAATTGAGTAATTTTTATCTCTGAGTCTCAAAGTATTCACGTCCAACAAAAATTACATCACTCATAATATTCATTATTTTTAAGAGTGTACCAAGCAGCAGGAGAAAAAGTTTGGGATAGACAAAGTCCCGCTCGAACCACGTCGGATTGCAGTTCCCAGTCGATCACATTCACTGTCTGCTCTGGAAGGGCAACTACCTCGCTGCCCGATGGTCAGGTACACTGTAGTCCTCGGGTAAAAATATTTCAACCGTGAACAACTAAATTCGTGCTTTTCAGGACGACCAATTTAATTTGCCCATCTAAAGAGTATGTTTGATTGAAATGTCTCTTGAGCTTATAGAAATTTGCATTACCACGCACCGGCTCAAAATGGCATTGCTTGAAAAGCCGCATCCTGGAGAAAATCACCAAAAAAATTTCTCAGTATCCATATATAAATCCCGATTCACCATTTAACACTAACAAGCACGTTAGCCATTCAATAAGCGAAATATTATAAATAGTTATTTGAGCCTAATAGCGACACGGCAGACCGAACATGTGTACATATATCTAGTGTAGGGGATAGGTTAGGTTCGTGGTAGTTCCTAGTTGTACATAGTGGATAAGTTGCAAATAGTAGATTAGGTTAGTTGCTGGCGGTGGCAATCTATTGCAGTCCGTTGACCCGATTGACCGGTTGAGAATCCTTAACGAGTTTTGTTTCATTTTTCAGACTTTTCTTTGGGGTTTTGCTTGGTCAGCACTCTACATTTTTCACTAAGAGGGTTTAAGCAGGCGATTTCAAGAGTTATATAGAGTTGATTTTAATAAGTTTCGTGGAGAACTAATAGTTAAGCCTCAAACACTCATAGCATAGAGTTTCATGGTTCTTTAGACTGAGTAAAATATAGTAGGCATCAATGTCTTCACATCAACAAGGGGTCTTACGTCAACTTTGCAGTTATGTCACTGACGTAACTCACCTTTTCGTTTCTTTTTGTACCGCCCGAAACCACCCACAGCAAAACTCTCTATTTTTTTCATTTTCGGGGTAGAATTGGCCGGAAAGGTTGACCAGTGATGAGATATTGCGTGATACTGGGTTTGGTTAAACATTGTTTCTACGCACAATAGCGATCTGATGCTCTTGTTTACCCTGAATAAAGTCCACTCTTAACGAAGTTATTATCCAATCCACCCGTTCCTTCTCCATATGAACACATACCCTGAAACGGTCTCAGGCTGGGCAAGCTTGTAACAACTGGATGGTCGTCTCACCAGGGATGCCAGATATACAGACATGTTTGTATTTATTCAGACATATGATCATTGATACAGACATCATACAGATTACAGACATTATACAGACATATGAAAATTTTTGCAGACAAATATTGAATCCAGCTTGTTTAATGAAAAAAAAAAAACATTAAATAAATTGAAATGTTTGTGTAGGCTATTTTGGCAACGTTTATCTTTTTGCTTTGGGGAAAGTGGTTGTGTTGGCTACTGCGATAATAGGTTTTCTTTTGCACGTGGAGTTTGGAAATCTGTCAAAATATCAGTTCAGTGATTTTAATGGTATGCCTACTCTTTCACTTCGTGCGCGAGGGTCGTTTTACTATCTTAACAATGACAAGCTCATGTTGGGGACTCTATAGTTAATTCTAAAAATGAATAAAAAAACGGCTACCTGAACAGCAAAACAATACGATGAAAGCTTATTTACGTTCCCAGGTTGAGGCTTAGACTTTTTGTAGAAGTTCATTTTTTTGTACAGGCTCAATCGAGTCAACTTTACAGACCCTCTAGGATTCAACTTTACAGAGCCAAGTTTTCATTTCTATGTACATCAGTTATCTTAAAACTATTGCTAGTGTGTTAATAGGAATAGGAAGGAAAGTAATTTAACAGATGGGAAAATGGGTTGGAATTAGGTGTATGGTTTACATTACAGATATATTTTATTCGTCTACCTAAAACTATCTTACTTCTTACTAAGCATTTTAAGCTTCTTGTTTCGCAATTTGCTTATTGCTTGCTCCCAACATAGTGTTTTAAATGCACTTTCACAGTTATTATTTGAGAGCTTTCGATACCAGGTTACCATTTTCGCATTAGTACCCTTTGCGCAGGGAGTCGATACATTTTCCGCAACGAAAAATTCCTAGATCAGACCTGGAATCAAACCCAGTCACCTCGAACATGATGTTGCTTTGTAGCTGTGCCTTTACCGGCTGAGCTAAATGAAAACTAACAGATTAAAACAAAAGCAATCTGTAGGAAGAAAAAGCTGTCCAAACTGCAAATCTAATAAAGCTTTTTTTTATTTTCCGTCGGCCTATTTCCTCACATAGTGACAATCGCCGACGCCAGGAAGACGACTCGACCACCTGGATCCTACCTCTCGACTCATGAATATGAGCCGGGACCAACGGCTTCCCTTCCGAAGGAAGACGTGACCAGATTTTTTCGCCTCAGAAAAACCACTGACGGCCCGCTGGGGTGCCAGTAGCAGTCACGCTTACCACTACACCACCCACGCTGGCAATCTAATAAAGCTGAATATTTTAAAATAGTTACATTCGTCTGTGACCTGAAGGTTCTCTTTGGAACCAGTTGTTAAGCTTGTTCTTTAAAGGCTGGAAGTCTTAAAAGTCCATATCAGTTTTCGTGATACATCAGTAAACGCTAAGCAAGATGAAAAAGAGAAGAAAGTTTACAAGCATTTCAGCGATCCATCAAACCTCATGTACTTGGCCACACTTAACCACATCTTGCCAAAAAATGACTGGTTAAATTAACTTTTCCAATCTGAAAAGGAAATGATTGATAAGTTTTACACAGAAACTATTGATATTTGGGATATTGGTTTGCTTCTTGAAACAAGTATATTCAAAATAAATGACGAGCTATGGCCTTGTTGAATTGGAAAAAAAAACTGAACGTACATATGTATCGAAGAGTAGGCCTCGATAAACGTTTACAAAACAAAAAGAAAGTTAAGGTGACCGGTCCAGTGGGCGAAATCACAAGTCTTTGAGTTATTTGTTAGGGAAAATCTGGGTATAAAAATTCACGTATGACAGTTTCCCGCTATTTTCAATACCATTCAAATTCCATCCAATGTGAAACGTCTGTTCACAAGCAAACTTGTTCAACAAAATTTAGCTCCTCGAGGCTTTGGATTTGTAGTTCTTAATTAAAGGTAGTTGTAAAACGACAGTGATTCTATCAAATGTATGGAAATATCAAAGGAATGTGCATCAACAAACCCGGCGGGGAAACAAATAGGGTGGTAGGATTACAAAACGCTGAACAAAATAATTCGTTGACTTTAGGATAGTTTTCTCCACAGTTTAGGGTGACTTCAAACGAGCGTGCAACGAAGGAAAATGCTCACCGCCGCCTTCGCCGCCGCCACGTGCTTGAGCAAAGATCAAAGAGAACGATGAGAGCCAAAGAGTGCACTGGTTGTCTCTCAGCTTGAATGAAGGATCGATCAGGCGCGCGCAATGGTCAGCAAAGGGAGTGCGGTCTTTTATGTTGAGCTCGTGCGACGGGCAAGCGATTCAATGACCGATCGCCGCTCTTGCGACTTAAGCATGGTTCGGTCCACTCCGGTTGGCAGGTATCGATCCACCCGCGCCGGAGCGTCGTCGTTGGGGAGGTAGAATTTTCCAGAATGTGGATACAAAGAGTGCTGGCAAGAGAAAGGGGCCCACCCAAGGATCATTTCATGCAGCGGCAAGGCAGGGTTTCGTTGATACCGATCGTTGAACGTTCTAATTTTATTGTTCCATTACCCGTGGCGAACCGGATCGTCACGTCGTCGTCGTCGTCGGTCGGGGTTGGGTTCTAAATGGATTGCGCACTGTTCCGCTGAACTTTCGATTTTTTTTGCTTCTGTTGTTGCTTCTATGTTTTTTTTTGTTATTACTGTGTATGAGCGGCGCAAACATGTGCTGGGCGGTGGTCGGTGGCTCAATCCGTTCATTGGAGCTTAATGGGTGCATTTTGCAAATTGCTGGTAAATGTCTGCATATTAATCAACCGCTCGAAATGGGAGTTTGTAAATGGGTAGTGTTATATTAAAATGGATGGCATTTACAAACACATACTTGATTTGTGGATTTCTATTTTTGGGAACAGCGATATGCTTTAAAAGTGAAACTCGTCTTGTGTCAACTCAAATTATTTGGAAATTCCGGAACAAGCAAATCGAATGTTAAAGATACTTGTTAGCTATTACATCGAAACTTATTTCGAGCACCTTGATCAAGTCAACAATTCCTGAACATATACCATCAATTTTCGCTTCAACATTCTAAAATAATTGAACACATTCTAAAATGTCTCTATTGTTCTACTAATTATGTTTTTAATTACTTCAAACGTGAGGTACTTAAGTAATTATAACATTTTGAAGGAAATATCTTCTCATCAACATGCAGGGTCCTTTCCCCTTTACGTACCCTGCACTGGGGTAGCTTGGTTAGAGATTGTGTGCTTGATCGTGCATTGCCTTTCAAAATAGCCCTATACTCAATTTCAACTGATTCTGTTCAATTTTTCCAAGCTGCCATATTCAAGCCAAACAATCAATAGTTTATCTTCATATCTTTGGTTCTAGCAGAAATTGCTGTCCTCTCCAAGGCGCCCATGTTTATGAGAAAAAATTCTCTGTTGTTGTTGATCGGCCAAATTTCGAGAACGTGTTTGTTTGACCAGTTTGGTCAGAATTTTGGAAGCTTTCTAGAAAGAAAAAAAAATATTGGCAAAGTGGTTGATTTGCATGATAAAGTTTCAGTGGAAACAAAACGAAGCACAGAAAAAAAAACTGACTTTCAATTTGGTAAAGGGTGTATTCGATAAAAATGGCACACACATATTAACTCACCAAAATTATACAAATTATCGGATTTTTTTTAATTTATCAGGGAATGAAAAACGACTAATGAGCTATGATTTACAAAATTGGTTTTATTCAATTTCAACTCCCATCCCGAATGCCCGCACTCCACCCAATATTTTTAATGTTTTTGTTGATTTAACCCAAATTTTCTTGAACTCCATCTATGTTTTAATAGTTTTGGGATGTTTGCGAAGTTGCGTCTTCATAATTGCCCCGATTTTACATTCAACAATTGGGAGAAGTTCCGGTGAATTTGATGGACTCACATTTTTTGGCGCAATATTAACTCCGTTGGCTCAATACCACTCCAACACGATCAAGCCAAAACAGAGTGATCCCTTGTGCTTCCGTATGAATGGCTAGGGACGCTTCGTAAGGCACAAATAAACCGTTGCACCGTTGATTGTTCCGGAAGTGATGAAGAGAGCGCTTATTTCACCTCATCCGCAAATCACCTAGATCAGAAACTTCTTTGCAAATTTTGATAATTTGTTCTTTAGAACATCCTCCGGAACATTGAGTTTAGAGTTGACAACAAAATGTTCTTACCCAGACAGTTGACGGAAGTCGGCCTTAACGTAAGTTTTGTCATTCATCACGATGCAACATGATTTCATGTGCAAGTTGTGCAAGTGAGGGCACGAGCAAGTGATCTCAGACGTTGCAAATCAAAACAAACCCAAAAATGGAGAGAGTTCCTTTCCCATGTGAAGATCAAAACAGAGTGCACACAATATATCGCTAGAATAACTATCACAAGCCATCAGTGGTACATGAGCGCTTTCCATAAGTCATCTTTTGCCTGTTGAGGTGGCGAACCTGTCCGTGCCACGACCTACCCCGCAGTACCACTGGACGCATGCCCTTTCGCTCAACTTTTCAAACATCTGTTCGATTTCCTACCTGCCGTACACTGACGGAACTTTCAACACATTCTCTTCATATCTTTCATTCTAGCTTGGTGTCTCATGGTGATAAGCGAACATCTCTTTCTACATCATGGAAGGACGGTTCTTGTCAATTGGACCACTTTCACGACCACTCATTTCCTTCCATCGGGCACTTTGGTGCTCCCTAGTGGTTCTTATCACACAAAACACAGTTGTATTTGGAATTTCAAGCTTTCTAGCGATTTATCGGTGGGATTTTGATTGAAAGTGCATACATTTTTCATGGATAATTTCTTGGTTCGAAAACATGACTATAGTTACTCTACTAATAAGGCTTATTCGCGACAAAATCAGGACAGATGAAATTTGGAATAAAACAAACTTGTTGTTACTTCAATCCAAGATGATATTTTTATTCTTTTAATTGTGCATTATTAGTCATCTTAGAACTAATTATAGATACCTAATTGGCTGTATGAAGAAACTACGAACTTTTGAGTTTACTCCAGCCATTAGGGTCTTGCAGACTTCTCTAAAACCGATTAAGCTGCTTTTGTCCATGATTTTCGAATTTTTTCTGTAGTTGTTCTGTAGCTTGTTGTTTATATTGAAAGAGTTCTCCCTTCACGTGAGCCCATTACCGCTCGATAGGTCGCAACTCTGGGCAGTTTGGTGGATTCGTCTCTTTCGGTACAACATGGACTCCAATCGCTTTATACCACTCCAAAACATCTTTGGCATAGTGACAAGATGCCAAATCAGGCCAGAATAGCGAGGGAGCATTCTTCATGGTATATTTCCTTGTTTACCGGCTTTGGCTTGCTCAACCACAGCTGCATATTGCCTGCCAAACCAAATACTTTTTGGGAAGCTTGGCCTTTTTCTGCTTCCTGAAATGCTTCTCTACGCCGTTCCGTTCGGCAGATCCGGATTTTCATTGCGACCGCACAAAATTGCTTTTCGCACTTGCTCTTCTTTCGACGCCATCTTCGATCTAAAAGCTTGTAGTATCACCAAAAATTACACAATGAACAGACAATCGTTCACCAGTCTGCGAAATACTTCACGCGTTGATATACGAAATAGGCGTGTCCAGATTTGGTCACGTAATATTAGATTTTCTCGAATTTTTAGGTTATTTACTCATACGGTTCAAAAGTTACAGAAGATTTTTGGTGTGCCATTTTTCTCGAATACACTCTTTATTTGCAAGAATCGTTATTCCAAGAATGCATAATATAAAACTAGTTTCGCCATGGTGAACCAAAAGGATACTCTGTCATCAGAGTTAGGCCCTTCTCTGTTATAACATGAAATATAGGAAATACCGCGAACTAAAAAGAAATTGCAGCATCACTAACAGAAAATTATATTCTAGCATGTAACACACATATTACTTTTGCAGCATCGCTATCAACCTAATAGTCACCTACCTGCCATAATCGCATCTTTATTCATGACTTGAATTTAATTTAATTGAGAAAAATGGACCGATGGCAGCGAAGTTTAAAAGAAGATGTGTCCTTCTCGCAGGGTTCAACCTTATGACTCGATAAAAACGTTCAAAGACATCTTGCGTCCTAATTTTGCAGCTCTGGAAATAATTATGACATGGACGGACAAGAAAGCCTGATGCTTCAGTAGTTCAGGCACGTCCAATGAAAAACTGAATCTTTGGTCAGCCTTTGTGTAACATATCATACTTTTTCGATAACTGGTCCGCTGAATATTTAATTGCGAAAGAAAAATCTTAACTTAGCAGAAGCACAGAACGCAGCAAAGGTAACCAAAGAGGCCCTGGGTGAAATGCAAGAAGATCCAAAAAATGCTTTCCTTAGAATATTTTTTGAAGCGAATGCACTCTGTGAATCTTTTGATGTATCCCTTACAAAAACTTAAAGAAGAGCTGGGCATCAGAAAGAAAACAAAAAATGTAAGACTCCGGAAGAATTCTATAAACCCTAAATCTTCTTACCTTTCCTGGAAACCTTGCAGGCTTTGGAGAAGAAGTTTGTCAAACATGCTGATATGTTCGCACGTTGACAGCAGCATCTGATCCATCGAAGATCTCCAAATCTGCTCAGCATTTAGATGAATTTTACGACTTTCAGAGCACAGGAATTCTTGGAGAACCAAGTCTTTGGGTTTCGGTTATCCACGAAGAAAAAACCACGGAATCCTTTTTTTACGGCGCTTTGCACCTGAGTGCATTCGTGTTGGTCAATTCTCGCTTCACTCATTCTAAATTTCTACAACTTCATCATTTTGCCTTTTCTTGTCTCTCATGGTTTTTTTGTATCCTCTTCTGCTTCTCTTCAGCTTTTTCCACTTCTCTTCGTCAGCTTCTCCGTATGTTTTCTTCAGCTTCTTTTCTTTCACTTATCTTCTTCCACTTTTCTTCATTCGTTTCCGCTACTAATCGTTTACATTTATTCTTCTGCTGGGTTTCTTCCGGTTTTTCTTTATATACTTCTCTTCTTCCACTTGTTTTGATCTGCTTCTCTTCTTCAGATTGTGCTCATCCGGTGAATTTCTTCAATTTCATTTCTTCCGCTAATCTGGTTTCTTTTCCCATCATTGCTTTCATTTTTTTTCTTTTGATTTTCTTCTGTTACTTCAATTCTTTCGTTTCTTTTCTTCCGCATCTTGTCTTCCAAATTTATACTTCCACTTCTTTTATTCTGCTTTTCTTCTTCCATTTCTTTTCTTCCACTCTTGTCTTCCACTTTTCTTGTTCAACCTCTCTTCATCCAGTTCACTTCTTCCAGTCTTCCATTCATATTCTTCTCTCCCTTCTCTTCAACTTCTCTTAATCCTTTTCTATTTCTACACCCCTCTTCTTCCGCTTATTTTCTTCCGTTTCTCTCATTTTTCTCAACCATTCATTCACTTTCATGGTATTTTCATGTTGGTTCCAACTTTTTAATTTTTTATTTAACTTCATCGTCACCTCGCTTCACTTTGGTTCTATTTGCATTTACTTTCTCTCATTTTCTGGATCCTCTGAATCATCTTCTGTTTTTCCACATCATCGTTTCCCGAGCAGGAGAAAATAAGATATGAATATCTAATGTTGATCTTGATAACTGGCTTAGGTATTTAAGAGCACAGCAAAAGAACAACAAACAAAGAATAACAAAACTTGTTATTTGGCATACCTGGGACTACCTGCGAGGTACTATTTTGGTGTCACATGACATTGTGGGGACATATTTATGGTATTATCTTCAGGTATTTTATCTCTTATGCAGTGCTCTTAAATACCAAGACCAGTTATCAAGTAATTCGTCCCTGCTCGGGATGTATCATCAGCTTCCTTTTGTTTATCCTCTTCATATGTTACGTATCGCCTTGCTTTCTCTGCATCTTTGTAATAATTTTCGATGGATTGCTTTTATTGTTTCGTTTTTCGTTCATTACTTCTCTTTTACGCCTCTTTTTCGTTCATTACTTCTCTTCTCCTTCATTTGCTGTATTTATTCTCCAATATCTTTTAGGTTCCCACTTTTTTTTTGAAAATATCTGAATTCACTGTCTTCATCTCTTTCATTATCTTTGCTTTCATACCTTCGACTTCATTTTAGTTTCCAACGTTCTACGTTCTTTCTACTGCTGATGAAGCTCTAAATGTACAGTCATCGGAAAAATAAAGTTCCCACCAAATTCTTTCAACGTCTATAAAAAACTTGATGATTAAATGAATTAAAACGTCAAAATATCCAAATATTAAGTAACGAATATGATGTAGAAGGATAGGTTCGTTCATTACAATGAGGTCACAAAAAGTGGACAGTAATGTTTGCTAGAAATTAAAGATATGAAGAAAGTGTTGATAGTTCCGTCAGTTTATGGAAGGTTGTCATACAGATTGAATCGGCATGTCATTGAAACACTGAGGCGTAGAGTGCAGTGGGACTGTAATGGCAAAGGTCGAATGCGTGCTTGAGTTCGAGTACTGCTGAGCCCTTCGTTAAGTTTTTCAAGTCAATTTTCACAACCTGCCGTATACTGACGGAAACTAAAACACTTTTTTTCTTCATATCTCTCATTCTAGCAAACATTACTGTCTACTCTTAGAGCCTCATGGTGATGAGCGAACGTTTCCTACACCCAACTATAGCTTATCATGCTCCAAATCATGTGCGCATTTAATTTATGGTGAATATTGGCACGATAAGAGCCAAAAATAAATGCGTCTCAGATATTATGCGAGCTTTCATCAATAAAAACAAAATTGAAATAAATATATTCAATAAATAATCATGAATTTCCTGAAAATTTATGGAATTCAATAAGGCTATCAAAAAAAAAAAATGCCAAAATCAGTTTCTGATCTTCAGTTCATTTGTATTAAATATAAAATTTGGAATTAATTTTTCCACATTTAAATTATTTCATATATTTCAATATGTCGATTGGAAGAAATCACAACTTTACCAAAAAGCCCAAATATCTTCGCAATGGCTACTATAAAACTATTTGGTCATTTGGTGACTTTCCTCAATGCCAATTTGCTGTTCAATGGAGTCAAACTCGTTTTAAAATGCTTTTTCAACTGACCATAATAAGATAATTTGAATGAGCCTCAAAACGGCATATCAAAACAGCATTTTACAAGTTCATAAACATTTGATAGGAGTAAAAGGAACTTTAGAAGACAATGTTTCAAGGTCGTTGTAAAAAAGCTGTGTAGGTTCTCATAAACCTGACTAAAATTTTATTCTTTTCAACTTTTCAACTGTACGTCAATGCGAGAGGAAGTCAATCCGAAACGATCACTTAGAATTAAACCAACTTATCATATTATAATCAGAAAACCAGCAACACGCGACGTTGGATCTTTCGAATTTGATCGCATTGATTCTGACGAGCCCCTTAGTCCGATCGGTCCGAGCCGGCCGTTCCGCTTCCACTGTCACCGATGCACGAGCTGTTGTTCCGAAAGCATCATATTCGTTGCATAGAAAGGCTGGTCGTTAATTAATCATCATGCTCCTCGTTTTCGCCTTCCAAAACTCTACTCGATGGAAAGAGTGTATAAAACTGCATACCATTCACCTGGTTAGGCACATTCCGCGAACAGTCCTCGTCCGATTCAGATCAACCAGGAGGTTTGCAGCACTCAATAGTTTCAGCAAGTGTCTGTTTTTGCTTTGCAAAGTCAACCAAATCTAACAATGAAGGCCTTCGTAAGTAGTTCCGAGTGAATGAGTGATACCTTAGTGACAATATGGACTTTAAAGTGAAAACCATTGAAATCATAAGTGAATTGATTACTGATCAAATGTTGTGCTTTTCTGTTGATCTTCCCGATCGTTTAGGTCTTGGGATCAGTGTTGTTGATGGCTGCGGTCTGCTCCGGATCGTACATTCCAGCCGATACTCCTGAAGTCGCCGCTGCCAAGGCTGCTCATTTCGCTGCACATGCTCATGCTGGCGGTTCAGCTGGTCACCATTGGGATCATCATGAAGCCCCAATTCAGAAGTGGCACGGACCCATCCACATCCCGGTGATTCACAAGGGTGTGCCAGTTGACACTCCAGAAGTCCAGCACGCCAAGGCCTTCCATGCTGCAGCGCACGCTAAAGTTGCCTCCGGATATGGTTACCATGGCGCTGAAGAATATGTCCAGGCCCCGATCCACCACGAAGGCGGAGCTTGGCATGGACCTCAGCACATTCCAGTTATCCACAATGGAGTTCCAGTCGAAACCCCAGAGGTCCAACACGCTAAAGCCTTCCACCTGAATGCCCTGCACAGCGCTGGAGCCCAGTCCGGATCAGGTTCATGGGCCGATCACGGTCATGGACATGAGGATGATGGCTCCTACAAGCCCCACTTGTATGAGGCCGAGCACTACTAAGACACATTCATCCACGAATGCCAAACAACCTCCGGAACCAGCCAAATGTTTAATTTAAATACTCATCACCACCCTGTCCATGCTTCAGAACCGTTCAATTATTGAGTGCCAAGTAGAATTGTCAAAACAATCGAAGAGTGCTCCCACTGCCGTCACCATAACAGCATAAGGGTGAAAATTTCAATCACAACGAGTAGTGGGAGTAGCTTCAAACGAAAAGGCTCGAAACGTCAGATCAATCAAAGACTACTTACATAGATTAAGGTCTGGATAATATCAACAGCAATAACAACAGCAGCCTCGTGGTGAAAGAAATGAAGAATGGAATTAACTTGAAAGCATTCTCTTCACTTTACACGCTTACCTATTCTGTAAATGATCTTGTTTATTAAACTGCTGTCAATGATTCAAAGAATCGTAATTGAATACCTACCAATTGTTTTATTTTATGATATGCATTCTGATGACATTTCTTAAGTTGTTGTCAAATATTCACTTTTTGCACCTAAAAACATAAAGACTGGACTTGGAAAAAATGAGACACACAAAAATGATCACCAAAAATTCATTTTCAATCGGATACATCTAAAATTTTCAGGGATTAAATAACTAAATATTAGATATGTTTAGGCATAATTTATTAATTCATTTTTTTCCCCCAAGCTGAATGCTCGTACATTTCTTTAACATTGCTCATGAGATCTTGGGTGAGGCTTTGTCCATCTTTACACATTTTATTCCAATTTTTCTTCAAAGCTTCATCGGGTTTGAATGTTTTTTCGCTTTTCTTCAACTTCTTCTTCATTATCGCCCAAAACTTTTCGATCGGACGAAGCTCTGGTGTCTTCACAACGCGGGACACGGTGGAATGGTGGATTCCAAGCCTTTTGCCGATCCATCTGTGCGACTGACCGGGATTATCGATCACCGCGTCCAAGATTTGCTGGCGTAGCTCTGATTGTTTCGAATGCATCTTGAAAACTACTTGACAGATCACGATAAACAATAAAGTTTTTGCACGCACAAGCATAACACTCTAAACTAGTATTATCCAAAATTTCATTAATTTTTACTCACGCGATTAAAAGTTAGACCCAAAACAAAGTGTCGCATTTTTTCCAAGTCCAATATTTAAGATAAATGATACACCCGTTATTCTCTCACTCTGCAGCAATAATATGTTGCAACTTGAATGCATTACAACAAAACACTGAGGCTAACAACAAAATGTTGTATTGATGATGGAAAAGAGACAAGTTGCTTTGAGAAAATGTCATGATTCGAACAGAAGCTGCAACGATCTTGTTTTCATGTAACAGCGATAAAAAACATGTTGTCATTATTGCAACACATAACCGATAACAACATTCTTTTATCAGCAACATGAACAAAAGGGACAATCTGTTGTTGCTGTCAAACAAACAAATCACTGACCTGGGTAATTATAAAAAATTGTTGCAGATAGACTTCCACCTGAGGAAAAATGCCTGTGTTAAATCACACACTGAAAAAAAAACGAACACTATCTTTGGCAAACTTGTTGCAAATTGACTATTCTATCAGAGAAACAACAAAAATATATTCGTTTAAGGCCTGATTTCCAATCCAGAACATCCTTAACATGTAGAAGTTCGGAACTTAGGACCTACATTTGTAGCTATAGCACATCCGAAGTTACGAATTCCATTTAACCATGTACATTTAATTTTCTGGAAGATTAACAGATATTATGAGATAATCTGGGATGTTCTAGGTCGTCCAAACTTCCTGCAGTTCAGAACTTAGGATCTACAGTTGTAACTGTAGCTTTTCCGGCTATACAAAGTTACGACATGTATTCAACCATGTTCACTGAATCTTTTGGATGGTCAACAGACATTTTGAGATAATCTTGGATGTTCATGGTCATCCAATAGCCGTGGAGCTCAGAACTTAGGATCTGCAGTTTTAACTATAGTTTTACAGCTACACAAATTAACGATATGTTTTTAATCGTGTTCAACGGATCTTCTAAAAGGTCAACTGCCATTATGATGAAATCTGGGATGTTCTGGGTCATACCAGACTGTTCATTAGTTTTTAACTTAAGAATTGAAACTGTAGCTTCTTCAGATGTAGACATGTACGATGTGTATTCCGATCAATGTTGATTGGATATTTTGGAAGGGCAACTCACAATATGAGATAATCTGAAATTTTCTTAGTTTTCCAACCTGTCCTGGAGTACTGCACTTAGGATCTATAATTGCAACTGTAGATTTTTCGGCTATACAAAGTTTAGATGTTTTCAACCATATGCATTACATACATGAATACATATCGTAACTTTGTTCAGCAAAAAAAAAATGTACGATTACAACTGTAGACCCTAGATTCTGAGCTCTAAAACAATTTGGACGACCTAGAAGCTCCCATATTACTACGTTATATCTTTTGACCGTTCAGAAGATGAAATGAAAATGGTTGAATTCATATTGTAATTTTATGTAACCGAAAAAGCTACAGCTAAAACTGTTTTTTTTTTAATTTTTTTTATTTTTAATTTCTTTTAGACGGGATGGAAAATCTGCAACCAGGCACCTGAAGAACTCAGGGTGTGGGGATGAGGGTGCCAACTCCTCGACCCACTAAAAACCCACCCGTGCCTTAAGCCCTGGACCTTCCCCGGAACCACCTTTCGGTATTACTTCGGGGAGTATACAGAGTAAGGTTATAACTGTAGATCCTAAGTTTTGTACTCCTGCACAGTTTGGATGACCTAGAACATCCCAAATTTTCTCATAGTGTTTGGTGACTTTCCAAAAGATTCAATGATCATGGTTGAGCAGTTATCGTAACTTTTTATAGCTGAAAAATTTACAGTGACAACTATAGTAAGAACTTTAGTGTCATGTACCATTCGACTCAGCTCGACGAGATCATGAAATGCTTGTAGTCACTTGGCAGAATTAGACACAACAACTGTCAGATGAGATGTATTATAGAGTCTTTTTAATATTTCTGAAACAGGTAAACCAGTTCCTGGATATGGTTAGACAAAGTTTCGGAAAACATGAAAAAAAACTACGGTGAGATCTGACTTTTCTTACGTATTTATATTTTGTTTTATAATTGTCTGATCCTGTAATCAGGAGTGAAAAATCGGCTATGAGACCTTGATGTCAACAGCACCACGCTTATTTTTGAAGTCTGATTTGAGGTGTCACATGATATGTTTTGGCCCAAGTAAAAAAACTGGCCAAAACTGCTTCTTTCCTTTCTTCTGTTCTCTATCCTATTCCATTGCCGAGAGCGGTGTCTTACACATTGTGAGTCTCGATATGCGCTACCAAAGTCAGCTCTTCAAAAGCAGAAACACCGAGACGATAATATGGACCCTACATCAAAGGAAACTTGAAGCAGTAAGTGAAGAACGAGGAATCCTAACCAATTTTACTTTTAGCCAAACAAGCTAACAACACAAGCTTCAAGGTAAGATGATTTCAATATCAAGGTAAGAAAATCACATTAATTTCTCTGAATTTTTCATATATTTATGCAACACCATATGTTGGGATAAAGAGAGGGACCATCAGAGTACCCGATTGAAGCGATTTGGATAGGAAGAGTGGGACTGCGAACTTCCTGTTGTCAACATTTCGTGAATAAAGGGCGGGCTCTCCTCCCCTCCCCTCCTCCTGGGACTTTTTAATTGCTATATTAGATGGTTGTTCACATCATCATCATCATCATCATCATCATCATCATCAAGTAAAAAACTGGCCATTTCCCCGAAGGTACATGTCTGGACGTGGGCAATGTGGTTCTGGACACTTGATGTCACTACCATTGCATTTAGTTTTAAATTTTATTATTATTTGAGGTGTGGTATGACTGGTCCAAGTAAAAAATTTTATTATTATTTGAGGTGTGGTATGTTTTGGTCCAAGTAAAAAAATTGGCCACCTCCATCGGAGGTAACCAGAACTTGCCAATAATGTTTTGGGCACTTGATGCCATCACTGGTGCATTTATTTTTGAATTCTAATGTGATTTGCGACACGGTATGTATTCGTCCAGATCAAATCGAATGTGGCCAGTGTTCGCCTGGGCCCCCAGTATGACTACCATTGATCATGTTATCGAATCCTCATGTGATTTGATGCGTCACATGATAGATTTGAAATTTTAAATATTATTTTCAAAAGTTACCCATACCCACCGGAACTTTCTCCGGCCATATCTCTGGAACCAGTTGATTGATTTCCAAAAAAATCAATGAGACCATAGCACCTTTCATTTGGCAGTTGTCCCGTCCAATTCGATGCAGCGGTTGCCGAGAAACGTGACCTTATTTATTTCTTTACACACGAACACACATGCACACGGAAGAGGGATAAAATCAAACATGTCCTCTTTTCGCTAGATGCAACACGGTAGATGTGACATGAGTGAATTTATTTTTGTTGCACACAAAGCAGTATACATACATTTGAATGTATTTTTCCTAAATAAAAATCGAATGTTATGAAACATTATATTCGTGATTCTACTGCAATGCAATTTATCATTATTGTGTTGAGTTTTCAACAATGACAAGTATACATTTTTGGTATGAGTTGATTTCAACGATGGTGTAGCTCAGACTTATACAGGAGGCTTCAATGTTCAACGCGTAGTCGGTTCATGCTTCGAGTTTCCAATTCGCAGGTCAAAGTTACTATTCCCGAATTAGTCGCATGTCTTTTAAAGTTGGAAATTCGTTCGACCGCCATGGAGCATAAGCTTATCGCTGTGCTTGCCACACACCATACGATTGGATGATTAGGAATGGCAAAAAAAAGCCCTCAATTATGAACTGTGGATGTGACACTAACTTGTTGACCATCCAAAAGATTCAGTGAACATGGCTGAATACATTTGTTAACTTTGTATAGCCGGAAAAGCTACAGTTACCACTGTAGATCCTAATGTTCTGGATTGAAAATCAGGCCATAAACGCATATATTGGTGGTGTTTCTTTGATAGAATAGTCAAGTTGCAACAAGTTTGCCAAAGATAGTGTTCGTTTTTATTCAGTGTGTGTTTCAATACAGACATTTTTCTTCAGATGGAAGTCTATCCGCAACAAATTTTATAATTACTCAAGTCAGTAATTTGTTTGACAGCAACAACTGATTGTCGCTTTTGTTAATGTTGCTGATAAGGCAATGTTGCTATCGGTTGTATGTTGCAATAATGACAAGACATGTCTTTCACCGCTGTTACATGAAAACAAGATCTTTGCAACTTGTCACGACATTTTCCCACAGCAACTTGTCTCTTTCCCATCATCGCTACAACATTTTGTTGTTTGCCTTAGTCTTTTATTGTAATACATTCAAGTTCAACTTATTATTGCTGCATAGTGAGAGAATAGCGGGTGTATCATTCATCAAAGTTATTTTATGTTTTTAGGTACAAAAAGTGAATATTTGACACACTGGTACCAACTTAAGAAATGTCATCGAAAGGCATATCATTAAATAAAACAATAGGTATTCAATCGCGATTCCTTGAGTCGCTGACAACAGTTTAATAAACAAGATCATTTACAGAATAGGTAAGCGTGTGAAGTGAAGAGTATGCCTTCAGGTTAATTCCATTCTTCATTTCATTCACCACGAGGCTACTGTTGTTATTGCTGTTGATATAATCCAGACCTTGATCTAAATAGTCTTCGATCGATCTGACGTTTCGAGCCTTCTCGTTTGAAGCTACTCCCACTCCTTGAAATGATTGAAATGTTCACCCTCATGTTGTTATGGTGACGGCAGTGGAAGCACTCTTCGATTGTTTTGACAATTCTACTTGGCACTCAATAATTAATCGGGTCTGAAGCAAGGATAGGGTGATGAGTATTTAAATTAAACATTTGGCTGGATCCGGAGGTTGTTTGGCATTCGTGGATGAATGTGTCTTAGTAGTGCTCGGCCTCATACAAGTGGGGCTTGTAAGAGCCATCATCCTCATGTCCATGACCGTGATCGGCCCATAAACCTGATCCGGACTGGGATCCAGCGCTGTGGAGTGCATTCAGGTGGAAGGCCTTGGCGTGTTGGACCTCTGGGGTTTCGACTGGAACTCCGTTGTGGATAACTGGAATGTGTTGAGGTCCATGCCAAGCTCCGCCTTCATGGTGGGCATATTCTTCAGCGCCATGGTAAGCATATCCGGAGGCAACCTTAGCGTGCGCTGAAGCATGGAAGGCCTTGGCATGCTGGACTTCTGGGGTATCAACTGGCACACCCTTGTGGATCACCGGGATGTGGATGGGTCCATGCCACTTCTGAATTGGGGCTTCATGATGATCCCAATGATGACCAACTGAACCGCCAGCATGAGCATGGGCAGCGAAATGAGCTGCCTTGGCCGCGGCGACTTCAGGAGTATCGGCTGGAATGTACGAACCGGAGCAGACCGCAGCCATCACCAACACTGATCCCAATACCTAAACGATCGGGAAGATCAACAGAAAAGCACGACATTCGATCAGTAATCAATTCACTTCATATTCCAATGGTATTCACTTTAAAGTCCATATTGTCACTATAGCATCACTTAATCACTCGGAACTACTTACGAAGGCCTTCATTGTAAGATTTGGTTGACTTTGCAAAGCAAAAACAGACACTTGCTGAAATTATTGAGTGCTGCAAACCTCCTGGTTGATCTGAATCGGACGAGGACTGTTCGCGGAATGTGCCTAACCAAGTGAATGGTATGCAGTTTTATACACTCTTTCCATCGAATAGAGTTTTGGAAGGCGAAAACGAGGAGCATGATGATTAATTAACGAACCAGCCTTTCTATGCAACGAATATGATGCTTTCGGAACAACGGCTCGTGCATCGGTGACAGTGGAAGCGGAACGGCCGGCTCGATCGGACCAAGGTGCTCGTCAGAATAAATGCGATCAAATTCAAAAGATCCGGCGTCGCGTGTGGCGAGTTTTCTGATTATGCACTAAGTTGGTTTAATTCTAAGTGATCGATTCTGATTGACTTTCGCTCACATTGACGTACAGTTGTCCCGATACAATTCTTTATGTGCCTAGTGTGGCTTCAACTAGCCAAAACAAAATGCAATACCTAGCTTCAGATGCTTTATGAGTTGTGAGTACCGCATGTGCAGACTATATTTTTTGGCATAAGAAGTACCAGCACATCAAGTGACTCCTCCCTCAAAACATAACTCCCAACAAATAACCCTTCAAATATTCAGTCCAAATTTCACAGCGAAACAAAACAAAAACAAAGGTTCTAGTACCGTATAGCGAAAAATTGAAGTACTCTTTGGTGTACTTGCGTCCAATGCAATGGCGTTTCTTAAGCGTTGAGCCAATTTTACGTCGCTAGTATCAACAATCAATAAGAAACAAGCAATTTCAAAGTGGCTCATTGGTTTAGAACCCCCCTTGGTCTGACATACACCTGACAGTCCTCACCTTGCAATGCAATCTTGCACTTTTCAGTACTAGTATCTTTGTTTTTGTTTTGATTCAGATTGTTTTGTGTTCCTATGAGTTACGTTATTAGGGGCGATTCATCAAGCTTGAGAACGAGCATGGGACCGTTGTGCGGGTACTACCTGAACCAAGAACTATATCCATTGTCTTCATAACTATCCAGTCATCTTTTGGAAATCTACTTCGATGCCTACGACATTTCCGACCAGAGAAAAATCCAAATTATTGCACTTTGGTGGAAAACAACTCCAGCGGATCTGCGAGAACCTTCCAGACGTCGATAAATTGCCGCTCGTTTCGACCAAGGAAAAGTGGTACGACGTGGTACACCAGTACATTCTGGAGCGGAGCCGGTTGAGGAAAATTCGCCAGGAGCAGAACGAAAGATTCACCCAATAAACGGGAGATCAGCTGTTTCAACTGTATGACCAAGAGGACAAATAGCGTCTTCTACGGAATGCAGGCAAAGGATAAAAATATTCGCCGCTGCAAGAAAACAGGGAACTTTGATGCTGTATACAGGAAACCGAGCAATAAGGGCATCTTGAGCGGTGGTCTATTTTTAGATCAACTTTATACCTGATTTGCATCGCGAAACTTGAATAGAACTAGCTAAAATAGACCAACTTTGTGTTCCCCGCACCGGTGTTGTATTTCTTGTTGTTAAACCCGCTAACATCTGTCATCCTGTCGAACATTCAACATCAGAGATCAGAAGTTTTTTTTTTCAGAGATCTCAGATTTTTCACAAACATTTTGCCATTGATTAGTTTGATCAAATAATGTTTAATGCCAGTAGTGCGTCGTTAGTTGACGACAAGGAATACTTGTTCCTTCGTTTGGCTGAAGGTGAGTGTGTGAATGCATGCATTTTATTAAAACGATATTAGATAATGCTGATTTGTAGTTCGGTAGCATATAAACAAGAGTCGAAACGGAGAGGGTCACATCCTGGATGACGCCCGAACGTCGACCATGATTTCCGTTTCGGTTATCAGAAGTTGTTCCAGGACTACTTTAGCGACACACAAACCTACAACGAGAAGCACTTTCTGCGTTTCCGCATGCCAAGGGAGGTGTTCCTGGACATTAGAGTCAACTAGAGGCTTCTCTAAAATTTATCTGTATGAGCTTTTTGCAAGTGCTTATCATGACCAATCTATCAATAAACAGATTGTTTACTTTGAAGAATTTATTACTTTTCATTTCTGAGCAATCGAAAAACTATTCGGAATCTCGGAACCTCCGTATTTCGATCTAGTCAGCGTTTGCCGTAAAATGCAGCGGCTGAAAAAAAAGCTCAGACCAGCATTCGGTATTTAGGAATGACACGAAAAGGCAATTCACTAGCACCGGGAGCAACTAGAGGTAATTATCAGCATCTAAGGCGAGCAAAACAACCACCGCCAGCATCACACGCAGCAAACACGGTTACTTTTCGGCTCACAAATATACCTCTTAGTATACTCAATAAAATTGAGTTATTGTTTAGTAAAAGCTGACATTTATGGTATTATCAAGTAGCGTGTAGTAAATGAATCCTAGAGGGTTTGAGCTGTTTAGTGGAATACCTGTAACTAGAAATTAGAAGAAAAAAATAGTATTTTCCATTTAATTCCAACTACCTTTGCTTATCTTGACAAATACGCGTATTTATAGAATAGATCAAAACATATACCAGTTTAAAAATGATGCAAAATAGATCCAGTATAAAACAAAATTTACAACACCGGTGCAACGATGTTTTTGCGTTTGATCTGAAAAAATAAATCTAATCCACGATTTTGGATCGCCGTTGCAGATGCCCTAAGCGGTTTGTGAAGAGATTTACACCTAAAGGAACAAAGGAAATGCGTTAAGTCGAAAGATTTTACCAGAAGCCCACCAACGACGACCATTCGATAGATTCCAAAGCGGAACAGCCGAAATCATACTATTGCTTCCATTTCGGGAACGAAACGAACGTCCTTAAATGTATTGAAATGCAATTAAAGAGACAGTTTCCTTCCGTGCATCTATTGATAGGAAGATAGTTGAGTAGGAAGATCAAACAATCGCTAGGTAAACAGGTTACACTAGCAACTATAGCGGATTGAACGCGTTTATCTAAAGCACTTAACATTTCGAGTGAGTGTAACCAATATTGGCAGCCTTTTATTATTCGGTTATCTGCAGAATCTGAGTTCATGAACTGCGTTTGAAAAAAAAACTATTTTAGGCAACGAAAACGGCCGGTACTTTGAGTACATATGGTTAATTTGAAGAAAACTATGGCTTAAAGGAATGGATCACAATTTGAAAGGTAATCAAATTGAAGAAGTAAACAGTCAATTTATCTTATGAACATATTCAGTGAAGTGATTTACTGGATGAAAATACACAATAAGAGATTTGAAAATCGGTTGCCCAAAATAGTCAATAATTCCCATAGTTACTCTTTGTAATCTTTATTTTATTTTAAACGTTAAAAGTAAATTCCTAATTGCTGCACTTAAGATTATTTCTATTCCCACATTCACTGATTGTAAGCCAGATTTTCTCAGAGGATTTCAATGGTTTGTTCATGTCATTCGTTACTCCATTAAAGTTTGTTTGAATATCGAAGGACAAAAGCAAAACAGCACTTCTTCCAAACAATTCATCCAACGATATAATGTTCATCACATCGACAAATTTGGGAACGGCAACCGGCAATCATCATTCATGCTCCTCATTTTGGCCTTCCATACCACCAGCGCTGCGCTGGAAATGGGTGTATAAAACTGCCTCCCTTTCGCTCGGTAAGGCACAGTCCGCGAACAGTCCTCGTCCGATTCAGATCAACCAGGAGGTTTGCAGCACTCAATAGTTAAAGCAAGTGTCCGATTTTTGGCTTTGCAAAGTCAACCAAAACCAACAATGAAGGCCTTCGTAAGTATTTGTGCCCTAGTTATCAGGTGAAAATCTTCGATAAATTAGTTATTTACCAAACAAATTTCTGGTAATCTTCCTGATCGTTTAGGTATTGGGATCAGTTTTCATGATGGCTGCGGTCTGCTCCGGATCGTACATCCCTGCCGACACTCCGGAAGTCGCCGCTGCCAAGGCTGCTCATTTCGCTGCCCATGCTCACGCTGGCGGTTCAGCTGGTCACCATTGGGACCATCATGAAGCCCCCGTCCAGAAGTGGCACGGACCCATCCACATCCCGGTGATCCACAAGGGTGTCCCAGTTGAAACTCCAGAGGTCCAACATGCCAAGGCCTTCCACGCCGCCGCCTATGCTAAGGTTGCCTCCGGATATGCTCACCATGGCGAAGATCATTACGATCATGCTCCAGTCCACCACGAAGGCGGAGCTTGGCACGGACCTCAACACATTCCAGTTATTCACAACGGAGTCCCAGTTGAAACCCCAGAAGTTCAGCACGCTAAAGCCTTCCACCTGAACGCCCTGCATAACGCTGGAGCTCACTACGGATCAGCTTCGTGGGCCGAACACGGTCATGGTCATGAGGATGATGGTTCTTACAAGCCCCACTTGTACGAGGCCGAGCACTATTAAAACACACTTTCACGAATGCCAAACAACCTCTGAAACCAACCAAATGTTAGAATCTTCAATCTAATATCCATCCCGAATGCCTTCACGACTATTGTAGAAAAGCATTTCACACACCACGTGCGTCAAACCCGCTCAACTATTGAGTGCCAAGTAGAATTGTCAAAACAAACGAAGAGTGCTCCCACTGCCGTCACCATAACATAAGGGTGAAAATTACAATCACAACAAGAAGTGGGAGTAGCTTCAAACGAAAAGCCTTGAAACGTCAGATCGATCGAAGACTACTTAGATCCAAGTCTGGAAGATATCGAAAGCAGTAACAACCTCAAGCTCATGAAGTAAGAAAAGAAGGAATGAGAGAAAATTGACTCACCGTAATTAGCAGCGTATGTTTATGTACTATATGAACTATAATGTTTAATAAACGACTGAAAGTACTAAATGCAATTTGAAATATTTGAGTAGTTTGTTTTGTTACTTCACAGTGCATATATCTATAGATAAAGATAGTGAGTGTAAGGATTTCGACTTTCAATTACGGTGAACACAGTTTCGCAAAATCGTAATCTATGTGCACGAATCACTCCTTTTTCACATCCGTCTCTTACCATGGCCGTCAATTCAATCCCCCGTCCTCTCCTCGCTCTCTACACTCTCGCGTCACTTTACTCAATTTTTGAGTACAATTGTATGCTATCTCTTTTTCTCTCATGGAAATGTTACTTAATTTTCGTAAAAAGTGGATCTAATCAAAAATTGAGTTGATCCACTTATTAACGAGATAATTGAGTAACATTCGTAATAGCAAAAAGAGATACATACAATTGTGCTCAAAAATTGATGAAGTTAAGCAGGTGTACTACTCAATGTATACAATACACGCAAAAAAAAAGCCGCAGTAGAAACTACCATTTCGAGGGTTAAATTAAGCGCAATCACCAACAATTTTCAGCTGACTATAAATGCGTTTGATTTTACCATGCCTGCGATTAGATCAACCATGGTGCGGTCGATATCAATATGAGGTTTGTCAAATATACCACAAACGTTGAAGATTTTACCGTAAACGTAGTAAATTTGACTGAAATTTCATGGTAGTTTTAAAGATACTACAAGATTTCTTTCTGTGTACTACTCTCTCCTGCTATTCTCGGTTATGCTAATACCCCGTTCGCACTACAACCTATATTAAGTGATACAGAGTATCTTGATATCAAATGCCATGCACATTATTTCCAATGAAAACTAGATGTATTGTTGCTGATATCAAGATACTCTATATTACGTAATATAGGTTATAGTGCGAACGGGGTATAACTCTCCCTAGCTAACATCGCACAAGGAGTGCGTCACACATCCCCAGAGTGGCCGGTTTCCGGTTTCCGCTGAGGATGGTGCTTTGGAAGTTTCTGTAGAGATACCACTAAGGCTTGCTTCATTTAGAATTGGAACAAACTTTTGCTCATATTGTGGCGCTCCTGGTGGACGGATTTGGAAGTTCTTGGCGCCCACGTGTCGGAAATTTTGTCAGCTTCACGTATGTATTTTTGACATTCAGCAAATCGACTGTACTTTGTAAACAATCAACATGGAAGCCGAAAGAAGGGAAAAAATTGTGCACAGTTATTTGGCAAATCCATTGTGGTCTGCATCTAGGCTAGCTAAACAGTTGAAATTGCCCAGAAATACCGTATGGCGCGTTATCAAACGGTATAAGGAAACATTGACGACGATTTGGAAGCCTCAAGCCAATCGTCGGAGTAGAACTGTCGACCGGAAACTGCGTGGTAAGATTTTGAAGACGATTAAGAGGAATCCCAATCTGTCGGACCGTGATTTGGCCAGAAAATTCGGTGCTGCCCATAGTACCGTGAGGAGAACTCGACTCCCGGAAGGAATCAAGTCGTATCGAGCTAGCAAACAGCCAAATCGGACCATAAAACAGAAAAGTGTGGCCAAAATCCGTGCTCGGAAGCTATACGACCAGGTGCTGACCGAGTTCGACCGGTGTCTTCTGATGGACGATGAAACCTATGTCAAGGCTGACTTCGGACAAATTACAGGTCAAAAATTTTACTTGGCAACGGCTCGGGGGGATGTTCCAGCCGAATTTAAATTTGTTTTTGCCGACAAACTAGCACGAAAATTCATGATTTGGCAGGGCATTTGCAGCTGTGGCAAAACAACGAAAGTTTTCGTTTCAAATAAGACAATGACGCCGGAACTATACCAAAAAGCGTGTCTCCAAAAACGAATTTTGCCGTTCATTCGATCCCACGACCATCCCGTAATGTTTTGACCAGATTTGGCAAGCTGCCATTACAGCAAAGTCGTTGAAGAATAGTATGCAGAGAAAGGGGTCCAGGTTGTTCCGAAAAACCTTAACCCACCCAACTGCCCCCAGTTCCGCCCTATTGAGAAATACTGGGCAATCATGAAGAGGAGACTCAAGGCAAAGGGAAAGGATGTCAAAGACATCAATCAGATGAAGACCTGGTGGAATAAGATAGCTAAAACGATGGACGAAGAAGGTGTGCGCCGAAGGTGTGCGAAGAAGGTGTATAAAGTACCAATAGGAGTGATATTTACTACGATGTTAAATAATTTTAATTAGTTCATGCGTAACTCTGCTTTTTTCACTGTTGAGTTCAACTCCAATCAATTTTGAATTAATCTCAGTAGCCGTGCACCTGCACAAAACTCCTAAATACGTATATCTCTGTAAACACTTCATCAATGCGTGAAATGTTTTGCAGACTAATGAACATATGTCTATTCATTGTGTTAAATCAATTTTTGGTGATATTGCAAGCTTTCAGATAGAAGATGGCGTCGAAGGGAGAGCAAGTGCGAAAAGCAATTGTGTGCTGTCGCAATCTCCGGAAATCCGGATCCGCCAGTAAGAAAACTTGCAAAAAGCTTGTTTTTTTTTGCAAGCACTGTTCATAACGTTCTTAAATCCTTCGATACACATTTGACAACAACCAGAAAGACTGGAAGCGGAACCAAAACGGATCTCAGGAATCACCAGAAGGACGTGAAGCTGAAGCAAGTATTGCAAAAGAGACCAGATCTTACGGTACGTACTGTGGCTTGAAAAATAAAAATGTCCCAACTCTCGTGAATACTTCCAACCACCTTCAAGGTATGAAGTCGTTCATGGTGAAAATTATACCAAACCGTAATGATAAACAGAATGTGACGGCTAAAACCCGGGCTTGCAAGTTCCATCGCGAATATTTGACGAAGTTTTCCTACGCGATAATGGACGATGAAACTTATGTGCTGGAAGACTTTAAGCAGTTTCCCGGTATGTCTTATTATACTGCCATGCAACGGAACGCCGTAGAGAAGCATTTCAGGACGAAGAAAAAGTTCTCTCTATTAAACATCTGGATAGGTTCAATGGGCAGAAAAAGATGACACGTGTTAAAAAGTTGTATACTCAAAAAAATGTCAAAACAATTCTACCACCGAAGGATGTTGTGCCCAGAATTCATCTGCTGGAGAAGAGGTGGAAGAAACGGCGTGATCGACCCTAATTTTTTTTGAAAAAAGTCAACTTTTCTTAAAAATACACGGCCGCTCTCAACTTGACTCAAAATCGACAAAATTTGAGTAAATTTTGTTCGAATTGGCAAGTCGCCAACCCAGTCAGACCAGGCATATGCTGTTGCCTTATTGACATTTAAATTCCTTTAAGATTGACTTAAAAGTTTCCCGAAATATATTTGGTTTGGCAGGCAATATGCAGCTGTGGTCGAGCAAGCTAAAATTGCATCACTACCGGAGCGGTAAACAAGGAAATTTACCATGAAGAATGCCTAATGAAGCGATTGTTACCATTCCGAAGCAGCCATGACGCTCCCTCGCTATTCTGGCCTGATTTAGCATCTTGTCGCTACGCCAAAGATGTTTTGGAATGGTATAAAGCGAATGGAGTCCATGTAGTACCGAAAGAGGCGAATCCACCTAACTGCCCGAAGTTGCGACCTATCGAGCGGTATTGGGCTCTCGTGAAGAAAGTCTCACAATATAAACAACAAGTTACAACTATAGAAATATTTCTAAAATCTTGTACAATAGCAGCTAAATCGGTTGCAGAGAAGTCTGCACTGACCCAAATGGCTGGAGCAAACTCAAAAGTTCGTAGATTTTTCATGCAGCCTAGTTAAGTAGCTACAGTTAGTTTTTAGATGACTAATAATGCACAACTTAATGAATAAAAAATGCATCGTGGATTGCACTAACAGTGAATTTGTTTTATTCCAAATTTAATCTGTCCAGATTTCGTTTCGAACAAATCTTTTAAAAGAGAGAAAGGAGATAGAGAAAGAGGGATAAAACCAAACATGGTCTCTTCTCGGTAGACGCAACATGTGACATGATAAAATTTATTGTTGTTGCATACAAAGCAATATATACAACCAGAGGAGTGAAGAGAGCGATAGTTCTTGAAGCCTGCAACTTTTGGTGTGGCGCTAGTGACGATTTGCACATGTCAAGCTCGGTTCACAATGGATTATATTTCTTTACAATATTTCTTCTACTAAACTACTAGTATCAGTAATTTAGATGAAAAATTATAGTACCTGGCTAATAAATAATGAAAAATACAATCCTTGTGATAACCATTGCACTAAGTACGAGGTGGAAGATTTTTTTCTCAAATCAAATAAACGACAAAACACGAAAACTTCCGCCGCGGATATTGTGTTTGCTGCATATTGCCTTCAAGAAAACCGAGCTGTCAAATAAGCACCACACGCAGCACCAAGTTTTCGGCTTCACGATTTTTGCTCGTGGATGACAGCCGCTTCAGTCCTGTGTATACAACGCTATGACTATTTCTCAATTCGACAAAGATTTTTCATTAGGGCCTGACTGACAAACGTAAACAATGGCTTCTTCCGTAAATTTTCCGTGGCACAAAGGCTACCCATGTAAACCTTTCAATTCTATCGGATAAGTGAACACTTGCTCTTCGAAATGACCGTGGTGGATTGATTAGGCGAGTTGTCAATGAGGAGAAATTCGTGTAAAAAGCCATTGTTTACGTTTGTCAGTTGGGCCCTAATGAAAAATCGCTATCGAATTAACAATCATATGTTATGAAAGATTATGATCTTGATTCTACTGCCATGCAATCTATCATTATTGTGATGCGTATGCAACAATAATAGAGATACATTATTTTTTGTGCCAACATTCAAACGTTTGGACAATGTCATTATCATTCATGCATTCGCGAGTTTGGATTCACTGGAAGTTACAAAAAAAAGAACTACTCACATATTTTAAATTGCATTTAGTGCTTTCAGTCGTTTATTAAACATTATAGTTCATAGAATACATAAACATACGCTGCTCATTACGGTGAGTCAATTTTCTCTCATTCTTCTTTTCTTACTTCATGAGCTTATGGTTGTTGTTCTTCTTCTTACTGCTTTTGATATCTTCCAGACTTGGATCTAAGTAGTCTTCGATCGATCTGACGTTTCAAGGCTTTTCGTTTGAAGCTACTCCCACTTCTTGGTGTGATGAAGATTTTCACCCTTATGTTGTTATGGTGACGGCAGTGGGAGCACTCTTCCTTTGTTTTGACAATTCTACTTGGCACTCAATAGTTGAGCAGGTTTGACGCACGTGGTGTGTGAAATGCTTTTTACAATAGTCGCGAAGGCATTGTGGGAATATTGAGGATTCTAACATTTGGTTGGTTTCAGAGGTTGTTTGGCATTCGTGAAAGTGTGTTTTAATAGTGCTCGGCCTCGTACAAGTGGGGCTTGTAAGAGCCATCATCCTCATGACCATGACCGTGATCGGCCCACGAAGCTGATCCGGAGTGAGCTCCAGCGCTATGCAGGGCGTTCAGGTGGAAGGCCTTAGCGTGCTGGACCTCTGGGGTTTCGACTGGGACTCCGTTGTGGATAACTGGAATGTGCTGGGGTCCGTGCCAAGCTCCGCCTTCGTGGTGGACTGGGGCATGATCGTAATGATCTTCGCCATGGTGAGAATATCCGGAGGCAACCTTCGCGTAAGCGGCGGCGTGGAAGGCCTTGGCATGCTGGACTTCTGGAGTTTCAACTGGGACACCCTTGTGGATCACCGGGATGTGAATGGGTCCGTGCCACTTCTGGACTGGGGCTTCATGATGATCCCAATGATGACCAACGGAACCGCCAGCGTGAGCGTGGGCAGCAAAATGAGCAGCCTTGGCAGCGGCCACTTCCGGAGTGTCGGCAGGGATGTACGATCCGGAGCAAACCGCAGCCATCATGAAAACTGATCCCAATACCTAAACGATTAGGAAGATTACCAGAACATATTTGGTAAATAACTAATTTATTGAAGATTTTCATTTGAGTCACTTGATCACTAGGGCACAAATACTTACGAAGGCCTTCATTGTTGGTTTTGGTTGACTTTGCAAAGCAAAAAAGCGGACACTTGCTGTAACTATTGAGTGCTGCAAACCTCCTGGTTGATCTGAATCGGACGAGGACTGTTCGCGGACTGTGCCATACCGAGCGAAAGGGAGGCAGTTTTATACACCCATTTCCAGCGCACTGCTGATGGTATGGAAGGCCAAAGTGAGGAGCATGAATGATGATTGCCGGTTGCCTTTCCCAAATTTGTCTATGTGATGAACATTACATCGTTGGATTAATTGTTTGGGAGAAGGTGTTGATGTTTGCTTTTGTCCTTCTATTATTCATAACAAACTCTAATGGAATTAAATCGAATGACATGAACAAACCATCGAAATCTTCTGAGAAAATCAGGCTTGCAATCAGTGAGTGTGGCAATAGAAATAACCTCAAGTGCCGGAATAAACAATTTACTTTTGGTGGTTAAAATAAAATATAGATTACAAAGAGTGAAGTATGAGAATTTTTGACTGCTCTTAGCAACCGATTTTCAAATTTCTAATTCTATATATTCTTCCAGTAAAGCACTTCACAGAATATAGTCATATGATAAATTGGCTGATTACTTCTTCAATTTGATTACCTTTCAAATGTTGATCCATTTACACAGATCATTACACCGAATGTATTAACCTTACTTTTTTGACAGTTCAGAGAGCTTGTTTACATAGTATTAGAATTTGAACCGCTCGATCGAAAATTTTCATTGGCTTTTTCCGGATTCTGTACGACTAGATTCAGGAAATGATGTAAAAATAAGCACTTTCCTGCAATTTTAGTTCAATCGTAATTAATTTAGAACACAAAATCTCAAACCAATCTTATGCCTTGTTCAAACTACGGAGTTATAACATGTTATAACGGTCGTTAAATAATTGCAAAAAGAAATTCGTCATCAAGGTAGGCTTATAACATGTTATAACTGCTCAGTCTGGCCAGCGTTTTACCGAAAATATAAGTCCACGTAAACAAGCTCCCTGAACTGTAAAAACTGCATTCATGACGCCATCGTGCAATGATCCATATCGATTGTAATAGATTGAAGATTAGCGGAAATAAATGTAAACAAACAGATGTGAACTCGACGCTGCGAAAATACTCATAAAAGGGTAGACTCTGCTTAACTTGCCTAGAATACGTAAATCACCATGGATAGAACTGGGAATTTCAGATCGAAGGCTAAAATATTTCAAATCATCTTAGAATTCTTTGGCATGACAGTTATAACTGTAAACCAAATAATTTCCAATAATAGGAAAACGAATAATGTTTCTACAAACCTTGCCATAAACTTCTCTGTTGCACTAAAACGGCTCAAGTTCGAAAGCGACAGACCATAAACTTGCATGTGAGCAACTTCATCGGACCTTCCAGTTGCCTGCTGATCACCCCATCGCTTATTATTGATAATGACTCATTCATGAATTTTATGATCCTCCTTTAGCAAAGCCATACTCAATAGACCTGTGCGCCGAGCTATCTTCAGACGGACGTTTTTGGCGGCGTGGATCGGCACGGGCATAAATTATCCCCTCAACATTTCCTTCTGCTTATCCCTTTTAACTGTTTTGCTTTTTCGTACACGGTCAAGACTATACACAGGAAAAAATCTTGTAGTAAAAACTAACATTTTACCCGACTATGCCTATCTTTAAAACTATCATGAAATTTCAGTCAAATTTACAATGTTTATGGTAAAACCTTCAACGTTTGTGGTATATTTTACAGACCTCATATTGATATCAATGGTTGATCTAATCGCAGGCATGGTAAAATCAAACAGTCAGGTCAAATTGTAGGTGATTGCGCTTAATTCAACCCTCGGAATGGTAGTTTCTACTGGGTTTTTTTTTGCGTGTAGGATCACTCGAAGTCTCATATTTTCAGGCCTATGACAAGGACCACTTTTTCACGTAGACAACATCTCAGCAAGCTCAGCTGTCAAAATAATGTCAACATTGTAAGTTGTGTTTGTTGTAGCTCGTTTACGTTTTGTCGGTTTTGTCTGATGTTGCTCGTTTTCGTTGTGCACGTCATACAAAGCAGAAAGATCGCTTTCTGTGGTGTTTTACATCAAAACAAACTACCAAAACAAATTATTAGACTTCTATTTGACAGCTGACAGCGGGCCCAAATCAATTTGGGCCCAGGACATCCTGTCTACTATCAATCACTGCTATTGATATAGGCTTGTCAATGGCCTGCATATTTTGATAGAAGGTCCGGATATCCATAGTGTTATTTGACTTAGATCGATGAACTGACGTGTTTATTTGTTAATCTGGGCTTGTGTGTTCAAAGATATAAGGCTTAATGTCTAAGGGCCTGGTCATAAACCACGTAGACTTATTTTTGAAAACTCAGAAGACCCCCTCCCCCCTTCTCGTAGACTTTTCTACAAACAAATTTTTGAAACTTTGTATGAGGCTTTGACTTTAGTCTTTAATCTAAAAATCTAAGAATCTAAAAATCTAGAAAATCTAAAAATCAACGCATCTAAATATCTAAAAATCTATAAATCTAAAATCTGCAGATCTAAAATCTGAAAATCTAAAAAACTAAAAATCTTAATATCTAAATATATCTAAAAATCTCAAAATCTCATTATCTCAATATCGAAAAATCGAATAATCATTGAAAAAACGATAAATTGAAAAACTTAAAAATCTAAATATCTAAACATCTAAGAATCTGAAAATCTAAAAATCTAAAAATCTAGAAATCTAAAAATCTTAAAAATGATCACATAAGGGAAGGTCCATTAATTATGTCACGCAGTAAGTGGGGAGGGGGGGTTTGAGAAAACGTGCCGATCCATACAAAAAAAATTTGAGGCCCATACAAAAAAACGTGACAAGGAGGGGGGGTTAAAAAAAGTCAATTTTTGCGTGACGTAATTAATGGACGTTCCCTAATCCAAAAATCTAAGAATCTAAGAACCTAAAAATCAAAAAACCGAAAAATCGAAGAATCAAAAGATCGAAATATTAAAAAATCTAATAATTCATCTAAACATCCAAGAATCTTAAAATCTAAGAATCTAAAGATCTGAAAATCTCAAAATCTTAAAATCTGAAAGTCTTAGGATCTAAAAATCTAAAATTCTTAAAACCTAAGAATCTCAAAATCTAAAAATCTAAAAATTCTTTAAATCGAAAAATCTAAAAATCTAAGAATTTAGAAATGTAAAAATCTTAAAATCTTCTAAAATTCATCAATCAATCTAAATTTCTAAAATCTATGAATTTCAAAATCTATAAATGTCAAAATCAAAAACTTCTAGAAATATAAAAATCTGAAAATCTAAATATCTCAAGTTCTAAAAATCTTAACATCTAGGAATCGAAAAATCTAAAAATCTATAAATCTGAAAAGCTAATAACCTAAAAATCTAAAAATCTAAAGATCTAAAAATCTAAAAATCTAAAATCAAATAATCTAACAATCTAAAAATCTAAATATCTTATAATCTAAATTTTTAAATATCTAATAATCTTAAAATCTAAAAATCTAAATATCTAAAAATTAAATTATCCTAAAAAGCTGAAAAATCTATGTGTTGCAAAACCTAAACATAATAACATTTAAAACTCTTAAAGTCTAAAAATCTTTAAATCTAAAAACCTAAAAATCTAAAAATCCTAAAATCTAAATATCTTTAAATCTAAAAAGCTAAAAATCTAAATATATAAAAATCGTGGAATCTAAAAACCTTAAAATCTTATAATCTAATAATCTAGTAATCCAATAATCTAATAATCTAAGAATCTAAAAATCTAAAATTTAAAATCTAAAAATCTTAAAATCAAGAAATCTAAATATCTAAAAATCAAATAATCCTAACAAGCTAGAAATCTAATAATCGCAAAATCCTAACATCAAAACATTTAAAACTCTTAAAGTCTTAAAATCTTAAAATCTAAAAACCTAACAATCTAAATATCTAAAAATCTAAAAATCTAAAAATCTAAGTATCTAAAAATCTTAAAATCTTAAAATCTAAAACTGTAAACATCTAAATATCTAAAATCGTGGAATCTTAAAATCTTAAAATCTTATAATCTAATAATCTAATAATCTAATAATCTAATAATCTAGTAATCTAATAATCTAAAAATCTAAGAATTCGAAAATCTAAACATATAAAAATATAAAAATCTAAAGATCTAAAAATCTAAAAATGTAAATATCTAAATTTGTAAAAATCTAAAAATCTTCGAATGAAAAAATCCTAAAATCAAGTGATCTAAAACTAAAAATTTTAAAATCAAATAATTGTTAAATTTTCTACAAACAAATTTTTGAATTTTCGTATGGGGCTTTGACTTAAGTCCTTATTCTAAAAATCTAAGAATTTTAAAATCTAAAAAATCTAAAAATCTAAAAATCTGGAAATCTAAAAATCTAAGAATCTAAAAATCTAAAAATCACATATCTGAAAATCTTAAAATCAAAAAATGTAAAAATTAAGAATCTTAGAATCTAAAAATCTAAAAATTTATATATCAACCAATTTAAAAATTTCAGAATGAAAAAATCCAGATATCTAAACATCTTAAAATCTTAAAATCTAAAACTCGAAAAATAAAAAAAACCGAAAAATCAAAGAATCAAATAATCGAAAAATCGGAAAATCGAAAAATCAAAAAATCAAAAAATCAAAAAATCATAATATCAAAATATCAAAAAATTGAAAACTCGAAAAATCGAAAAATTAAAAAATCCAAAAATTGAAAAATCCAAAAATTGAAAAATCGAAAAATTTGAAAATTAAAAAATCAAAAAATCAAAAAATCAAAAAATCAAAAAATCGAAAAATCGAAAACTCGGAAAATCATAAAATAGAAAAATAGAAAAATCGAAAAATCAAAACTTCCAAATATCCTAAAATCTCAAAAATTAAGATCTTAAGAAGAAATCTAAACATTACAGAATCTTGAAATCCTAACATCCAATATCTTAATATCGAGTAATCTAAAATCTAAAAATCTAAAAATCCTGAAACTTAAAATCTTAAAATATGAAAATCTAAAAATCTCAAAATTCTAAAAATCTACAAATCTTAAGATCTTTAAATCTAAAAATCTCTAAATCTAAATATCTAAAAATTCAAAATCTTAAAATCTTAAAATCCTAAAATCCTAAAATTTTGAAATCCTAAAATCCTTAAATCAAAAAATCAAAAAATCGGAAATTAAAGAGAAGCGAAAAATCCAAAAATCGAAAAGCCAAAAATATTACGCATCGACAAATCGTAAAATTGAACGAAAAAATCAAAAAAATCTATAAATCAAAAAATCGAAAAATCGAAAATCTGAACATTTTAAATTTAAATAAATCGGAAAATTGATTTATCGAAAAATTAGAAAATCGAGAAAATCTTAAAATAAAAAAATAGAAAAATCTTAATATCATATATTCGTAAAATCGATAAATCAAATATCTGAATATCTAAAAATCTTAAAATTTTAAATTTGAATATCTAAATATTTCAAACTTTAAAAATCTAAATATCTAAAAATCTCAAAATCTCAAAATCTCAAAATCTCAAAATCTCAAAATCTCAAAATCTCAAAATCTCAAAATCTCAAAATCTCAAAATCTCAAAATCTCAAAAACTCAAAATCTCAAAATCGCAAAATCGCAAAATCGAAAAATCGCAAAATCGAAAAATCGCAAAATCGAAAAATTGAAAAACTGAAAATCAAAAAAAAAATTATGTTATAAAATCCATAAACCTTAATATCTAAAAATCCAAAAATCTAAATATCCAAAAATCTAAGTATCGAGAAATCTAAAAATCCAAAAATCTGTGAATCTAAAGATCTTAAAATCTCATAATCTTAATATCTCAAAATCTCAAAATCATTGGAAATCGAAAAATCATCAAAAAATCGAAAAACCAAAAAACTTAAAATCTAAACATTGAAAACCTGAAAATCTAAGAATCTCATTGTCTTAAAATCTTCATATATAAAAAATTATCTGATTATCCTAAAATCTAAGAATCTAAGAACTTAAAATTAAAAAATTAAAAGAAAATCAAAAAATTAAAATATCGAAGAATCTTGAGATCTAAACATCTATGAATCTGAAAAAATATGATTCAAAAAATTTAAAATTCAAAAAAAAAAATCTCAATATCTCAGAATCTCAAAATCTTAACATATGAGAATCTGAAAATCTGAGAATCTAAAAATCTGAAAATCTTTAAACTTTAGAACCTAAAAATTAAAACTATATCGATTTAGACCCAAAAATCTAAGAATCTAGAAATCAAAAAATCTCAAAATCACAAAATCTTAATCACAAAATCAAAACATTTAAAAATCTAAAATTTTAAATATCTGAAAATCCAAAAATCTCAAAGTCTAAATATCAAGAAAACTTAAAATCTAAAAATCTTATAATCTAAACATCTAAATATCTTAAAATCTAAATATCTCATAATTAAAAAAAATTAAACTCTACAAATCTTAATATCTAAGAATCTTCATATCCACAATTCCAAAAATCTGAAAATCTGAAGATCTAAATTTTTAAAAATAAAAAAATATAGATAAATAAAAATATAGGAACATTAAAATCTAAGACATTAAAAATCTCAGAGGGCAAGTCACTCGACCACTTTATGTTACCACCCTAAAAAACACACTCGCCACCACATGAAAAATAAATTCATTCCTGGCATCACTTACACGAATCGATTTTTTGTCATCTCGCTGGTTTGTTGCCCTCTTGCTTGCACTCATGTGATTTAGATGATGCATAAGTGTGTGTGAATTAATCGTCAAAAAGGTCCATGCACACAAAGAATAATGATTATTAAAATTAAAAAAACCATTGCTAAAATTGAAAAGTTGCGTTGGTTCTTTTTCGTAGAAAGCGGTTTACTTTCAAAACCAAAACCTTCAAACCGTCAGTTCAAAATGTTGCTGCTCTACATTTATAAGTTCAAATTTTTAAAACAAATTGTAGAACTGTCAAATCAAAGGCGTGGCATCGTTGAAAATAAAAGCGAATTATTTTTATTCCAAAATAAACTTTCATTCAGAAAGTGTCGTGCAATTAAAATAAAAGTATGCTGTAAACATACTTTTAACATGAAAAGTTTTCTTCTCAGATGAATTGTAGAACTGTCAAATCCACTCCGTGGCATATTTGAAAATGAAAGTAAATTATTTTTATTTGAAAATGATCTTTCAACTAGAAAGTATTGTGCAATCAGAATAAATGTATGCTGTTTTGATTGAAAGAAAAAATGGTTTTAACAAAAACGGGTTTTAATTTTCGAATGAATTACTATAAATTTCATAGAGACCGGAGGTTGGCGTCGTTCAATCACCAATATTTCCATCCCGAATGATCCATGTCGAAAGATTTTCCCCATATCTTCCGAATGCACTTGAGCCAGCTCTATCATCTGCTGCTGCTCGTCGTCGCTTGTGGCACCGCTGCAAAAAAAAAAAAAATGGGATTATTATCAGTGACACGGCCTATTCCGTTTGCATGGACCGTTCGGAACTTAATAACGCCGAAAGTTTGTGAACTTTCCTGATAAGCGATTCGTTGGGGCGAGGAACATTTTGAATGTGAAGCTTTTGCATTACTTGACAACAGAGAAAAAATCCCTACGACGACTTCCTTTGTGTTGGTGGATTTGACAGTTCTACAATTTTCATGGTAAAAGAACATACTTTTAAATTTACACACTGAACCGAAAAAATATATTTTCAATTCAAACACAAAACTTTCGCAGTAGATGATTTTACTTTTAACTTAATGAAAAATAAACTCTTTTCCGAAGTAAAGTGCTAAGCTTTTAATAAAACAATATTTCTTTCTTCTGTGTGGTTGCCAATAAACATAAATTTTCAATTGTAGTATTGACAGATGAGTTGAAACACAGAAACACCTTCCCACTGACTGACCCCCTGAAAAATCTAAGTATCTAATAATTTAAAAATCTAAAAATCAAAAAATCATAATATCTTAAAATCTAAAAATTCATAATAATTAAAAATTAAAAAGTATATGTAAAATACAAAACTCAAAGTATTTAGAAATTCGGGAGAAAATCTAAGAGTTCAAAAAATTATAAAAATAAAATAATTTTTCTTCTAAATTATAGTTACAAATATTCCACTAAACAGCTCAAACCCTCTTGGATTCAATATTATGAAATTCAGCAAATTTACCAATTCGTTAAACATGCTGAAAATATGAAACTTTGAATTCAGTCAATCTCACCCCTTTTAAATTACATGAGGACAAAATCTTTAGACAAAATTTCATTTTTAATTTCTTAAAAAAAAATCAATTTCAGGACAATCGTAACCTGACGTAACCTTATTAACCTAAACATAACTGAAGGGATGTATACACGGAGAAGAAAAATTTCAACTAGAGCGACGCGCTGGTCGAAAATAGTGGCGGCGGCGGCGCTATAAAATCGACGGCATGGCGGCGCACAGATCTAATACTCAAATGGTTGCAATTTTCCAATCAATTTACCATTCTGCTAACAGCGCTTGTGCTTGTTAACGGGGAACTAATGATTTCGGATGTGATTCCATGTACAACATTCGGATATGGCAGCTGTCAAAATTGCTAAACAAATACTGGATCACTCCTAACCACGCATAATTATCAAGAAACCAAATTTCAGCTATTTCCGCAATCGAGCCCATTCCGCGCCACTAGCGAAAAAGTTGCAGATCTTTATCTGCTCAACGACGACGACAACAAAGGCAGTGTGTGAACATACCCCACCAACCAGCCGACAAGGTCCACGAACGTACGGAATTGCATTCCAACCCGTCAGCAAGGAGAGCCCTTGCCAAGAACCAAAAGGCAAACACAGAACCAACTGGCGGCTGCCTTCCGGCCACCGCTCCCCCTACAGCACGGAAAGGCATCGCGTCGTGCTGATCTATATTATTTCGCTCGCGTGGTAGTAGGCGTCGATTGGAATTCAACGACGCGAGACGCCACGCGTATTTTCGCGCACCGCACCACAAGCCTGCTGAGCTCGGAAGAAGCAATCAACTCTGGCAGTGGCAGCTAAATAACTGCCTACCTGCCCCTTCAGTCGAGCGCGCATGTGCATTCATTGCTTCGTTGGTCTCTTTCTCACTTCATCATAACTATGCTTCGATTATAATTTATTACTATACCCAAGCGTCCGGGGCGCGATCGAGGAAGGGGGCCCGGCGGAAAATCAATTCGAATTTCATGGAAATTCGTGACCTTGCCTTTCCCTTTCGATTCTTTCGCGAGACTTGGAACTACACAATTCAGACGATCGGCTCAACGTTTAACGGGGCTTTTGGCGCTGGCTTTCCTTTGTGATTTGTTTTGCCTTAAACGGCCGCAAGCGATCAATATGGTTGCATCTTTCGTTTTCATGGAAGTTAATTATCAATTCGGAATTAGCTCATGTGGGAAATGATCGAGCGAGCGTGACCAGCCTGGGAACGATCTGCCGAGCCGAATCGGACGTTCTGATAGATTCATCTCTCGGTGGAAATCAATACAATAGCAACTTGGACTTGGAGCACCCCAAAAAACCGTTAATTACTACACATACTAATTACCATTGAGCGAGCAGAGCAAAGCAGGGCGGCACTGGTGCACGGAGACTAGAGCAACAACAACAACGACGGCATTGCCTACTATGTGCAAAGTATTTGAAAGTGACCAACCTGCTTCGGCTGCTGCTGCTGCTGCTGCTACTTAGTTGGGCTGCTTTCGCGCAGAATCTGAGCGCTGGGGTGTATAAAACTGCTTCCTAGTCACACGGTTGGGCACAGTCCGCGAACAGTCCTCGTCCGATTCAGATCAACCAGGAGGTTTGCGCTTACAGGAGCACTCAATAGTTTCAGCAAGTGTCTGTTTTTGCTTTGCAAAGTCAACCAAATCTTACAATGAAGGCCTTCGTAAGTAGTTCCGAGTGATTAAGTGATACCTTAGTGACAATATGGACTTTATAGTGAAAACCATTGGAATCATAAGTGAATTGATTACTGATTGAATGTTGTGCTTTTCTGTTGATCTTCCCGATCGTTTAGGTCTTGGGATCAGTGTTGTTGATGGCTGCGGTCTGCTCCGGATCGTACGTTCCAGCTGACACTCCTGAAGTCGCCGCTGCCAAGGCTGCTCATTTCGCTGCCCACGCCCATGTTGCTGCCAGTGCCGGCCCAGCTGGTCACCACTGGGATCACCATGATGCCCCAGCTCAGAAATGGCATGGACCCATCCACATCCCGGTGATCCACAATGGTGTCCCAGTTGAGACCCCAGAAGTCCAGCATGCCAAGGCTTTCCATGCTGCCTCTTACGCTAAGGTTTCCTCCGGATATGCTCACCATGCTCCAGCCCCTCACCACGCCCCAGCTGCCCACGCCCCAGCCCACCACGGAGCTGGAGCTTGGCATGGACCTCAGCATGTTCCAGTCATCCACAACGGTGTCCCAGTCGAAACCCCAGAGGTTCAGCATGCCAAGGCCTTCCACCTGAACGCCCTGCACAACGCTGGAGCTCACTCCGGACCAGCTTCGTGGGCCGCTCACGGTCATGGTCATGAGGATGATGGCTCTTACAAGCCACACTTGTACGAGGCCCCTCACTATTAAGCCACACTTCCACGAATGCCAAACAACACTAGACACTAGCCAAATGTTAGAATACTCATCACCCATGCCTGATGCCTTCGCGACTATTGTAAAAAGCATTTCACACACCACGTGCGTCAAACCCGCTCAACTATTGAGTGCCAAGTAGAATTGTCAAAACAAACGAAGAGTGCTCCCACTGCCGTCGCCATAACAACATTCTGGTGAAAATTACAATCACAACAAGAAGTGGGAGTAGCTTCAAACGAAAAGCCTTGAAACGTCAGATCGATCGAAGACTACTTAGATCCAAGTCTGGAAGATGTCAAAAGCAGTATGAATAAAAACAACAACCTTATGAAATAGAAGAAGAAGAATGAGAGATTTGTGGAAGCCACACTCTGTAACGATTTCCGTAACAATTCCTTTACGCGCCGTGTACGTATTCTGTAAATGATCTTGATTATTAAAAGATTGTCAGTGCTAAAAGCAATGCAAACGATTTAAAGAATCTTAAAATTCGTGTTTTATAATGATTGATATAACAAGTTTGATGACAATTCCTTTCTGGTCGAAATAGTAAATATTGCCCTTTTCGCTAAAAATCAAAACGTTTTTCAGCGTCAACGCCCACAGCACCTCAGCTAAATGTCACATTTGGTAGATTCTTTTAGCCCATACCGTCCAAACACAATGATAACGGAAACGGAACGGAAAACGGCAATTTTGACAGTTGCTGCAAATGGCTTCGATATGTCCAATTAGAATCGGCTTGGATCTAGCCTGTTTTCTTTCTGACAAGCAGGCATACTCAGATCGGGCTTTGCCGTTTTCCGTTGCCGTTATCATTGTGTTTGGGCCAATAGTTTCCAACTTATCCAAAGATTTGAAGCTGAACAATGCATTAGGTCCTAAGTAACATTGAGAGATTCTCTTCGCCGACTTTCTCTTTCTTAACATCCAGGAGTCTTAACATCCGTTTTGACATCAGGAATAACAAGCCGGTAACCCGCATAATCACAAACCATTCGTGAAACATTTCCCTTTTTGTTGACGACCGTTGTCGTTATTGTAACGACCTTTACCCTTATAGTTGACGACTATAAACTAACAATTTCCTATATAGTTTTAACAATATGTCAGATGGTAAAAGGCCAAATTACAATATGCTGAATCGGCGGTTAAGATAGGTTACCATAAAAAATGGCAATTTTCACGGACATGATTTTTGCTGTACTCTATGTCAAAAAGTCGGCATATAATCCAGACCGAGCGCAGACACTAAAAAACCTTTCAATGACAATACGGCAAACATTAACAATATGTGTTAATGTAGAGGTTGTATTGTGAAAATGAGATTATACTATTCGATAACAAAAACATAAAGTGTGATAATATATATTACATTCGAAATATAGTTTTGACAATAACGTTTGCATTAAAATAAATGGACTTTTTTCGGATGTTGAAAAAAAAAAGCTAAGACAGATAATTGCTTTTGATAAATTTCTCATGGAAGGTAATTATTTGAGCCTTCTTGCAGAAAAAATCTACGTTCTTGCGAGCGGCCTTCCGGCAGTTAACCGGAACATTCGACAAGGCGGACGAAAACATGCGTGCAGGCCTGTTTTTGAGTTCTTTCTTCGTTTTATTTATCAATTCCTCCTCAGTTTTCGCGACAAAATTGTTGGAGTAGATCTAACGCTTCAGGTTGGCCCAGAAATTCTCGATGGGACGCAGCTGGAGGACGTTGGACGGGTTCGCCGACTTCGATATTCAGCCGCTCCATCTCCTCCAACGATCGCTTCAAGTAGTGGGCCGACGCCAGATTCGGCCTGTATTTCTTGATGAACGATGCAACTTCCGGCAGGCATTTCGCACTATAAATTTCCTCGTACACGGCCAGTCTGGAGCGAAAAAAGAGCAGCTTTGACACCCCTTTCTCACTGATTGTCAGCCACAGCAGCATCTTTTAGGAAACTCGGTGTGTGAAATGAACTTCACCTCGGAGCTCACTTCCTTCGTGGGAGAACTAAAATACTAAGTGCCCTGTCAATCGTAGCCATCCAGGTCTTCTCGTCCATCACCACCACCACGTCGCGGTTCGCCGGGAAAATCCAGTTGACCATCTTATTCAGCCGCTGCCGCTGCGTCATTGCCCGCAGCTCCGAAACCAGCGACCGCAACATCAGCTTCCTGACATGTATGTTCATGTTCGCTATGTACTTTTTCACTGTTTGGCCGGTTGAACCGACCTCCCGGCCAAGCGCATACAGCAATGTAGCCACTTTTCCCTCGGTCTTCCTCTTATGCAGGATGAAGTTTTTTGTCGCTCAGGGTCGTCGGACGTCCGGAACCGGGCTTTCTTTCAATGCTTTGATTGGTGCCTAAAAGTGCCATCTACACTATGATGCCGGAATGGGCGTATCCGGCGTTCACAAAGTGCCGCGCGATGTCCGTTTTCGACACGGCGGGGTGCCGTACTTGGAACGCGCGCACTTCTGATCGGAGTTGCACACTGTTTTTGCCATAACGGTTCGAGTTCGACTGATAGAGCTGTCAAATTTTGTCTGTTTACTTATGGGTTACTACGATTGATGCTGGGTAGTTCCATCAGTGCGAGTGAAGGTGAACCCTTGAAAAATCGGCAATTTTTGTCCATTTTTTTTTTTAAATGCAAACGTTAGTTGCGAAAAGATGATTGTGGATAGTCTTTTCGTTTCCCACTTCAATTGTTTTCAGTTAACGGGAAGTAAAATCTGCTTGTCTATTTACACTTATAATAAAACATGACAGAAAAAATGACAAGCTCTGTCGAAACGTCAGCTTTTCGCTCAATTACGGAGTTGTTTGCGAAAACATGCATGCATGAAGAATGAAAAAGCAAGTGAAAAAGTTGCGATCCACAACGTTACTAATCGATGGATATTTTCAGTTTTCGAGCAAAGAGACTTTTTGACAGCATGCTCTTTCAGCGCTGGTGTAAAATCCCGTATTTTGAAAGAGGCTTTCGCTTCAGAATGAACTCTATCCAGGTGCTTGGTGGCAACCAGGTTACGCAAAAGTGAGGTTCAACCACAGAGAACAGACATCCAGGCTCGAACATTTTTCCCCAATTTACTGTGTAAATATTTAAAAGCAAACCGTTGGAAAAACAACGCTGCCTAGTCTAGGTTTCACCAAACTAAAATTGACAGCCTATCAAATCTCGAGGCGGGCAAGTGGCGCCATCAACATACGATTCACCAAAACTAACGGAAACGAGCTATAATTTTAAAATGGCAGTTACAGAAATTTACACACGGAGGGCACTCCAGCTTGGATGTCTGTTCTCTGTGGTTCAACGTCATAGATGGTGCTCATGTAAAATGGTTTATTTAGAGATTAATGATAAAAAGAGCAGAAAATCGTCGGTAATGACAATACTGACCAATCCCAAATAGTTTTAAAAATAACAGCCATTAAATTATTAGTTTTAGAAACTAAGATATTCAACATTTAAGCTTTTTTGGCTTCGTCAATACTAGACTAAAAAAAAAAAGGTTTGCTGTCAAAAATTTTAATGCAAATAATGCCAATTTTTCTCCCAGAAGTCTGATTTTCTTTGCTTTTAATATTTGTATCAGTAGGTAAAATTATGTATAACACCTTCTTATTTTTTGCTTTACCAGATAACGGATTAAACATTGTTGCACGATGGTGTCATCAATTCAGTTTTGACAGTTCAGGGAACTTGTTTACACGGACTTTGAATATTTTCGGTAAGAACGGTTTGAGATTGTGCGCTCTAAACTTGTCACGATTGAAGTAAAATAGCTTTAAAACAGACACCAGTGCTTATGTTTACATCATTTTCTGAATCTAATCGTACAGAATCGGTGGCAATGAAATGTTTCGTCTGCGTCGTTTGAACCCTAACACTTTCAAGCTCCCCGAACTGTCGTAAAAGTGAGGTGTTGACATTACATTCCATGCAATGATCTATTGACCTGTTTAATGAGAAAATTGTACTAGAAATCCGAAATGCTAAAACATCTCTGAAACCCTCTGACTGTCAAAAAATTTCCCTAGTTAGTCATAAGCGCCAACACTGGAATGCCTGGAAAATTCCTGCATAAACGTCATTTTATTTGAAATATTTTTTTAAAAGCAGCAGAACATCTCAAGGGACATGTAACGTGCCAGTGCGGTGTTGCTCCCAGCACTGATAAGACCCCCGTCTTCAAGGCTCAGGGCCGGCACACGCTCGAAACAAACCACGAACCAAGAAAACACTTCACGTTCGCTTCAAACAAAACTCCCACTTTATTACTGTGCACTCTTCGATTTTGTCTCCTTCCCTTCTGCTACGAACTCCCACTTTCTTAATGCCTACTCCTACACTCAGCTCTTGTCTCTTCCTCTTCTTCAGGGCCCCTTCACCTGTCTCCTGTCCGTCAACTGTTCCTGCTGTTTACTCCTCGGCCCGGGGTCTCAGCACCCTCACTCGGCATCGCTGGGGTTGGACTGCAGCATCGGTGGACCTAACCTGTCCCGTGCGTCTTTCGGTGTGTTGACGAACTCAGAAACCTTGACAAACCAACAGGTAAGGCAGTTTGCCTGGATGACTGCTACGCTGAATAACAGGGGGGAATCAGGTTAGCGAACGGCGACTTAGACCACCGGCGTTAGGCGGGGTCCAATTGCCTAATCAGGCTCCTTGCGTAAATATTACGGTAAAACCATAGAATAATTCTAAGACCAGTGGGTCCCATACAAATGCGATTTTTTCTAGGCTCAGTCAGTACTGGCACATCGGTCCCAGACTCGGTCCCCAAGCTCAATGACCCCACTAATGATGAGCTCACACGAACACACTCTCAAATGTTCTGTCAAAATAACACAGCAAATCAAAACAAAGGCGCAAATATGGACAGCAGGTGCTGACTCAAGTGTACTTTGGACCAAGGGGTTCTACAACAGTGAACCAATTTAAAATCTCTAGTTGCATATTGATTGTTGGTAAAACCGTGAAGTCCTGTGGGCGCGTGGAGAAATGGGGATGACGGTTATTTTTGCTAGGCAATGGATCCGACCAATGGCTATGGTTCAGTGTTTTTTTTTATTAGATGTAGTGCATTACCTGGATATCCAATTGGTCCAAAATGTCTTCCACTCAAACATCTTTCGACTACCGAACTTTTTGCTTCGATTTTTAGCACTGTTCGTTGATACGACCGTAGCCTTAGAAGATCACAAGACTAATGACTGTGTCTTCTTATGGCTATTGACCTGGTGGCCGTTGACCCGCCGTTTGTGTCTCCAATTCTCCACGCAATGGCCCTTATTTCGCCCCCCTTATGGCGGTCCATTCATTGTTGGGACGGTGACATCTGGTGGTGGATTGCTTAGTTCGTCTATGGGTAGTTCTGCTACTGGCTGCCTTATGGTGGGGATATTTCATCGTTCACGAACACTTGCTTGGTTTTCTTTTTTTGAAAAACAACACGAATAACGAAAACTACACGCGAATCATCTTATCAATCTTGGACGCAACACTTATACCTGTTACAGACATCTCAACAGAATCTCAATCTGCATTCATGAAGTATTCTGCAGACTGCCTCGTTTTTTTCTGCCGGGGCAGCGCATAATCGAGGCGACAAAAATCACTGCGATGAGATTACATGACGACTTAACCCGGTGTCTCCACTAGCATTGTCTGTCTTAACATATGTTTCACTGACAAAGAATATGGCACTTGGAGACACATATGTTAGATGTTAAGACAGATCTGTTCAAAATTATTTCTTGACAGAAATGTTAGACTTTTAAGAAGACAATTGTTAAATAAACATGACGAAATCCAAAATAATGCTAAAAATAGTTTTCAATTCCATAATCTTGTTTTTAGAGACTTAATAATTGCTCTAGATCTAAAAGAAATCGGGATCGGGTACCGTAAAGTACCCATAATCTGCGCACCTAAGGCCCTTATTGTGCGTATTTTAAAACATTCCGAACTAATGTTTAGTTTAATATTCTTTGAATTTAGTTCTACATGGAAATATATGTTGTCCTCTTGTGTATAGGATAAAATATAAAGTATGACAATCTTGCAACTAACTGCAAAATTTTGACAAAATGCGCATAATTAGACGCTGCGTAAAATTAGGGTACTTCACGGTACTGCAATTGTTAAAATTTGATGAAAATGTATTAACAAATCTGTTTGAGCTAAGCCCAGCATCGAAAAAAAAATGTCATGTTGTTTGTCATCTCGAATAAAAATTTACATCAGAACACGATCATCTGGTTTCAATGTCTCGCATCAACATGAAATTCAAAATGTACATCTTACGTTGAACATTAGAGATCAGAACGAATTCGCTGTATTTAGGCAAGGTAAGCTACAGATGTTAACATCAGACATTTTCAAACAATTTTTTCTATTCCAATGGCAATGTCGCTTTGGTGTCATGATTTTTTACTTTTGACATTCAAGTAAAAACGTTTTCAGATGTTTTAAGGTATAACAGCATAATGATGTGTTTCAAATGTACTTGAATAAAACAGCACAGTCAAAGGATTTTCGATGTTTTCAGATGTATTAAAGGTTATGAATTAACTATCTTACATATGTTTTCAAGTGTCGATTTTATCCAATAAAAGAGGATGATGTATGATGCATTCCAGATGTAGAAAATCGCGACGGGTGTATCGTTTTCCGGATGTTTTTCAGTTGTAGATAATAACACAGTCTGTTGAAAGCATCAAATAATCATGTGAGGCTAAGGTAAATTTTTATTCGGGCGTTGAGTAAAGTTACATAAAAGTAAGCATGCACCGTCAGTCGCCAAAACATATACGATTCTAATATCACATTTAATTCTTATCTCTATCGGATATGTACCGACATTTTATGAGCACATGCACCTTACATCTATAAGAACATGGACTTCAACGCAACGCGTGATTGTTATGACACATGATGTATTCGGTTTGTTAAATACACATTTTACTTCACATAGACCTTTTGGTTCTAATGTTCTATTGTAACGTTTCATTCTTATGTTGTAAGAAGTTTTCTTATCGCTATAAGGGTGATACGGTCAAAATTTGGTCAAGGGAAAACGCGTGTAAATCGGTGAAATCGTTTATTTAAAAAATCAAATTAAATTTCTTTTTCAAGTTCAATTAGTATAAAATTCAGGAAAAATATTCAGTTAGGCTTCCGCTTTCCAAATCCGAATTGCCGGGCCTTACGCTTGACCCCTGCCATCAGATTTTGTACAGCCACCTTGTCCACCTTCTTCGCCGCAGAAAGCCAGTTTGCCTTGAACTGCTGCTCGTCCTTAGCAGTTTTTGGTCTTCTTTAGGTTCCGCTTGACAATAGCCCAGTATTTCTCAATTGGGCGGGCTCTGGCGTGTTGGGAGGGTTCTTGTCCTTGGGAACCTGCACGTTGTTGGCGGCGTACCACTCCATGGCCTTTTTACCGTAGTGGCAAGATGCCAAATCCGGCCAAAACAGTACGGAACAACCGTGTTTCTTCAGGAAAGGCAGCAGACGTTTATTCAAACACTCTTTCACGTAAATTTCTTGGTTGACGGTCCCAGGAAGCTATGAAAATGCTGCTTTTCAAGCCACAGGTACAGATGGCTTGCCAAACCAGATATTTCTTTGCGAACTTTGACAGTTTCATTAGTGGCAGAAAATATCTGCTACCTTTCCCCTTCCTTTTGCCGTATAAAACTCCTGTCCCGGAAGCTGCTTGTAGTCGGCTTTGACGTAGGTTTCGTCGTCCATTACCACGCAGTCAAACTTCGTCAGCATCGTCGTGTACAGCCTCCGGGATCGCGCTTTGGCCGTCGTATTTTGTTTATCATCGCGATTTGCGAGTCACTACCTTCTTGTAAGTCGATAGTCCGGCTCGTTTTTGGCTCGATGCACGGTTGTAGACGATACACCCAGCTTATTTGCGGCATCTCGGAGAATAGGTTAGGGTTTCGCTTGAAACTACCGGCAACTCTCTTTGTCGTCTCAGCGGCTTCCGGTTTTCGATTTCCCCCGATCCAGACTTCCTGGCTGTCGACAAACGTTCCCCAAACACTTTAATTACATTTGTAACGGTTGATTTGGCAACTTTTAGCGATTTTGCCAACTTTGCGTGCAAGTAGCTCGGATTTTCGCGATGCGCGAGCAAGTTTTGATACGCTGCTCTTCTTGCTTGAGACGGCATTTTGACAACTGAAGGAGTGAATTCCAAAATCAAAATAGGAGCAACATTCTACACACACTCCTTCAAAATGAGGGGTGTTCAGGTTTTTTAAATGCAAAATTGAAAGAAATACGTCAAGTTGATATTGACCAAATTTTGACCGTATCGCCTTTACATATCACAATTATGTGCTCTCGGGATGTTGTTTTGGTCCTTATCTTCATGAAGGATTGTCCAAACACAATGAAATTGAGACTATTCAAGAAAATATACCAGCATACTTTCAAAATAACAAAAAAGTCATGTTTTTTTTTAGTTTTAATAATTTTATTTGGCAAATCATATTTGAATTTGTGTTTTATATGATATTTTACTCTCATTTAATGAAATTTTGACCCCTTTTGGCCTATTTTTTTTAAATTTTGGATGTCGCTGGTTTTCTGAGTTTTTGAAGCTTTGCTTTGGTTAAAGCTCAAAAATCTCGATTGACCGATGCCTCCGGGAAGTTCAGCGGATTCATGTGTTTCGGCACGAAACATACACTCTGACTTTTGTACCGAAGTGTCGCTTTGCGTAATGACATGACGCCAAATCAGGCCAGAACACTACTTGACCTTCGTGCTGCCTGATCATCGCCAATAATCGCTTCTGGAGATATTCCTTAACGTATTTCTGAGTGTTCATCGTCTCCGTTGTGATGTACGGACTAGATGTTTTACCACACTCCGCATATTGCCTGCCAAACCATAACCTTCTTACCGAAATTTTCGGTAAAATTGCCTTCTCCGTTTCGGGGATGTCTTTGTTCTGCTTACAGTATAGAATTCACTTTGCTTACAGTATCATACTTCACTGAATTTCTACACAATAACGAATCGTAGAGTTTGCGGGCAAGTGGTTTCACGGACGCGGCCTGTTTTGAGTTTCTTTTGGGGTTTTTTCTGCTTCCGATATGTTTTTAGCCCAAGTCTATCTTTGGTACGCATGACGTTAATCGACGAGGTCCCTAGTTTTTTCGCAACATCTCGAATGGAAGTCGCTGGTTTTCGCTTGTAGGCATCCCTGATCTTTTTATCGATATCCGAACCGGATCTCCGACCAGGCTTCGGCGCATTTCGAAACGTACACTGCTCTCATTATTTTCGAATTTCAGATCGTACCGCTCCGACGCTGTGCACCATTAGTGCACGATACTTTTTCGTTGTTCCGGAGTAAGACCGCGCATTTTGATAGGTAACACAAAACTGAGCACTTTTTTTATGCTATGTCATTCAGAAATGTGCAAACAAAAGGACGCAGCCAAAATATGTTGAAATATTTCATTATATTCAAAGTGACCGTTAAAATAAGGTGTGCTTATACTTTCTGGAACAGTCGTTACACGGGTAAAAATCCACACATATTTATTGGCAAAAATCCATGTAAAATAACACAAAAAATTCATTTGTTCACACATAAACAGAACCCTCTGAAAAACACATATAAAGTTTATGTGACAAATGAAAAGAATGTGTGGCCACACATAGTGGGTATTTGTACAGATAAGAAGTATGTGTGGTTGCAAATTGATTTAATTTGTTGATCAAATTGCAAAAATGCATGTGTGAGACTCATAGATATTATCATTTCTTTTTAATCAGTGTCATGTTGTCCACGTTCGCTTCTACTGTGTGGTTTTTAACTCATGACCGCTTCCGTACGCATTGTGTGATAAATGCGTTTCCTGAAAAAAACTCCGAGATTTTTGGCACCGTCACCCAAATACAAAAGCAGCAATCTCTGTAAGTTTTAATTGTTTAAAAGTTCTGATTGAATTAATCAACCCTTTTTTTTGCAGCGGTGCCACAAGCTAAAGGGTGTATTCGATTGAAATGGCACACACATAAATACTCATCAAAATTAGACTGATTATCGGATTTTCTTGAAATTTTCAGGGAATGAAGAACTACTAATGAGTTTTGATTTACAACATTTGTTTTATTCAATTTCGTCTCCCATCCCGAATGCCCGCACCTTCCTTTTCACTCCACCCATCAAATTTTGTACAACCAATTTTCCCAGTGTTTTTGTTGTTTTTACCCAAATTTTCTTCAATTCTAGCTCTGTTTTTATAGTTTTGGGATGTTTGCGAAGTTCCGTTTTCATAATTGCCCAGAATTTTTGAATTGGACGAAGTTCCGGTGAATTTGGTGGGTTCATATCCTTTGGCACAAAATTGACTCCGTTGGCTCGGTACCACTCCAATACGTTTCGAGCGTAGTGGCAGGATGCTAGATCAAGCCAAAACAGAGTTGATCCTTTGTGCTTCTTAATGAATGGCAAGAGACGCTTCTGCTGCACTCTTCCGTGTAAATCGCACCGTTTGTTGTTCCGGAAGTGATGAAGGAGCACGATTTCACCACATCCGCATCGCCGCCAGATTAGAAACTTCTTTGCAAATTTCGATAGTTTCTTCTTTCGAACATCCTCCGGAACATCGAACTTCGACTTGGCAACGAAATATTCTTGCCCAGGAAGTTGACGGAAGTCGGCCTTGACGTATGTTTCGTCATCCATCACGATGCAACCGGATTTGGTGAGCAGCTTCGTGTAAAGTTTCCGGGCGCGGGTTTTCGCAGTGATGTTTTGTTTTTCATTCCGGTTTGGGGCTTTTTGCATTTTGCAAACATGTAACCGTAGCACGCTTCATGGTTTTCTGCACAAAACCGACTGACACCTTAGACTCTTTTAGCGACATCTCGAACTTGACATGTTTGGACGGTTCTTGAATTCATCTGATACGACTTTTCTGGTCATTTTACTGTCCATTGGACCACTTTTACGACCACTCCCTTCCTTCCTTTGGACACTCAGACGTCCTCTTGAAGGTTCTTATTACACGAGACACAGTTTTATCTGCAATTCCGAATGCCTTTTTAGCAATCCACCGGTGGGACGTCCCTGGATTTTGATTGTGGAGTGCACAAAATTTCTCTCACGGACAATCTCTTTCTTGTTTCGACGACATGACTGGAACTACTGAATGTATAACTATGAAACTTGGCAGATGTAAATAATACACTATGGATAAGATCTACTCAAATTTCTAGGTTTTTTACTCATACGATTCAAAAGTTACAGAAGATTTTCTGTGTGCCATTTTTATCGAATACACCCTCTATGACGAAAGGCAGCAGATGCCATAAGTTGCTCAATTCCGCCATGGATCTCTCCTGATGGAGAAAATGGGTTGAAAAATTATTTTCCAAAAAATAATATGTTTCCAATTATAACGATGCCACTGTTTCATTACGAAATTTTTACTATTTATCTGAAAATAAAGCCTTTTAATGAAGAAATGTTTTTTATTTCAATCATAACAGTCCATTTCTCGAGTAATTCATGTTTAGGGTCTAAAAGCCATTTGTAAACAATTACTTACCTCTCACGAACCACGTAAATCCTACTATATACAGTTACTACATTTGGTAGAACTAACATTCTTCTACCAGATGCTGGTTTTATTTCACGAGAACAATTCAAGATTCAAGAGAAATCAACATTTAAAGTCGCTGTTTTCAAATGGCTTTTATGCCCTTAAGGGTGAAGGATTCATCATCAATTCTTAGTCATCATCAAAAATTCGAAAGCAGTTTTTTCGTTCAAAATCAAAACACAGTGAATGCATTTTCATTTTCACAATTTTTATATCAAACGAAAAAACTGCTTTAGAACTTTTGATGATGATGGAAAAATGATGATGAATCCTTCAACCTTAACATGAATTACTCGAGATTTTTATTTTTATTGCTCGACACTTTCTGGAAAAAAGTTTATTTTGGAATCGAAATAATTTACTTTCCCTTTCAACAATGCCACAGTTTTGATTTAACAGTTTTACAATTTATTTTGAAAGTTTCAACATTTAAATGTGCAGAGCAGCTAAATTTTGACAGTTTGAGGATTCTTGTTTTAAAAACAAACCGCTATCTACGAAAAAGAACCAACACAACTTATTAATTTTGGCAATAGTTTATTTTAATTTTAATAATCATTATTCTTTGTGTGCAGACTTTTATTTTTGACATTCCCAGACATTTCAAATTTTTATCGTATACGTACACAGAAAGAAATCTTGTAGTAAAAACTACTATTTTACCCGACTACGCCTATCTTTAAAATTACCATGAAATTGCAGTCAAATTTACTACGTTTATGTTAAAATCTTCACCGTTTGTGGTATATTTGACAGACCTCATATTGATATCAACCGCACCATGGTTGATCTAATCGCAGGCATGGTAAAATCAAACGCATTTATAGTCAGCTGAAAATTGTTGGTGATTGCGCTTAATCTGAACCTCGAAATGGTACTTTCTACTGCAGCTTTTTTTTTGCGTGTATACATTCGTATACACATTTGAAAAAAATATCTGGCATCCCTGGCTGCTACAAACTGTTATATTGTTATCATTACCGAACTGTTATATTTTGCCATTTTCATTTAGTTGTTCGGGTCTTTCTTCATACTATTTTGCAGAATCAGTTCTCGCCTTCAATACAACGGTAAGTTTGTAAACATCATACCAAATTCCCTTCAATTCGAATACTTCGACGCTCTATTGGCAATTTTCATTCCTCCACCAACAGTTATTCCAACAACGATGAGCAATCAAGAGGAAGAGGATCCGATCGACGTCCCGGTGGGATCCGTCCCCAGGAACGCTAGTTACGGTAACTTTGACCACGAGAACAGTAGCCCCCGGACGGTTGATGCTAAGCCTCGGATTCTACTGATGGGATTGCACAGATCGGGGAAAACCTCCATCCTAAAAGTGGTATTCCACAAAATGTCTCCGAACGAAACTTTGTTCCTCGAAGCAACCGATAAGATCGTCAAGGAAGACGTCATCAATAGCGGATTTGTTCAGTTCCAAATTTGGGATTTTCCCGGACAGATTGACTTTTTCGATAGTACGTTCGATTCGGATTTGATCTTCGGTCAATGTGGTGCTTTGATCTTCGTGATTGATGCCCAAGATGATTACATCGATGCACTGGCCAAACTTAACCAAACCGTTACGAAGACATATAAGGTGAACCCGAAGATCAAGTTTGAGGTTTTCATCCACAAAGTGGACGGGGTGAGTGACGAATTTAGGGTGGAGTCTCAGAGGGATATCCATTCACGAGCTCACGATGATTTAATCATTGCCGGAGTCGAAGGAGTCCATCTGAACTTCCATCTCACATCAAACTATGATCATTCGATTTTCGAGGCATTCTCCAAAATAGTTCAAAAGCTAATTCCGCAGTTGCCAACACTGGAAAACCTTCTCAATATCCTCATTCTGAACTCGGGAATTGAAAAGGCGTTTCTGTTTGACGTGGTATCGAAGATTTACATTGCCACGGATAGTTCACCCGTGGACATGCACAGCTACGAACTTTGCTGTGACATGATCGACATTGTGATGGATCTGTCCTGCATCTACGGTTCCAAAGACGATCCCGACGTTGCTGCCTTTGACCAGAAAAGCTCCAGCTTGATTAGAATGAACAACAGTACGGTACTGTACCTGCGGGAAGTGAACTCCTGCCTGGCGCTGGTTTGCATCATTCGGGAGGAGAACTTTTCCCATCAAGGCGTGATTGATTATAATTTTTTGTGCTTCCGGAAAGCCATCGCGCAAGTTTTTGACGTCGGACGTATGGAGTCGTGCTGATATGCCAGCGTTGGAATTATGTATGGGTGAGAAGGTAATGAATAATGTATGGTGGTTTTTGAAATTACATTTTGAGTAGAGAAATAAACAACCCGAATAAAGAATAAAGATAGAATTTGTTGAGGGACTCAGATGGTTTGAAATGAAGACTCGAAAACTTGAAATAACGAAGTAATAAATTAGCCTTATTGAGTACGTCTGATGTGGTTGACGTTGTGAAGTAAGTAATCGACTGGAGAGCGGGGCGATTGGTACTTTGTTAACACCCCCTCTCAATCGGCCATTTCGATGTGACTGTATAGATGACCTAGACGTTTCGGGTCCATCGGCTTCGTGAACATATCCGCTGAGGGAACGTCCATTAATTACGTCACGCAAAAAAATGACTGTTTATAGCCCCCCCGTCACATTATTTTTATGGACCATCAATTATTGATGGACCCCCCCCCCTTACTGCGTGACATTATTGATGGACCTTCCCTAATTGATATTCAGTTGCAACCATCCGTTCGTCACGCAGATTATGTTTTATGTCAATATGCTTTGACCGCTTTGATTCCCTGCCTTTCGGTTCAGAAAGGGGTATGGGCGCGGCAGATTTCATGTGTGAATCGGCTGCCCCATCAACGTTCAAAAGTGCCTGAACCAAATGGACAGCTTGTAATGATCACTTGAAGATGCGATGGGGGATCATTGTCCTGATATTCCCAAATGTAGCACGTTGTAAAACGTTTCTTGTATTCTATAACCAAACATGATGGAATTGAGTAAACGAGCGAAAACTCAACGGGAATGATCTCTCATATGCATCCGTCGAACCATTCTGAACGGCCGTTGTGAGAATATCACCATGCAAATCTCACATGCGCATAGCGTGTTACCAATCACTAATCCCTTTTCCTTTCTATTCTCTTCCCTATTCTATGACCACGAGCAATATCATATCGTCATCCTAAAGTCAACCCTTCAAATGCAGTAACATCGAGACAACACAGAGCAATCAAGAACGGTATAAACCCTAACCAATTTTACTTTCAGACAAATTTTCTAACACAAGGTAAGCAATCAAATGACCATTACAAAATATACTGAATATCATCATATCGACATAATATATAACGGGAAAAGGGAGGGACCATCAGAGCACCCAAGTGAAACGATTTGGATAGGGAGCATGGGACTGCCTCCTCCCTATTGTTAACATTTCGTGGAACGAGGGCGGGCTCTTCGACCCCATCTATTGGGTTTATTCTGTCAATCGAGGGCTCGACTCTAATGCTGTATGTGTGAACTTACTTTTGGAAGGAGACTCTCTTCCCTTCATTCGCGGGTTTCGCGTAAGTGTCTCTGCTTACGGGCCCGCCCAAACGTTTTTGGCCCTTCATACAGGAGCTTGAAGATCACAAACAACGGTAGAATCCTGATCAAATCGTTTTTCAGATTATTCCATTGCTATGGAAAGTTACCTTGCTACAATAGATGGTAGTATCTCATCATCATCATCATCATCTATATGCTTTGACCGCTTTGATTTGAAGTTTTGCGCCATCCCGATACATCCTTGGTTATCTTCGAAGATTGTGAACGCTTCTTCTCTTTGCTTCAGTTTTAGGTCCTCAAGTACACCGGTTAACCATATTCCTTCTGATGTTTCAGCTCTCAGTGTCACGTATTCTGCTTCGCTGGATGAAGTAGCAACTGTGGTTCTGCTTTTTACTCGACAAAATACCTTAAATGCCAAACCTTTTTCCAAATACCTTAAATGCATAAACGCTGATCAACTTATCGTACCCCGTCACCCGTCGTTGATCGTCATCATTGTGGCCGATAATTCTCGCCGGCTGGTGTGTCCATTACGTGTGGCTTCGGTACCGAGTGGTATTCAGCAGCGATATCTCCTCCTGGTTGGATTCGGTGGCCTCTTCACGTCTGCCCCCGATGAATTTTGCATCTCGACTGATGTATACTTTCCGAGTTGATTTGTCCAAGACTCGGTAGGTCTTGTGGTCCTGGGAGTACCCAACGAAAATCAACTTTTGAGCTGTGGTCTGGAGCTTCTTCCTCTTCTGTTTCGGAATGTGCACCCGTGCACTGCTTCCGAATGGCTGTAGATATCCGACATCTGGTTTTCGGTCGTTCCACAAGTCGTACGGCGTGACTGCAACAGATCTTGATAGCGATATATTTTGCAAGTACACGTCGTATTCAGCGCTTCCGCCCAGCAACAATGTTCCAGTCCGGCATCGAACAGTAGGCACCTACTGATTTCGATTAGGTATCGATTTCACCGCTCTGCTACGCCGTTTTGTTGCGGACTGTATGCCGTCGTGAATTGCGCCTTGATCCCCTCTCGTCGGTAGTACGAGTGAAGTCTTGCGCTGCTGTACTCTCCTCCTTGATCGGAACACACTGCTTTCGGTTTCCGGCCAAATTGGGTCTTGACCGTTTCCACGCACTCGATAATTTTATCATGCTTCCGATTTTTCTTTCAGCATATGCAGCACGCAGAACCTCGAATGATCATCGATAATGGTCACTAAAATAGCGGTAACCACTTACCGACGGTACTTCAACGGACCGCACACGTCCGTGCGCACGAGATCGAATGGCGCCTTCGCCCGAGATTCGGATTCCTTTAGGAAGGGCGTACGTGAAGCTTTTCCCCTTGCAGCAACACTCGCAGACTTCGTTCATCCTGCATTCACGTATCTTTCAGACCGCAGACTAGCTTTTTGCTTCTCCATTTGAACGATTGCGTTGGGATCTAGGTGGCCAAACTTCCTATGCCACTCATGCTTGCCAGTCCTTTGGGTGGTTCTCGTCAGCCAGGAAAATAACTTCGCTCAGTTGCTTGAGGTAGTACAAGCCTTGTTTGAGCGTTGCTATGGCAGCGGTTTGGTTACCACGCATCACTCGGCAATCGTTGATGTCGAAAATAACAGTTGCGTTTTTCTGCGCCAACGACGGAACAGACAAAAGGCTCATCGCCAACGTGGGTGTGGCTTTGGCCAGCTTCATTTCCGTTTGCATGCCCGTGTCGTCGTAGCACTGGATCACGCCAGAACCTTCTCCTTCGACGACCGCTTTCTTCCCGTCCGCTAGCGTCACGTGCTTCACACCGCTCTCGTGTAGCTCCAGGGAAAAATCTCGGCTCGCGACGGTGTGACTAGTCGCGCCCGAGTCCACGATCCAAGGCTGACTTTTGTCTTCAGTTTCACTTCCTCTGGCCAGAAACGCAAACGACACGGTGCTATTCCGCGGTAGATTTCCCCGGCTTACCTTGTTTCGTATCCTTCTCGGCATCGCGGCGATACTGGCGGCACACTTTCTGAATGTGGCCCATTCTCTTGCAGTAGTGGCAGGCCAATGGTTTCTTCTCTTGTCCGACTGGCATCGCGGAAATCGGAGCTGGAACCATGCGTTTCGATGCTTCGTCCAGCAGTTTTCGTTTGATGACTGACGAGTTCTAGAATTAGTTCGTCGTCCGAACGGCTCTCGGGGGCTGTCGTCAGGGTGTCGTACGCGGTGGGTAGGCTTCGCAAGATCATCGCGACCGTAAGATTTTCATCGTGCGTCTGTCGGCATTCGCAAGACTGCTGAACAGTTCCACTATAACGAAAATGTGCTCCGCCATGTCTTCTCCCTCCGAGTAGCGTTTGTCGAAATTCGCTTTAACAGCGAGACCTTCGACGTGAGACTGACCTTCTGGTGGTGTTTCTGGAGTGCCGTCCAAGCTTCCCTCGCGGTCTTCGACGAACGGATCAACGGATGTTGATTGTCCTCGATCAGCAACCCGATTGTCTCCAGCGTTCCAAATGGCTTCCGTTACTGCTTCCGGTTTCTCACCTGGCGTCACGTACTGCCACGGATCTTTCCGGACCAGCAAAAGTTCCACCTTGAAGCGCCAGCTCGAATAATTAGCGTTGTTCAGCTTTTGCAGGCTGAATCGGCTTCCGTCCATCGTACCGTGTTCCAGAAGTTTCGGTTGGTGAAAATAATTTACTCGCGCAGGCCCATAACCTGTTGCAGAGCAGACAAATTAAAAAACCGACTGGTTTGGTTGAACGATGGGAAATGACTAGTGAAAATTGAAATCTGTTCTTGTAACATGGTCACTTTGATTTATTTGATTGATTCAAGGGTTGCTTCGTTGCACGTGATTTGAGTCTACGCACAACACTACCGGCCCCATCTTGCCGAAGGTTGGCCTTTGTTGTGTCCGGCATCGCCGGAACGCTTTCTGGCACCTCATTGCGAGCGCTCGCGAGACTGTATGCACCGTAGCCACCGAAGTCATCGTAGTCGTGGTTGTCTTCGTAATTTTTGAAGATACGTCCAATATCTACACCACACGGACCACAGCAGATAATATTACAGTGTTAAGTTTATCCGTTCTGTGTAGCTAATTTATTTAAAAGCTTGAGTACCCATTATTCCCTGAAGTCCGTCCAGTTTGCCCAGTAGTGCGCCAATCCTGTGACCCAGTTCCCAGAGTCTTGAGCGGCTGAGTTATTGTCGGGCGAAACATCAGTTTCAACCTGCAGAATCTTCAGCGACGAGCCAATCAGCAGAATATCGTGGACAAAGAGCACCAAAATCAACATTTCCTTGCCTACGCCGTGCATGTAGTAACACTGATCATTCCTGCTCCGAACAACGCCAAATCTCTTCACGAAACCACGGAATCTCCTCATGCCGTTGCAGACCATAGACTGACCAATTCAAACGCATACCGGTTCTTGCCTAAACCATTCCGGCCGTCGTGTTGCACTTTGTCGGTAAGCTTGCCGTTCAAGAACGTAGTTTTAACAACAATCAACATGCAACTAGCGATTTGAAATTAGTTCACCGTTGTAGAACCCTGGTCCGAAGAACTCCACGCCAGCACCTTGCTGTAGATATTTGCGCCTTTGTTTGATTTGTGTGTTACGACAGAATATATTTGAGAGTGTGTTCGTGTGTGTTCATTATTAGGGGCGTTAAAGCTTGAGACCTAGCTTGGGACCGATGTGCTAGTACTGACTGAACCAAGAAAATCGTATTTGTTCGGGACCAACTGGTCTTAGTGTTAGTCTATGGTTTTAACGTCCATCTGATAGACTAGCAACCCCTCTTGGTTGGCCAACGCCAGTACCGCTCGAAGGCTGTCGAGTTTTACAACCGGAGAATACAGCTATGTGTAATCAAAGCCCTGCTTCTGGGAAAACCCCTCGCAACAAACCTCGCCTTGTATGTTTCTTACCCGGACCACCGTGCTTCACCTTAAACACCCATTTACATGTGACGGCCGATCGTTCTTCCGAAGGCTTTACCAGAGACCACGTTTCATTCCGCTTCAGCGAGCTCAACTCGTCATCGACGGCGGCTTCCCACATCTCCCAGTCTTCTCGCTTCTTCAATTCGTTGATCGAGCTCAGGATGCCCTCCACGAAATTCATCGCGCTAAGGGCGAATCCAGCGTACTCCATGTCAAAGTCCTGATGCCAAACAGGTGCCGTTTTCGTCCTTATCGGTCTTCCATTTTCCGCTTCATTTGATTCCGGAACTGCCTTCGCATTTTCCGGCCCTTCATCCTCTTCCGAGCTGACGCACCGAGGTCACGCACCAGATGATCCATTGCACCAGAGTCGATGAACCATCTCGTCCGGTTTGACTCCTGCATTTCGGTACCGTCACTCACACCGACGAAACATACGCCTCCTCCACTTCCTCGGTCTTCGTGTTCGGTCCTCTCTAGCCTGTCTTCTTCTTCTTTTTCTCCGGACCCAATGCCAATTGGAGCCTTTTTTCGTGGCACAGAACATTTCCAGTTGCTTCTTCGGATTGAAAAATGCTGCATCACTACCACCGGTGCGGGTGAAACCCACACCCGCCGTTTTGTTTCCTCGTCCAAGAGTCTGCGTTGACGAATTCGAACGACAAGTTTTCCTCTCGGACATGGCCTCCGTGCTGTGACCACCCCAGCATACGATGAATCAAGCGTCAGGAAATAGTGACATACACGATGTTTTCTTTTAAAGGGGTGACCACGATGAAATTGCCACGCTGTGAAATTGCTCTCACTTTAATCAAGCCGGTAGAATTTAATGAAAATTTGGGTGGATTTAGTTCATAGTGCATTATTTACATCCTGCAAGTTTTAAAGTCCTGTGATCAAACTCGCGGAAATGGAGTCGAAAGAACAGCTCGTGCGTGATAAAATCTTGCGCATTCATCACGAGAACAAGGATCTCTCGCATCGTTCCATCGCTAAAACGTTGGGAATCGCGAATTCCACGGTGTCGCGAGTGATTAAGCGGTTCGAGGAACGGTTGACCACCGATCGAAGCCCAGAAGTGAAGGAAAAGTATTCCGTACAACACCAAAAATCACAACCGCGTAGTTGGGGCCTTCAATCGAAATCCGAACGCCTCCGTTCGGGATGTAGCTAAGAAGCGTACCTATGCTCGAAGTTTTGTCCAGAAGGCCAAAACTAAGGCTGGCTTCGAACGTTCAAGGTACAAAAGGCCCCTAATCGCGACGAGAAGCAGAACAAGTCCGCCAAAACCCGTGCCAGGAAGTTGTACCTCAACATGCTGACGAAAGTTGAATGCTGCATCATGGACGACGAAACATATGTGAAGGCCGACTTCAAACAGATCCCCGGCAACCTGTTTTTCACGGCCAAGGATAAGTTCAGCGTTCCGAGCATGTCCGCACTCAGAAGATGTCCAAATTTGCGAAGAAATTCCTGGTTTGGCAAGCCATCTGCACGTGCGGGAAGCGGAGTGCACCTTTCGTGACCCAGGACACGATGAACGGACAGGTGTACATAAAGAGTGCCTCCAGAAGCGGCTGCTTCCTCTCCTGAAGGCCCACAACGTCCCAACAATCTTCTGGCCGGATTTGGCCTCATGCCACTACTCCAGGGACGTGCTGAAGTGGTATGCGGACAATAAGGTCAATTTCGTGCCGAAAATGTTCAACCCTCCCAACACTCCGGAGCTCCGCCCCATCGAGAAGTACTGGGCGATTATGAAGCAGCACCTTCTTAAACGACCTAAGGTAGTGAAGACAGTCGAGGAACTGAAGAAAGTATGGGTTTACATGCAAAAACGGTTGATTCACAGGTTGTGCAGAATCTTATGGCCGGGGTTAAGGCCAAGGTGCGGGCATTTGCGTATGGACTGTAAATAAAATACGAGTAAAATGGTAAAATGAAGTTTAATAGTTATTTCTCAATCCCTGAAAATTTGATGGCAATCGGATGAAAACTCGAATTTTGCGAATCAATTTTGTGTGTGGCAATTTATCAGATATTTTACCCACACGGGCAGTGACTCCGGTGCTGTGATTCCACCCCGCGGACATTTTACCCATTTGTCGTAAACGAGCGTCTACCCATTTGAATGGGTAGACGCCGTTACCTCAGCAAAATGGCCAAATCCGTCAGCAGTGCACTAAATAATGACACTAAACCGGTACCCATTAAATGGGCTAGTTGCTTGACCGTGTACCGCATCCAAATGCGCCCAGCTGTGCGCTTCGGTCATACCAGATTCCCGCACCAACTTGCCAACTTCAAGAAGTGCTCTCACAAGGTTAGTAGATATGGTGAGTGCAGAGGGGCTGCACACTCAACACCCCTGCTCAGTCCACCAATCCAGTACCGCAACGATGATGTCGAAATGCTGCAACTGGTAAGCCTTTCGTCATCATAACTGCAGGCTGCTCAGCAGACGGACGAAACTCTCCATACAATGCATCCATCTCTTATCAAGTCCCGGAAAAAGTGAAACTTCACATCGATTTGTTGACACGTCCAAAAATCTGTAGACTCCTCAGCGATCCTCATAGCAGATTGATGATCTTCGTTAACGGATTGGCTCCACACTGTATTCAAATCGTACAAAAGTCAACTCATCACATCTCTCGTGACAGGTCACAGTACAGAGCGCTGATAGCTAAGCCTCTGTTGACGATAGTGCGACGGTTTGCTGTTTCCTGGTCAGGACTGTACATCCGAACACTTTCAACACACCTGCACTTACGGAACGTCTATCAGAGAATTCATTTGCCCAGTCAGCATCCGAAAAGACCTCCAAAAAGGCACCAAGGCATCCTCACAGAACCAGACCAAAATCAAGCGATCCTTTAACATAGCGAAGATTTTTTTAGATGTGTCCAATGGTCAATGCTGGGACAGCTCTAAATTGGCGAGAGAAATCATTATAGCCGCAGTCCCGTTTAGTCGTTAACGACGTATATGACAAGCAACCAAATGTGTTCCTTGAATGGGTTCTTGTCTGATTCTGCTCGTTTCCTTTCGGCAGCTTCAATTGGTTCTCACTAGGCGCGTTTAACACGGTTTACAGTCCTCCATTTTAAATCGCTTCAGAAAATTCTCCAAGTAGTTCCGTTGAGTGATCTTCATCACACCGCCAACCCGATCGTAGTTCGATTCGCATCCAAAGAAAGCACTTGATTTCGCCTATGTTCTACATCTGGAATTCCTTGGTAAAAAAATCTCAGTAATATGCGCTACCTTCAAAGACGATCCAGCAATTACAGTGTCATCAACACAAAGAACTATTATAACTAGAGTCGCTCTGGATCCACGAAAATACAGACATCGCACATTGGCGCTTTGCTGGAAGCCAAAACGGTCCACCACAAAACTGTGAAATCGACAGGGACTTTTCCAGCGGCAGACTAAGTTCTTCCTTTCGACGAACCCTTCTGGCTGAACCATAAAAAATTCCTCTGTGGCGACCCATTCAAAAGGCAGTGCACACATTCATTTGATGCACCACAATTTTTCGCGACAAGTAATCGCAAACTGCTAAACTTTGCTAAACCCCTAGCCACTAGTCGGGCTTTATAGCGATCTGGTTACCCATTTAAGCCAGGCTTTATTTTGAAGATCCACTTACCTCGCCGTCGGCTTACGATTTCCGGGCAGCTCGGTCAAAGTCCAAGTTTTGGTACCTTCTTCAAGGCTGCCATCTCTTCTCTGACGGCAGCTTCCCACTTCGGCCAATCCTGCCGTGCTTTCGCTTCAGCCAAGCGTTCTCGAGCAAGTCCACGACAAATGCTGTGCGTTCAGCGCCTCTGCGCTGCGTACTCCAATTTCATAGTCCGACACTGCCATGCGGCGGTTTCCGATCACGCATTGGTCTACCAGTGCTGCTGGATTCCACTGGGTTATTCTCGCTGGCACGGCTTGGCCCAGGTGCTGAATCTCCTCCCGAACGGTCTTCCTCGATAAAGCTCTCGTGATTCGGAAACCGATCCCGTCTCAGAACCACTATCCTGCTCATTTACTTATCGAACATCCGGTTCCGCTTCCTCATTGGACGCAGCAACGATTCCGCTTTTATCATCGTCCACAGCAACTGAGAAGATATCCGAGGCTGCTATGAGGATCGCCGAGAAATCTAAAGATTTTGGAATTATCAAACACATCGATGTGAAGTTTCACTTGCTCCGGGACTTGATAAGAGATGGAGTTCCTTCCGTCTGCTGACCAGCCTGCAGATATGATGACGAAAGGCCTACCAGTTGCAGCATTTCGACATCATCGTTACGGTATTGGATTGGTGGACTGCAGTGGCTGAGCAGGGGTGTCGAGTGTGCAGTCGAGTGTGCAGTCGGAAAAGAACTTATGGAAATACAAACGGATGCAGGGACGCCAGATATTTTTTTCAAATATCTGTGATAAAAATTTGAAATGTCTGGGAATGTCTATAAAAGTCTGTTTTTTTAAAACAAAATTAGACTTCTTTCAACGAGAAGACGTAATAAGAGAACGAGTTATGTCATTTTCGCTATATGTGTGATTATGTGAACGTTTTTGCATCTTTTTCTTGGATTGTATGTTGCTCTGGAACTTCGGACAAAATTGCTCATGAACTTCCTGGCAGTCACTTCTTATTCTTCGAAATTGCATTTAAGAACCCAACCTGTAACCTCCGGAAACATTTGGTAAGTTTTTCCTGCACGGTCACTTTCTAAACTTCTGATTAGTCCCATCACTGAACTACGAGGAAAATTTCCGTAAAACTTTGGGAAAGTACTATCCAAAATTTCTTGGAAAATCTTCTTAAAGGTGTAAGAAGTTTCTTCCTAAACTTAACGGAAGTTCTATTCTGAACTTCCGAGATGTTCTCTTCTGAATCTCAGGGGAGTATTCTCCTGAACTTCGGGGAAGTTTGTTCCTGAATTTCTGAAAGTTCTTGATTGGAACTCAGAAAGCTCCCATACTTCTGAAAAGTTTCTTCCTGATTTTATCAAAGTATCTGCCTGAACATCTGGGAATTTCTGCAACTCGAGAGGATTCTCGTTCTGCAGTACGGGAATGTTCGATTCGAAACTTTAGGGACGCTCTCTAGCACTTCTGGATAGTTACAACTAAACTTTTGGTCTCTTCGAAACTTCTGAGAAGTCCTCTTATGTACTTCTGAGGAGTACTTTGGAAAAAAAAATCTTCTTGATGCTTTGTAAGTTTCTTTCTGGAATTCGGGGGAGTTTTTCTTGAGCTTATTCTTTCCAAACTTCTGATTGGTCTCAACCTGAACTGCGTGGAAACTTTTATTGAAACTTTGGCAAAGCCGTCTCCAGAATTACCCCCAATGCTCCTGGAAAGATTGATTCTGTTCTCTCTTAAGAATTTTGAGAAATCTCTATTCTGAAATCGATCTGGGCTGGGCTTTAGAGCAAATACTCAGCAACCCATTTTTACGGTAAGTTACTCAAATATGATTTGTATTGTTGTGAAGCTTGATTTTCCTTGTGACTTAGTGGCCGAGACCAATATAACCAACGCTTTGACAATAATTTTTCGCATGGGATTGAACACTACCATAAGTAGGGACTCCATATTATCACCGCTTTCGTTTCTTCAAAGATTTCTACTTTAAATGATACCTACGACAATTAAAAAAAAAAATTCAATAAAGCTTCTTACCGTATCTACAATACTGTTTAGATCCTTGTACGTTTTAAATCCGAAATTCAGAAGTACTTCTTATTTGAGATTTAAAAATATTTCAAATGTATGTACAAGTCTGCAGCATAAATAAAATGTCTGCTAAATGTCTGCATCGTTGGAAAAGTCTGCAACAAAAATGAAAAGTCTGCAAATTTACAGACATGTCTGTGAATATGGCAACCCTGAACGGATGTGTTGTTGTTTTTATTTATCTCTAGGCAGTGGTGTTACCGAAAGAAGGGGCAACACGGCTCTCACAAGATTGATAGATATCGTGAGTGCAAGGGCTGCACACTCAACAACCCCTATAGTTGACAACTGTAAAACTAACAATCTTCGATATGGTATTAACAATTCGTTAGATGGTAAAAGGCCGAATAATAATATGCTGAATAGGCGGTTAAGTTCATTTACCCATAAGAAATGGCAATTTTCACAAAGCAATATTTTTAGCTGTACTCTACACTCAGCGAAATAAACTTTTGATATTCATAAGATTGCATTACGATTATTGCTATAAGATAACGGTATGAATCTCATAGATTTATCTTATGAAATGTAATGATGTTGAAAAATTAGAATATGGAGCCGCTAGATTCGAACCTTGACCATTAAGGTTATGGGTCAGTGACTTGCCACTAGTATATATCAACACTTGTAATCAGGAGAGCATTCATAAGTCATCGTTATGAAATTCCATGGCCTCGTTCATAAGTTCAACCTCATGAAATTCTTAAGATTATTTGGCTGAGTGTATGCTAAAAGTTGGTGATTTCCATAACAATTTTTTGTTTTAAGGGCAGACCGAGTGCAGACAATAAAAAACCTTTCAATGACAATACATACATTAGCAATATGTGTTAATATGGTGAATACGAGATTAAATTAGTTGATAACAATAACATAACATATATAACTATACACAACATTCTTAATATACTGTTCACCTACCTATAAAGCAAATTGTTTTTCATTATGCGGGAAGGAACGGATAATATAAGGTAAATGTAAATNAGCTCAAGTATTTATTGCCCTAAATGCATTATTCCAAAATAACTATGCGTACGCTAAACTACGGTTATTGATCCATGCAATGTACTAATGAACTAATGACTAATGGAATACAAATCTAGCACCCTACCTACATGCATAAAACAAATGAAATAACATGTTTTTTAATACTGCGTTTCAACGACTTGCTCTGAAAATGTCCACCACCACCACCCTGATAGGGATCACCCGGAACAAACCAACCGTTCTAATCGAAAGTTATTGAAGAATTTAACATTCCTACTAGATTGATATTTCCACTTGCGCTGAAGCTGCGTGACCTTCCGCCGAAAATACCGTTTATTACTACATGAACTAATTACCATTGCGGTAGCTCTAAGCAAAGCAGGCGGCGACGGTGCGCAAAAGAAGAAAAAAAAAAACTATAGCAACAACAGCGGTGACGATGGCAGTCAGTGCTTGCCATGCGCAAAAAAAAAGTTACCTGATTTGAAAGTGACCAGCATGCTGCTTTCGTGCAAAATCTTTGGGCGATGGAGTGTATAAAATTGCTTCCTATTCACCCGGTTAGGCACAGTCCGCGAACAGTCCTCGTCCGATTCAGATCAACCAGGAGGTTTGCAGCGCTCAATAGTTCTAGCAAGTGTCCGTTTTTGCTTTACAAAGTCAACCAAATCTTACAATGAAGGCCTTCGTAAGTAGTTCCGAGTGATTAAGTGATACCTTAGTGACAATATGGACTTTAAAGTGAAACACATTGAAATTTTAAGTGAATAGATTACTGATCGAATGTTGTGCTTTTCTGTTGATCTTCCTGATTGTTTAGGTGTTGGGTTCAGTGTTGTTGATGGCTGCGGTCTGCTCCGGATCGTACGTTCCAGCCGATACTCCTGAAGTCGCTGCTGCCAAGGCGGCTCATTTCGCTGCCCACGCCCGCTGCTGCCAGTTCCGGCCCAGCTGGTCACCACTGGGACCACCATGATGCCCCAGCCCAGAAATGGCACGGACCCATCCACATCCCTCAGTGATTCACAATGGTGTCCCAGTTGAGACCCCAGAAGTCCAGCACGCCAAGGCTTTCCATGCTGCTCTACGCTAAGGTTTCCTCCGGATATGCTCACCATGCTCCAGCCCCTCATCATGCCCCAGCTCCACACCATGCCCCAGCTCATCACGGAGCTGGAGCTTGGCACGGACCTCAGCACGTTCCAGTTATCCACAACGGAGTCCCAGTCGAAACCCCAGAGGTTCAGCACGCCAAGGCCTTCCACCTGAACGCCCTGCACAACGCTGGAGCTCACTCCGGACCAGCTTCGTGGGCCGCTCACGGTCATGGACATGAAGATGATGGCTCTTACAAGCCACACTTGTACGAAGCCGCACACTACTAAAGCACATCTCCACGAATGCCAAACCACCTTCAACACTAGCCAAATGTTAGAATACTCATCACTCTGTCCATGCCTGATGCCTTCGCGACTTTTGTAAAAAGCATTTCACACACCCCGTGCGTCAAACCCGCTCAACTATTGAGTGCCAAGTAGAATTGTCAAAACAAAGGAAGAGTTCTCCCACTGCCGTCCACCCCAACAACATCCGGGTGAGACCTCACTGGGAGTAGCTTCCATCGAATCAAAAACGATTCAGACTGAAACAATGTCATGATCGAAAACAACAACGCCAATAACAACCTCAATAAGAATGATCTTTACTGATCTTGTGATTAATGTACACACTCAGTGTATGCTTTTGTAAATGATCTTTAATTAAATGGTCGTATACTGCTACTTGCAAAGCAAATGATTTGAAGAATCTGAACTTAACTGGTTTTTATAAAAAAAAATTTGCGATGATGACAATGCGGTCCCTTTCGAGTTATGTGATAGTTTATATTATCAAAAAGTTTACTTTAACACATTGATGGAAAACAGGTATGCATTCATGCAGATCTATAGACCGTCCCAGAAAGAATGGGCACAGCTTCAGTTCGATAAAAAACATGTGCAATTTTGTTTATGTTACCTTTTGTTCTTAGGTATGGTTTGTCAACATTGTTAATCAACAGTTCATGAAAGTTTTTTGATGACTTTTTCAACAACTTTTTCGACAAGCAAGTTCTCGAACTTTTCCTCTAAAGTTCTTTATTAGGTTTTGCACAGATTGAATAGCAACAAGTTTTGACACTCTTGTCCAATCTCTTTTGAACTTTTCCACTGATCAGCTGACTGAACATGTTAACGCAGATACCAATTAACCAGAGCCCAAAATCGTGCGATGGGATGAATTTCAGGTCAATTTGGGAGATTCATATGCTTTTGTACAGTTATCAAGTTTTCCTGTTTGTACCAGTCCATAGTCAACTTAGCGCAATGACAGGAGGTCGGGCCAAAATATTACAAGATTGTCATGTTGACGAATCATCGTAACTTTTTATCGCGTGGGTAAAAAAAGATTAAATTTTGGGTAGTACTTTTTTTTGTAAAATATTGTTTGTTTAGTTTGAAGTTAAATAAAATATAATACTAGTCTATTAATCAACTCAAAATGAAGTCTAGTTCGCCAACATCGATTCTATCATTAACATTTAAATTAACAAAGCTGATGTATTTGATGAAGATTTTAAGCACTTCTACTTTTCTCGCTGGTACTATGTTTCCCAAAATGGGTCGCAGAAGATCGTCGAAGGTTAGCTGCTGCCACTCGCTAAGAATCATCGTCACTTTTCGTTGGGTGTGTGCCCATGGTGCAGCTACTCGAGGGCACTCGCTGAATTTGTATCGTAGTGATTCGACGATGGGCACCTGACAAAACTGACAATAAGGGTCGCTTGCACGACCGATTTTATTTAATAACCTACGATGATCCGTCTTCTCATTGATTAAAAAATACAGGTCCATGCGCAGGTTAGACGGTAGCCTTCGTGACGATATATTCATCCAGATCTTCTTCTCTCGAGGCCTGGATGCTTTCTTTCCACTCTGGGTAGCTCCGTTTGTTCCAGATAGAATTGGTGTATGAGGTCACTGGAGGGGTTTGTTGGATGTTGATAGGAAGTAAGGGAATTAGCTGTGAGAGGAGTTTGAGGCAAGGAAGATCGGCGGAGGGAGGAATATTTTGGGCAAGCAGGGATTGATACTAGTTTAGAGTGTTATGTTTATGTGTGCAAAATTATCGCGATCTGTCAAGTAATTTTCAAGATGCATTCGAAACAAGAAGAGCTACGCCAGCAAATCTTGATCACCGCGATCAATAATCCCGGTCAGTCGCACAGCTGGATCGGCAAATGGCTTGAAATCCACCATTCCTTCGTGTCCCGCGTTGTGAAGATGTTCCAGGAGACTGTGTAGTACAGACTTACAGCAGTGTCACTTATGCTGAACATTATGCGATCAATCCGTTCGGCATTAGTACGTTCCACTGCTACATGGCCTGCTTCCGAGCCTGCTTCTTCATGTAGTGTTGTTGCTGTCGGAATCGATAGAGGTACAGATGAATCTGCTAATGAATGGTCGTCTGAGCTGGGATCCTCTTCGGTTTTACCCGTTTCTAGATTGTCATCGTCATTGTCAAGTGACGCATCAGAGTCTGAGTGCAATGTTTCTGGATCAATAGTTCTTCCGGTATCAACAGAGTCATCCTCGCTCTGAGAATCGACGATACGACGGACGAATCTCCCTTTTTTTTGTGGGAAGGTACAATGCTCACCTCTTATATGTACATTCTTTGTGCTTTTGCCAACCTTGTTATATGCACCTTCCGTGCGCATGCACCTTGTTTCTGGTGTGTGCTCTATCAAAGAGAAAAGCTCACATGTAAAACTTCGCTACGACGTGCAAGACGTGTATTCTATTCGCCTAAATAATGTTACTGTGAAATCGTTGTTCTCGCGTGTTATTTCCTCCACTTTTTCCGAAGATCCTTCGCCGGTATTCTGCTGTGTGATATCGTACTCCGACGACATTTTTGACATTTTTTTTCGTTTGTTGTTGAAAGCTTGATAACTTTTTTATCTGAAATGGCACATGAGAGCAGTTACAATTAACTGATTGACGATTAATTTTGAGCGCGATTTTGCAATCCGCTTCTATTATGATATATCTTAAATATTATACAAGAGTATGATTCTACTATGTAATATGGGTGTTAGAGATTTTTTCTCTATTATTCGAACTGTTCAGCACGTTATTTTGACCTGCTTCGTTTGATTCTACTGATCATCTCAGCACGGTTTTTCAACCTGCTTGGTTTTTACAATCAATTCCTCAAGCTCAGCACGGTTCATCTGACCTGCTTGGCGTGGTTCAACCCACTATCATGATCTTTCTGATCTACTCTGAACGATCTTGTTTAGGCACTCAGCACGGTTTTGTTAACCTGCTTCCTGTCTTTCTATTATCAGCGCGATTAGTTTTGACCCGCAATCCTTTGATCCGCTTAATACATGATCAACTAATTTTGCTTTCGGGGAAAATCAGTTGCGAGTAACCCCTTTTCCGGCAGATTATCAATTATTAGGGCACAAAAACATGAATCTTATTTATGTTGCAGTCAAATAAGCGCAACTGCAACTCCTGGCCGGATCGCCATTGTGAATATCTAAATACCACCGGAAAAGGGGTCCACTCGGCAGTACCATTTAACACGTCTTACCTGCTTGGCGGTTGGGTTTCGAAAGGGACAGAAGCAATGTACACTAGGATTACGAGCTCTCAGAGTGGGTACTCACGATGAGTGCTCGTACGCAGGGGTGTCGCATGATGTTCAGCATAAGTGACACTGCTGTAAGTCTGTACCACACAGAGACGAAGACCATCGAGTGGCGCGCTGGAAGCGGCCGAAACCCGAAAACGGGATACCCAGAGAAAGCGCGGAAGATAAGGCAGTACTTTAAGAATAACCCGAACCTTTCCACCCGAGACGTGGCCAAAAAGGTCAATTCGTCGAAGTGGTTCGTCCAGCAGACCATGAAGCGGGCTACGTGTTTGTAAGGTCAAGAAGGCGCCAAACCGGACTGACAAGCAAAACACGGTGGCCAAATTGCGTGCGCGGAAGCTGTACCGTGAGTGGCTGGTCAATCCAGGCTGTCTCGTCATGGACGTCATGGATATCAAGGCGGACACCAAACAAATCCCCGGCCTCGAGTTTTTTTTATAAGTACGTCCTGCATGGAGGTTCCGGAAGAGAAAGATGAACAAATTCGCGAAGAAGTACCTGTTGTGGCAGGTGATCTGCGAGTGCGGACCGTACAGCAAGCCGTTCGTTACAATCGGCACCATAAACGGGCAGATTTATTGAGAGGAATGCTTGCAGAAGCGCTTGCTGCCTTTCCTCCGCTCTCACCGTGGTCCCACGCTGTTCTGGCCGGATCTCGCTTCGTGCCATTACGCCAAGCCTGTGAAGGATTGGTACGAAGCGAAGGGCGTTAATGTGGTCCCGAAGGAGGCGAACCCGCCAAATATACCAGAACTTCGACCGATCGAAAAGTTTTGGGCGATAATGAAGAAGATGTTGAAGAAAGCGGAAAAACATTCAAAACCGCTGAAGCTTTGAAGAAAAACTGGAAGAAATTGTGTAAGGAAGATGGACAAAGCCTCACTCAAGATCTTATGAGCAGTGATAAGAGAAATGTACGAGCATTCAGCTAGAAGGAGGAAATTCAATGATTAAATTATGCTTAAACATAGCTAATATACAGTTATTTAATCCCTGAAAATTTAAGAAGTATCCGATTTAAAATGAATTTTTGGTGATCATTTTTGTGTGTCTCATTTTTTCCGATTCCAGTCTTTACTCATTTTTGAGTCAAAAATCACTCCGTCTGGCCAAAAGGGAACTTACCCAGAAATGGCTAAACGAATATTAAGTCAGATTATAGAAATCGAATATGTGGACGAAACTGAGTAATGGTTACTCATATTTTGACATTTGTCAAATGAATAATTTTGACTCATTTTGATGAAAAAGAATATGGTAGTGTGCGTGAATGTCTCAATTATTAAGGTGAATTTCGAGAACTGTTTAATATTGTTTGATATATCAAAATAGAAAAACAAAAAAAAAGTTATAAAACACCTGCAGCTTGCTGGTGACTTTTTGTTCGAAAACTTGGATACTCTACCAAAACAGGTCTAACGAATCCAAAAAAAATAGATGATGCTCATAAATTTGTACGACGCCAAAAACAAACTTCTGGCAGATCGAAATGCGACACTGAATGCCTTAAATATTAAACATATTCACTGACCTGAAATTTAAAAAGAAAAAAAAGAACATGAAAAAACTTACTAGCTGCTGGCCGCCGCCAAGATATCTCCGTAGCTGCTAAATTTCATTTATTTATTTATAAATTCACCTTAAGTTATTGCACAAAAATAACCTGATTACAGATAGCGCCGTTTTGAACTCATTTACCTAAATCTGGGTAGATTCCACTCATCCGAAAATAACCAGTTTACTCATTTCTTGACAACTCCATACTACTTGCAAAAATGAGTGCAATCTACTCAGTCACTGAGTAGTCCAAAAATAGTGTGTTGGCTCGTTAGCCGTTTGCTTTAGAGGCAAAGCTCGTTCGATTTTATTGCTCAACTTGGAGTTTGACACTCCTTTTTTTTCGTCCATTTCGTGGCAGACCCGCAAACGAATACTCCTACTCGAACTTCAGTATCTCCGCTTTCACACTTTCATTCCAGTTTCGCCAACTTTCCTGGAAAAATCCTGGAATAATGCTCCACTTTTGCACGATGACACGGCGTTTTTTTTTTTCAACGGAAATCTTTCCCATCTCTCGAAATGCGCGTGAAACTTTGCTGTTAGTTGTGTTCGGTTTACGTTTGAGTATAAACAATTAGATGGAGCCAACAGACTACCCGAATAAAAATGTATGTTCAAATGGCATCGCCTGAAAATTGTGCACATTATTTACTGGTACATAGTTTGTTGGTAAATGCGCCCGCTGCTTATATTTAAAACAAAAAATCGTCAAAGATATATGATCAATGATTGTTGCCTCACTTACACCGGATCAGTACTTCACGGATAGTCTCAGTTCTATAGAGGCTATTCGCTCCTTGAGGCCGGTAAAGCACTCCTCGTATTTTCTCATGAGTGCTTTATCTTCGCGTTATTTTATCATCACCTTTGTATGGGTCCCTTCTCATTGTTAAATTCCGGGCAACGAGAGAGCGAACTCGCTTGCAAAGGGGGCGCTATGGAAGGCGATATTTACGATCGACAAATGGCCTTTGATGAATTTTTTACTATTTTTCGTCAACAGTCACTCGTCAGCTGGCAATATAAATGGAGTAAAGGAGATTTGGGGCGATGGCAATATTCTATCATCCCAAAGGTGTCGAAGAAATCTTGGTTTGGGGGAATGAATGTGGGTCGAGACTTCATTCGTGTGATGTCTCGCCTCATGTCCAATCATTATTCTTTGAACGCTCATTTATACCGGGTTGGACTGAGCGACAGCAATCTCTGTGAATGTGGACAAGGTTTCCAGATGCAGATCACGTAATTTGGTCGTGTGCTGAGTATCGTGGAGTCAGATCTGAGCTTTATGATTCCCTTCGGGCTCAAAGTAGACAACCCAATGTACCGGTTTGAGATATTTCGGATCTACGCGATCTGGAGTTTATGAAACTCATTTATGTGTTTTTAACTCACATTAGCCTTCGATTGTAGTTAGTTTTACATGCATTTTTACTTTAAGTTTTTTTTAGCAGTGTATGTGTATGGTTTTTTGTTTTTCTTTTCCTTTTCAAAAATGTTCAAGTCAAAAGAAACCCAAAAGTTGTATAGTTATAAGTTTTGAGACAATTTAGAATTTAAAATTAATGTGTTATGTAAACCTTACTTTAAGTACCCTCCCTTCACCCCACCCGTTAAATTGAGACGGCTGCGAGTAATCGGTTCTATCATCCTAACTTTAGTTTTAAGACAACTGATGTATCTTAATATGAAAACTTGGCTCTGTAAAATTGATTCGATTGAGCCTGTACAAATAAATGATTTATAAAAAAAAAGATATTATCAATGACGTAACTTTACTCCGGCATGCAGAAAATGTCCATTTTCATTTCCACCACCTATGGACAAAAAATATTGATTGTGTTGATCGTAGCCAACTTTAAACAATGTTTTAAAGTTCAACAAAAGGAAAAACTTTGCAAAAAAAATCTCAAGCATAATTTAATTCAAGAATACCGTTGCAAATTCTACCAAAAGTCTTTGAACTATCAAGGTTAGTCTACGTAAAAATTAGGTTTCACGTAAGGGCATCTTCAGCGGTGGTCTATTTTTGGAACAACTTTATTCTTGATTTGCATCAGCAAAACTTGAAGAGAACCCGCTAAAAAGACCAACTTTGCGTTCCCCGCACCTATGTGGAGAAAACCTGTCATCCGGCTAATCATTCAAGAAGTCAGAGATCAGAAGTTTTTTTTTCAGAGATCGCAGATTTTTCGCAAACTTTTCGGCATGGATTGGTTTGCCCAAATAATTTTTATTGCCAGTAGTTGCGTTGGCAGACGACGAGGAATACTTGCTCTTCCGTTTGGCTGGAGGTGAGTGTGAGAATGTATGTATCTAGTGGATAGATCAAAATCGTCGAAATATTATCATTGCGCTTTCTCTTCACGAGGTCGTTTGCGTCGTACAAATCCCTATACTTCGGTTCAAGACCTCGAAGCAGGACTGAACCCGGAAAGATTCAAGCCCTCTTTCTTTTAAAAATATCTTTCTGGCTTCCTGGTAAATGTCCTCGATCGTGGTGCCACTATTGTTTCTTCGGTTCACGAAAGCCATGCACCCAACATATTGCGCTACTTGGTTACTCAACGTCCCGAACCGTTCACGAATTCCATCAGTTTACCGAACGGCGAACGATGGGACAGATGTCTGGTCGTAGTCTTTTGTGGCATTCCGAAACTCGCCCCCAAAACTCGATCGGTTCCTCTGATCGATTCCTTGAACACTGTCAGCCAAGACCGACATAGCTGCTCGTTCTCCTCGTCGAACCAGTTTTTTCCTCGCTTCGTATCGAACTGCGACATCCTATACAGAAGAAATCATTTGTTTTTCAGTCTCATAGGTCACAGGTTGCTAAACTGTGAATAAGCTTACCATTTTACTGAAATGTAATAACGAAAACAAAATAAGACGAATAACCGAGAACAACCCAGCAAGTTGGTTTGGGTTTAAGTTAGTAAACAAAACGGCTGATATAATATACTTAATAAAGTCGAGTTTTTGTTTGGCAAGAGTTGAAAATTTACTCATTATTTGGTATCAAGTAGCGTGTTTTGTTTTGGAACAGTATTTTAGTTGCTCCAAATTGCTGCAGGAACAGATTTAAAATAAAGTTTGCATTAAAAAAAGGACAAACATTGCCGATTTTTCATGGGTTTACCTTCACCCGCTCTGACGAAATTACCCATGCAGCATCAATCATAGTAACCCATGAGTCAGCAGACAAAATTTGACAGCTCTATCAGTTGAACTCTAACCGTGATGGGAAAAACAGTGAAGCAACTCCGTTCAGAAATGTGCGCGTTCAAAGAACGGGGTGCCCCGCATCGAAAACGGACATCGTGCGGCACTTTGTAGACGGCGGATACGCCTGTTCCGGCATCTACAACATCTTGGCATTATTAAACAACAAGCAGAGCATCGAAAGAAAGCCCGGTTCCGGACGGCCGACTACCCTGACTGAGCGACAAGAAGCTCCAAAGGATGCTGAAGAGGAAGACCGAGGGAAAAGTGGCTACATCGCTGCGTGCGCTTGGCCGGGAGGTCGGTTCAACCGGCCAAACAACATATTGGTAATGCAACACCATTAAATATGTTCCAAAAACAAAATCGATTAAAAAGTGACAGGTTTTGATATTATCCGCGATTATCCGAATCAATCGGATCCACAACAACGACAAAAACTTATATTCACAGCAGTGGTTATAAAACGAATGATTTCAGAGAAAATCGACAAAAGCATAACCCATTGGATTACTGTTACCCCCATTAGACAAAGTTCTTTTGAGATTTTGCCGTTTTTGGGGCTCAATCCTCAGGATTCTGAATCGTTTTAACTTAAAAGGCGTTCATATATTGAACCGATTTCCTGTGACCATTCTCTCATGTACATTGTTTTACCAACACGCATTTTGTCATCAGCCGCACAAACTAACGAGCTTCTGAATGTACAAGGTCTAAAATGCTCTGCATTGTTTGCCTCATCGAAACTTGGTTAAAGTAAAATGTTCATGTTCAGTCGGCTTCTCGATGGTGAAAAACGAACCATTCAAAACGAGCAAATTAATGGAGCAGATTGAAACTTTAAATTCAAACCATGGACGGGCATTCGGAAACAGTGTAAACACGTCCGACAACCTTATACCGACTCATGCTGCGTTATAAGTATCTACATGGTCCATTATAAAATTAGCTTCATCATAACTTGTGATACATTTTATACATGGATGCATGGGCCATAAAATGAAAAAGAACAATCAATGTCGAGTAAGTAAATTTCAGAGGAAATTGGGAAAGCATTTCATGTTGGATCAATGATTTGATAAAATACGACTCGTTCGTTGAAACCCACTGACATGAACTGTTCAACGGGCACTGTGCAATACAAATTCTGTAGGAGGTACTTTGTAAGAACAGTTGACGCAAGATGAAGAAATAGGCTTTGCCAGCGTGCATTTTGTCAGTTGGTAACCATCTACAAATTGTAGATGTCTCTACCGTGCATAAACAAAAGGGCCATCCATTTTCGATACTACCGTTGATTACTTTGGAATACATCTAGGGTTTTTTTTTCGTTAGGGCGAATCTGAAATTGAGAGACTCTATTTGATTACATTCTCTTTCATTCATATTCCATTCAGCTTTACGTTTTTCATTCTACTATTTGTAGAGTATGCTAGCCAGCAATGTTGTGTTTCAATCAGTACTAAAGAATCAATCAGAAGTTTGATAATGGCGCTGTAATAAATGGAAAAGAGCGAGAGAGGAGAGAATATCTCATTGTTAGATTCGCCCTATTGAAAAAAATCCTAGACATGTTATTGTTAGGATGGTAAAAACAGTGCATGAACAAATTTTTATTGAGGCGTAATGTTGATGTGGCCAAAGATGGCATTTCGCACTAATGTTACGCCAGCGCGTGAGATTTGTACCTTCACAGACGATACAACCATAACTCACCGCAGACAATGCAAAGTGCTCTTTTATTCAGTGGTAAAAAGACAGAGTGAAAGTGTGTGCCAGTGAGGGGATGGCTTGGAGTGAGTGAATCACTCTCTCTTTAAAACGGCCGCTCCCACGTGCTCTTATCTGTCTTCGCCCACGTGCTCTCGCCTGCGATCGCTGCCGCGTACACTTGGGTGAGAACGCGCCAGTGCTCTCTGTGTGATTCGCTGGTGCGGTTGATTGTGAAAACTTCGTCGGATTTGTAAAAAAATGTCCGAAAAAAGGAAGCGGGAAGAAACATTCTTCTTTCTTCCTTCGCTATGAAGCGCCAAAGCGAATTTGCAATCACTGCTGTATATTAGCAGAAGAGCCCACGCCAGTGAGCTCACTGGGGCGCACTGGGAATTTATCTGCATTCACTTCTGTGAATTTGAGAGCGCTTATTCTCACTCTAGAGCGATCAATTGTGGAGTGAATAAAAACTATTTTTTGACACTCATATGCGCTACCCGCAAGCAAACGCGGGGGTAAGTATACATAAGAGAGAAGAGCTCTCGTTGAGGTGTGTGTGGAAAAAATTAAATCTCTCTGTACCACAATGAGGATCTGGACATCACTGGATGTGGTTTTCTTTCCATTAATTTGATTTCAATTGTATCGAATATAAATCATCATTCATTTCTGAGAATGGGAAAGTGAAACAGAGAGAGAGAGAGAGAGAGAGAGAGAGAGAGAGAGAGAGGGGGCGGGGGGAGAAACGGAATATAAACAATGCTGAAGAGGAGATAATTTTTATTTAATGTATGAGTTTCTCTTTTATTTAATGTATGAGTAACATTTCTATCTGCACCAAGAGAACTTGGTGAAGTTTATACACGTTTCCGTTCACGTTCCATAGCGATGAAAAAAAGTCCAATCCATCATGTGTGCATGAAAGAGAAACGAGATCAAGCTCTAATGCTACCATTGCTACGCTTAGCAAAGCGTTTTTTTATTCTTTGCTTCAGTGGCTTTTCATTGTGTTGAGGGTTTCAGAGTGTCACACACTCAGAAGTATAGTGCGCCATTTAGAAGTGAAGTAGGCCGTCATTATATTCACGTCTTGCTAGCTTTAAAATCTTTTTCAAGTGCTGAAAATTTCGAAACGTTTTAATAATTAATTATTTTCAATCTTTAGGTAGCAGTCTTAGTCTAGAGTGCGTGTATGCTTCTACATATTCTTTGTAAGATAGGTAATTTTTTTCTCTATTAAAGAGGTTCTCGGAATCGGGCTGGTGCATCTCCAATCGTAGTCACTCAAACTCCTCTTTGGGTGTTTTTCGTAGCTTTTCCGGGCATGAGATTTGAACTCGCGACTTTGGCGTGAGAGGTGTGGCTGTTAACCACTACACCGGGTTGCCCCCTGCAAGGTAAAAATAATATCCACCATTTAACATTTAGGAAAAATTACATCATATCGTCAGCACTATATTCATCAAATACGAATATGAGCTCCACAGCTTTGAAAATAACAGTCGATGTAAATAATATTCCATCTATTATTTGTTCTATGATTAATTCGATGTGACCAATTCGATTTGAACTAATTGGCAAAGATTATCGGGGTACATTGACTTTACTCTAGAGATAATTTACATGCCGATTTTCAAAATATTAATTAAGAATCAGGACTCACCGGAGAGTACAATGATTGTTTGCGAGCACGTTAGTGAATAGGCATTATGTGAATGAAGAGTGGAAAAGATGAATCAAAAACCATTCAAAAACACATGAATGTCAAATCCCAGCAAACATTGCAAAAGCATCGATGTAACTTTGAACGGTTGTCAGTGTTATTTTTGGAAATATACATGGGCGTTAAAGTTCACTCATGATGTTGTTTTGAGAAAGAAATAATTTCTTATCACCATGAGGCTCTAGGAGTAGACAGCACTTTTTTGCTAGAACAAAGTTGTTAAGAGAAAGTATTGATAGTTCCGTTAGCGCACGGCAGGCGGTGAAAATTGAATAGAAGTAGTTTGAAATTGAGCGGAGGGCATTGTGAGGTGGTATTTCGAAACAGGCACACAATCTTTTGCCAAGCATCCCCATGCGGAGTAGGTCAAGGCAGGAACGAATGCACCACCTTGACTGGCAAGAGAATGTGCGCTTGTTCGTGCTTATATATTACCGATAGCTGAAATGGAAATCCCCTACATGGGAGAGAAACTATCTCCCGCTCATTTGGGTTTATTTTTGGCATACGACTTCTGCTTTACCTAACTCATGTTTATGTACACACAACTCAAATATGCAAACAGTGAATTTTTAATTTTAATAAAATTAAAAACGATATCCATTAGTTGAAGATAGTGCTTTTAAACTAAAGTATTTTGTTTTTGCTGCGTCATTTTCACTTTAACTAACAGTGAAATTCTAAAATCTCCGCGTGCTTTGGGAAAGACGTAGTGAATACAATCGATTCCCTCCTGAATTGTGTGAGTGTCGGTAGTATTTTCACAGTTTTTGGTTTTTTGTGCTTCGCTCCGTACCCGGAAGAAAAGTTACATCAGCTTAGTTTTGTTTACTAGTGGTAGTATTGTGACATCCGGACATAAATTATTAAGTTTGAGTGTTTTCCGCTTTGGCGCGAGTGAATCGATGACTATTAGCAGTTTTGAAGTACGATATCGAGTCATCTCATAGCGGGAATTTGTTTATTGGCAGAGTGTTGAGTGAAAAAAGAAGACTAGTGCATGTAGATAACGGCGATTTGCTTGTCAGAAGCAGCAAACGAAGACAACGCGCATGCGCGCGTGAAAGGCTGACACATAAATTCAGATACATTCACTACGTGGTGTACAGAGCTTTGTTATGCAGGTTGCATATCTAACGGGCGGTTTAGCAATGTTAATTATTGCGCTTATTTTGTCGCGAGTGCACGAAAATAATTGCGAATCGACGTCGAGAATTTTTATTTTTACGAATAAACAAGCGAGTGTCATTAAGGAAGCAGCCATGGGTGAGATGTATCTGATTATAACTATATAACAATAACCTTATTTTAAAATAATACCAAACACGTGCCTGGATTGGAATTATGACATTTCCAAATCTGGAAGTGTGTTAAAATGCCCTTATCCAAATGATATCGGTAATGTTTACATGTGGGGCTCATTGTATGTGAATGGGCGTGACTCTCCAGACATTCTGAAATAATCTGCAGCAGAGCTATCACTTTCTAGCTCTCGGATTAAAGCTGCTTCCAATGGTCACTTGAGGGATTGTTGTAAACAGATTTCTTCCATAATATCATTGCCGGCCAGTGAGTGTTAGATTGTTCACACACACATTGAAAACGATATCCATTAGTCATCAAATATAGACGGTCAAAGCCTAAAAAGTTACTCAACCATTAAGTTACACCACTAATAACGGATTTCCGTGAACGAACGGCACATAAATATCAGTGATTTGCATCGGCCGTGAATATTGTTTGCTTCAGCTTGTAATGTTGGGTTAATGCAACTGATAATTCAACACGGCTATTCAAAACTATCCAAATTTGAGTTTAGGTCACTCAAACTCGCCAAAACGTAGGTTTCTTTGACGAAGAATTCGAACCCAGTACCATTCCTAGCCAGTAAGAAAAGGAATCACTCTCCCCAATGAGTTGGCGCTTAACGTTGGATTATCGTAAGGTTCCAAACCCGTGTCCTAAATCTGGACATGAATATTCTCACATTAAAGGCTGTACGGTATGAAATTGCACCACCTTTAAAGGGCTGTAACTTTTCACCTGTTGGGTATTTTCTATTCAAATTTTGGGTGGAAGTAGTTCAATGTGTATTTGTTTACGCTGTCGACTGCTCAACTTGGACACTGAAGAAGTCGGTAAGAAGGAAACGAAATAGGCCTATCTGTCAAAAGATAAGCTTCTAGTAGAATTTAAAGGAATTTGCTCGCGTTTATTAGCGATAATTTGAAAAAGTATTACCAATTTTTATTTTTTTATTTTTTTAAAAGTGATCAAATAAAGTGTTAATTTTAAATTCTCCTAGTTTCCCAATCACAATCGTGCTAATAAGTTCAAAATAGTTTTTTAAATAGTGTTTTAAAATAAGTGAAAGCGAAAAAAGTGGCAAAAATGGTTCTCCGTATGAGGTTAAGGATCACAAGCGGGTAGTTCAAGCTTTCAAGAGGAATCCCAACAGTTCAGTTCGGGGCGAAGAAACTGAATCTAACCAAAACTTTCGTGCAAGATGCGAAAAAACGCGAAGGACTACGCACGTACAAAGTCCAAAAGGCGCCTAATCGCGATGAACGGCAGAATACGGTAGGTAAAACACATGCCCGGAAGCTCTACACCCAGATGTTGACGAAGCCATATTGCCTCGTTATGGATGATGAGACGTATGTAAAGGCAGACTTCCGGCAGCTTCCGGGGCTCCAGTTATTCACTGTTCATCATAAACTTGATGTCCCTGAGGACGTTAGAAAACAGAAGAAGTCAAAGTTTGCCAAGAAATATATGATTTGGCAAGAAATTTGCTCGTGTGGAAAGCGGAGCACCCCATTCTTGACAACTGGAACGGTCAATGGGCTGGTGTACCTAAAGTAATGCCTCCAAAAGCGTGTACTTCCTCTTCTGTGGTCACACGATGGTCCTCCGATTGTCTGGCCGGATTTAGCCTCGTGCCATTACTCGAAAGAGGTTTTGAAGTGGAACAAGACTAAGGAGGTCAATTTCGTGTCGAAGCATCTCAACCCCCCGAACGCACCGGAACTGCGGCCAATTGAAAAATACTGGGCCATCATGAAGCAGACACTTCGGGAGCATCTTAAGGAAGTGAAATTGGAGGAAGATATGAAGAAAAAAATGTACTGCCACGCAAAAAAAAAGCTGGTCCAAATGTTGTACAGGACCTTATGAGTAGTGTAAAGAAGAAAGTTCGTGCATTTGGATATGGAATTGAAATCGAATAAAACAAACATGGGAAAATATTTATAACCTGTTTTATTTTAGTCCCTGAAAGTTTGACGATTATTGGTTGAACGGGCAAATTTTGCCGAATATTTGTGTGTGTCGCAATTTGATTTCGTACACCCTTTAATCTACTCTGACTGTTAGTTAGAAAACTGCTAATACCAATATATCTTTTCGTAAGTAATCGGAATAAGAGAAATAATGACAGTCACAGAAGTGCGTTCAGTAGAATGCATTACGAAAGGCTTCATTACTAAAGCTTGTATTACACTGTTTGTCCAATAGCCAAATATTTGTCATAGGCAGATAGGCATCTGACAAACATCTATGATATCTGTCAGCTGTCTAGCTGCCTATGCCAAATATTTGGCTATTGGACAAACAGTGTAATACAAGCTTAACGCGACGCAACTTAAAAGCTGTACAGAATCTAATGGTTAGTTTTTAACGAACGGCTCAGCAATTCAGATCAAGGTGAATCTAAAATCTCAGGTGGTCTATTTTCTGCAGTTGGTAGGGAAAACGGGTGGAGTAGCGGGGTATTAAATGAGATTTAGCAGTAGAGCGAAGGAGTAAGGAATACTCAATAGTGTATTACGCACATAATGATAGTTTTTGACTGCATTTTTGCCTAGGAGTGAAGAGTTAAATATTAATGTAAACAGTATGGGCTAAACGTTTTGTTTACATACATTAGCACGTGCACTGTTTCCCCGGAATATCAGTTAACAAACCTTGCAGCCTGATGCTTCATATTCCATGGCATAAAATTCAGGCCTGGCAGTGTGAAACTAATCTTCTCCTTTACTCGTTTGGTTTAAAATGGAACTGCGAGTTCGACATCACAGGCACTGTTGCATAGGTGTAAAGAAGACAACTTCCCAAGCAGCACTAAGCCGACATACTTGGTTTCAGCAACTAGATTTTGACTTAATTAAGTCAAATTGAACTTATTTCAACCGGTTTACAACATATGTTCTACTAGGGCTCAGTATGCCAGACCTGATTTTACTTTGTATGGATCGTATGAGTATGCGTTTAAACATGGCTGAAATTCTCATATACAGTATTGAGACCACCTGAGATATCAAATTCACCTTGGTTCAGATTCGATCAACCGGAAGGGTAGCTAAATAAGTTTTCTGTATTCTGTACTAATTGAGCTTCAAAATGAAAACTAATTAGATTCTTAAAACCCCAGCTCAATACAGTTACACGCATTCTTGAGTGACAAAATTTTGATGGTAACACCCTTTAGTTCAAGTTTGTTTAAAAAGACATATACACCGTCTTCAAATTGAGGTTGTACAGACTGAATATGGAACATAGAGCGAACAACAACGGACAACTTAACCTAACACCCAGTGGACCAGTTTTTACGATTTGCAAAAAGTTCCACAGGCTGGAGCGAGAAACGAACCCTCACGAAACCCACGACTCATGACAATGGATTTCTTTCATTCACGCCAGAATTTTCCGGCAAATAATTCCCCAACTCAACCATAACTTTTCAACTTTTAAAATTGATTTGCATGTATATGAACATATCTCGCTATATTACAATGTACAAATAATTTGAGTAAACGAAATTTTTTACAAATTCGAGTGAGAGTTTCCGTTTCTGCAGTTCTTGCTTGCGTTGGATTTCAATTGGATTTTTCGTTGCTTCTTCTTCTTCTTCTTCTTCTCATCGAAGCTAATCCCGCACCGGCACACAGTTTTCGTTGGTTTCATTTTGATGTTCTGTGGGCATCCACCAGGATCAGGAGATGAGGAAGTGGAGCCCCGGATTGTGTGCGCTTGATGACTCCGGTGCGGGAGAACTCTTCGCCTTTTTTGGACAGATACGCACTCAATAGAGGGTTGTGACTCGTGTCGATCCGTTTGCTGATTTGGATAACGACTAAAACTAATATCTAACTTGCTGCACGCCTCGACGTGACTTCCGAAGCTCTGGCGTTTGAAATAGATTTCCTTTACAAAAGATTCACATAAGGACTTCTTGAGAGGGGGCAGTGACTTCTTGAGTATTTGACTTTGTTTTGCTTTGTTATAATAAGATCCTAAGGCCTAGCTAATTTGAAGAGTGGTTTGGCAGTTGAGGCAGAATTTAGTGGTAGTTGTCGTATTCGGGCTTGTAGGAACCGTCATCCTCGTAGTGAGCTGGGGCCCAGTGAGCTCCAGCACCGGCGGCGGCCAGGGCATTCAGGTGGAAGGCCTTAGCGTGCTGCACTTCTGGGGTTTCGACTGGGACTCCATTGTGGATGACTGGAATGTGCTGGGGTCCATGCCAGGCACCGGCTCCATGCCAGGCGTGGGCGGCAGCTGGGGCAGCGTGCCAAGCTGGGACTGCAACTGGAGCTGGGTGTCCAGCGCGGGCAGCGGCATGGGCGGCGAAGTGCTGGGCCTTGGCGTGCTGAACTTCGGGGGTGTCAATTGGGCCGGCACCGACCAGACCGCGGGCCTTCTGGTGAGCGGCAAAGTGTTCGGCCTTGGCGGCGGCAACCTCGGGGGTGTCGGCCGGGACGTAGTGCCAGTAGGAGGCAGAAGCGGCGGAAGCCAGCAGCAGAACGGATCCTACGATCTGTGGACGATGCGGAGAGATAGGCGGTTAGGTAATGTTTGATATCGTATGGGAATAGGAGGGGTTTGGCCAAACGGGATGTGGTAACGCAAATTTTATATTATTCTCGCTTGCATTACCAGGAATTTAAGTTAAACGAGGTGGTTCCGAATGGCTGACTTGTGAATTTCCAAAATTCAAGATCATGAACACTCTTCCAGCAGCTTCTGGAATGTCTTTTGGAAACTGCTGAACTTTCCGAAGCTTTTGGTGACCGACAGCTCCCGGAAACCTTTTCAGTGACTACTAGAAAGATTACTAGAACCATATGAAAAATCTTCTTGCTGTCACTTGGAAATCTGTGGGAAATGTAGCTTATGGGAAAATCTCCAAAAGTCTCCTCAAAAGTCTTCCAAATGCTTTTAGAAAATCTCTCAGTGCCTCCTGGGCAGTTAGCGAAGACTCTTTGAATACCCTAGGAAGTCTCTCAGAAGCTTGTGATATGACTCACGGGCATTCAAAAAGTCTACAAGACGCATCTGAGAGCACCCGTCCCAGCGCTCGTGTTACGTTAGGCCAACCTTGTCAAGATGTTCGATAGATATCCGGACGACATCCTAGGAGGCGTCGCGCCAGATGATGTCACTACTTTAGTGTTTATCGTGGTTTGTTCTCACATTAGTTTAGATTCCGATTCTCATCCAAGCTGTGAAAAATCCCTTACTTATCTGTAAAAAATCTCCCACTGAACTCTAAGTCATTGCATACGAATTTCTATGGTAAACATCCTGAAAGCTATATGGATGTATAATAAGTTTCTTAGATTCTTATTGGAAATTCACGAACAAAATCCGAAGCGTCTAAAAGGTGTTTCAGGTATGTTCCGCATATTACTTTTTGTTCCAGAAATGTCTAGGCTGTCCCAAAAAACTCCAAAAAATCTTAACAATGGTTTTTGAAAAATTAACCTGATACTTTTTAAAAGTCTCAACAAGCTTCCGGAGAGTCATCTTCCAAGAGAGTTCTCAGATGCCATTAGAATGTATCCCATTACATTGCATGCAGTCTTTCAGAGACTTTGGAAGAGTCTCGGCTGTTTTGGAAGATAAAGGATAGATTCCCAAAAACTTGTGAAAAGTCACTCAAGTATTCTAGAAGGTTATTAGGAACAACTTGGAGTCTCTCAGAGTGGAAGTCTCTCAGGGGTTTCTTGAATGCTTTTCAGACACTTCTGCCAAACCTTCCGGAGGCTAATTATAAGTCTTCCAGAGGCTTTTGGGATATCCTCCAGAGGATTCTAGGAAGTTTTCGCTTTTGAGCAGCCAACCAGAGGCTGTTGGTAAGTCTCCCGGTGGCTTCCAGAGGCTCCGGAGAATTTGCCCGGAGGCTCTTAGAAATTCTTGAAAATCTTCGAAGGGTTTTTTTTTCCTGAAAGCCCAACAGAGGTTTCCAGTTATTTAAGATGTTTTTAACAATTTTTCAAAAGCAAGTCTCTAATGAAAAAAGAAGTCTCACAGAGACTCATGGAAAGTAGTCAGAGAAGTATTCCTCCCACAGGCTTCCTAAAATTCTGGGAAGTCCTCCAAAAAATGCTTACGAGTCTCTTAAAGGCTTCCTAGAACTCTACCAGAGGCTTCTAGATCCTTCTACAGGCTTTTGAAAAGTTTCCCAGAAGATTTTGGAGAGTCTTTTTGGAAGTCTCCCAGAAGCTTCTGGGAAATCTCCCAGAGATTTCTGGGAAGTCTCCCAGAGATTTCTGAGGTGTCTCTCTTAGGCTTCTGGAAAGTCTCCCAGAGGCTTCCGGGAAGTCTTCCAGAGGCTTCCGGGAAGTCTCCCTGAGGCTTCTGGGAAGCCTCCCAGAGGCTTCCGGGAAGTCTCCCAGAGGCTTCTGGGAAGTCTCCCAGAGACTTCTGGGAAGTCTCCCAGAGGCTTCTGTGAAGGCTCCCAGAGGTTTCTTGAAAGTCTCCCAGATGCTTCTGGGAAGTTTCCTAGTGTATTTCGGGAAAACTTCAAGAATTTTATTTTTCTGCAATGACGCCAATAGGTCTAGAGAAAGTAACTGAAAACATTTAAAAAGTTTTTTAGAGAACTTTAGAAAACTTCTCAGAGACTTTAAAAAAGTTCTCCAGGGGCACATTCCAGGAGCTCCTTGGAGATCTCAAAACGCTTCCTGATAATTCTCCAAAAGGCTTCGGTAAATGCTTTTAAAGATTCTAGAGTTTTTTTCCCAAAAGATCCAGAAAAATCTACAGAGGCTTCCAGAAAATTTCCTAATAGCTTTTGTAAAGTTTCTCAAAGGCACCAGGGGAATTTTCCACACTCTCCTTGATTCTTCAAGAAAGTCTTCGAACAGCTAATGGGAATTCTCCTAGTGTCTTCTGTAGTTTTTTTTGGAGGTCTCACAGAGATTTCTGAAAAACCTCCTAAAATTTCCTGCGTAAGACGTCAAGCGACCAATATAAGATCATTTGGAAAGTTTCATAGAGAGTTTTGGGAACTTCTTCGAAAGCTTGCAGAAATTCTCACATAGACTCAAAAAAAACTTCAGACGAAAGAAAGTGGTTTTTGAAATGCATTTGATTGGGTACTGCAGAGTTCTCTAGAAGTTTTCAGGCAGGAAATATTCAGGAGATTTCTGGTAAGGCAGATTTCCAAACAATGTTCAAAAAGTTTCTCAAAGATTTGCAAAGCTTCTCATAGTCTGTCGGAAAGTCGCAAGAGTATGCAAAAAAAGAGTCTTGCAAAATTCTCAAACAGGAAAACCAACTGAGGCTCCTAAAACAAAAATTACAAAAAACAGAAATCTCCCTGAGGATTTGGAAAAATCATCCAAATTTTTTTAGAAGCCTCTTGAAGCGTTTGCAAAGTCTCCTAGAAGCTACTGGAAGGCATCTGGAAAATCATTCACGAGCACCTTGAAACAATCTTAGGGCTTTTGGAAAGCCTTTGAACAGGTTCTGGAAATATTCACAGAGTCCTATGTTGGTTTCCTGGAAGTCTCACAGAGATTTCTGGAAAGTGTCCTGTGTCACGTCAAGTGGCCAATAGGAAAAAGTCGAAGAAAGTCTTTTTGATTCTCTAATTGACGCCTGCTCAGGGACTTCAGATAAGTCTTTCAGAGACGTCTTAAAAGACATAAGGAAAATGTCTTAGATGATTATCAAAAATCGCCCAGAAGCTCCTGAGAAAGCACTCGGAGGCTCCTGAAGAATTCCCAAAAAAGTTTTGGAAAGCCTTCCTTTGGATTCTGCAAAGTCTTTCAAAAGTTTTTAGGTAGAAAAGTTTCAGGAGATTTCTGGTTCCGCACCAAGTCTCCACAAAACATGTGAAAAAATACTTAAAGAGTTTTTCAAAACTTTCCATAGTCTGTAGAGCAGTCCCCAAAAAGGGTACAAACATGTCTCCCTGATGAAGGAAAACCAGCACAGGGTTCTAGAAAGTTCCTAAAAAATCAGTAAAATAGTCTTTTGGGAAATATACAAGGTGTTTCGGGTAAGTTATCCAGAATTTTGTGGAAAGTCTCTTTAAGCGCTCTGGAAAGTTCTCCAGAGGCACCTTGAAAAAGGTTAAGGCATTTTTGGAAAGTGTTCAAACAGCTTTTGGGAATTCTCTCAGGATATTTAATTGCTTACTTGGGAGTCTTACAAAGATTTCTGGAAAGTTCTCTGAAATCTCTTGCGTAAGACATAAAGCGGCCAATATAAGGTCATTTGAAAAGTTTCATAGAGAGTTCTGGGAACTTCTCAAAAAGGTTAACTAACTGAGGCTCCTAAAGCAATTTCAAGAAGTTTCAGGTATGTTTTATATTATCTTTGGAGATTGCTGAAGAAATCTCCTAGAGGGTTTGGAAAAATACCCAGAATTTTTTGGATGACTCTTGAAGCGCTCTGAAAAGCCTCCCAGAAGCTTCTGGGAACTCCTCCAAAGGCATTTCGAAAATCTTTCAGGAGCTCCTTGAAAAAATCTTAGGCATTTCTGGAAAGCCTTCGAATAGGTTCTGGATATGTTCACAGAGTCTTCTGTTGGTTTCTTGAAAGTCTCGCAGAGTCATGTGGCCAATAGGAGGTCTCCCACAAACATTTGAAAAGTTTCTTAGTGTTTTTTGGAACCGTTCTCGAAATCATGAAGAAAGTCTTCTAAATTCGCTTATGGACTTCTGTTGAGAGACTTCTGAGGAGTTTTTTTAAGACGACGTAGAGAAATCTCCAACAAGGTTTTAGAAAGCCTTACATTGGCTTTGGCAAAGTCATCTCGGGGGAGGAAATCTTCTAAGACTTTAACAAAGACACTAAGAGGTCAAAGTCTCCGAAAAAACTTTAAAGAAGTTTCTTAGAGAGTTTTGCAAACTATCTTATAGTCTATCTTAGAGAGTTTTGCAAACTATCTTACAGAATTTTTAACGAGCTTTATGAATTTGTTTTTTTTTCTCGAACGAACATCTTCTGAGAACATTCCGGAGCCTTCTGTTGGTTTCTTGATGTCTCACAGAGATTTTTGGAAAGTCTTCCAAAACTTTCTGAATAAGACGTCATGCGGCCAATGGGAACTCTTCCAAAAACATTTGGAAAGTTTATTAAAGGGTTTTTTGGAAACTTTCAAGAGATCACCCAGAGTCTCTAAAGGGTTTCTTCTCAGGAATTACTTAATAGTCTTTAAGAGAGTTAAAGAACTGCTGGAAAGTGCCTTAGATAATTTAAAAAAAATCCAAATGCTTCTGAAAAATCTCTCGATGGATTCTGAGCAATCTTCAACAAGGTTTGCGAAAACCTTCCATTCGTTTCTGCAAAATCTTCCGGAATATTTTAGCATGAAATCTTCCGAAGACTTCTAGTAAGCCAATTGAAGATCTAAGTCTCAAAAACAAAAGTTGTTAGGTGAGTTATGCAAAGTTGGGAGGTCCTCCAGAGGATTCTAGGAAGTCTTCGGTTTTGAGCAGCGTACCAGAGGCTGCTGGTAAGTCTCCCAGAAGCTTCTTGGATGTCTTCCAGAGGCTCCTGGGAAGTTTCCCGGAGGCTTCTTGAAACTCTTGAAAATCTTCGAAGGGTTTTCTGGAATCTCTTTATTTTTTTCCTGAAAATCCTGAAAAAAAAACACCTATGGACATAAGCCCATCGTACGTCTGAAAGGCCAAAACAGAGGTTTCTGGTTATATGAGATGTCTTCGGCAGTGTTTCAGAAGCATCCGAAAGTCTCTAATAAAGTCACACAAACCTGTGAAAAAAGTCTCCCAAGGGCTTATGGGAAGTATTCTCGAAGGTTCTGGGAAGTTCTCCAAAAAAATCTTAGAAGTCTCCCAGAGGCTTCTTAGAAGTCTATCAGATGCTTCTAGATCCTTCTACAGGCTTTTGGAAAGATTTTCAGAAACTTTTGGGAAGTCTCCAAGAGCTTCTGGGAATTCTGGCAGAAACTTCTCGGAAGTCTCCAGAGGCTTCTGGGAAGTCTCCCAGAGGCTTGCGGGAAGTCTCTCAGAGGATTTCGGGAAGTCTCCCAGAGGCTTCCGGAAAGTCTCCCAGAGGCTTTCGGAAAGTCTCTCAGAGGCTTCCGGGAAGTCTCTCAGAGGCTTCCACCGCTTCTGATGAGTCTTCTTGAAGCTTCTGGGAAAATTCCCTGAAAGTCCTCCAGAAACGTCACAGAAACTTCTAAACAGACTCTCATTGCCTTCTGAGAAGTGTCTTAAAGCTACTATGACCTATCCTAAGGCTGCTGCAAAGTCTTCCAAAGTTGAAGTGAAGTCCCCCCTGGCTTCTGAATAGTCTCCCAAGGCTTCTGAAAAGTCATCTAGAGTTTATCAGAAAATGCGACAATTTTTTGTCGAAGGTTAACGCAGGCTTCTGAAAATTTTCTAAATGTTTTTGGGACTCTCTCTGGATATTCTCAAGCTCGTTTCAAGAGTAATTTTCAATATGGTTTTGAAAAGTCTTTTGTTGGCTTCACTTCAGTCGCCCGGCTCCTTCAAAGGAGATTTTCAGTGTATTTTGGGAAATCTTCAAAATCTTTCTCTTGCAAAGACGCCGAAAGGTCAAGAGAAAGTCTCATACAAACATTTAAAAAGCGGATAATGTGCATTTAGTTGCCTGACATTTTAGAAGCTCAACATCTACATCCAGTCGGTTTTCCAGAGGATTGTGAGAAGCCTGGCAAGAAGCATTTGGGAAATTTCCTAGAGACTTCTGAGAAATCTCCATAAAGGTTCTGGAGTATTTCCTAGAGGCTGCTGGAACTAATTTCAGAAATTGTCCAGAGCCTTCAGGGAAGTCTCTCAGAGGCTTTGAAGAAATTTCCGGAAAGCTTCTTGAAAGTCTTCCAAATGCATTTAAGAAGTCTTCACAGGCTTTTAAGAAGTCTCCCCGAGACATCTGGAAAGTAGCGCAGAGGTTTGTGGCAAAGACTTCTGATAAGTTCTGAAAGGTTCAGAGAAGTTCCGTTGTTTTATGCGTAGTCTCCCAGATGCTTCAAGAGGATTCTGGGCTGTTTTCCAGAGGCTTATGGGAAATCTCATTGTGCCCTGAGGCTCGTCAGAAATGTTTCAACATGCGTTTGAAAAGTAATTCCGAAGCTTCAGGAAAGTCTTCCAGATCCATCTCGTTAAGGAGTGGAGCTCATATATCAAAGAGGCTTCTGGGAAGTTTTCCAAACTCTCACGAGAAGTCTCCTAAATGCTTCTGAGAAAACTCCCCGATGCTTCTTAGAAATCTCTCAAAAGGTTCTTGAAAGTCTTGAACTTCAGTCAGAACCTTCTGCTAAATATTTTGAAGTGTTTCAGGGGCATCCGGAATTTGTTCAGAGGCTTCTGGTAAGTTTCCCAGACTCTTCAGGGCTTCTAAGAAGTCTCCCAAAGGCTTCTGAGAAGTGTCCCAGAGGCTTCTTAGAAATCTCCCAAAAGTTTGTTGATAGCCTTGAACATCTCTCAGAGGTTTCTAGGACTTCTCTCAAAAGCCTCTGAAAAATATTCCAAAGGCTTGTTACAAGTGTCCCAGGAGCATCTGGAACTTGTTCAGAGGCTTATTTTAAGAAGTTTCCCAGACTCTTCAAAGAAGTCTCTCATCGGCTTCTGACAAGTTTCACAAACTTTTCAGGGTAGTCTCACAAAGGCTACTGAGAAGTCTCCCAGAAGCTACTGAGGCTAGGTTACAGAGAAGTTTCTTGAAAGTCTGGAACATCTCTCAGAGGCTTCTGGGACTTCTCTCAGAAGCCTCTGAGAAATATTCCAAAGGCTTGTTGCAAATCACCCAGGGGCATCTGGAAGTTGTTGAGAGGCTTATTTTAAGTTTCCCAGACTCTTCGAGAAAGTCTCCCAGAGGCTTCTGACAAGTTTCACAAACTCTTTAGGGAAGTCTCCCAAAGGCTTCTGAGAAGTCTCCCAAAAGTTTATTGAAAGTCTGGAATATCTCTCAGAGGCTTCTGAGACTTCACTCAGAACCTTCTGTAAAATATTCCAGAGGCTTTTTAGAAGTCTCTTAGGGGCATCTGGAAGTTGTTCAGAGGCTTCTGGTAAGTTTCCCAGACTCTTCAAGGAAGTCTCCCAGAGGCTTCTGGGAAGTTTCCCAAACTCTTCAGGGAAGTCTCCCAAAGGCTTTTGAGAAGTCTCTCAGAGGCTTCTGAGAAGTCTCCAAGCGGATTCTGAGAAATCTCCCAAAAGGTTCTTTAAAGTCTGGGACATCTCTCAGAGGCTTCTGAGAATTCTCTCAGAAGCTTCTAAGAAATGTTCCAAATGCTTGTTGGACTTCTTTCAGGGGCATCTGGAAGTTGTTAAGAGGATTATGGTAAGTTTAGCAGACTCTTCAAGGAAGTCTCAGAGAGGCTTCTGGGAACTTTCCCAACTCTTCATGGAAGACTCCCAAACTCTTCAGGGAAGTCTCCCAACGGCTTTTCAGAAGTCTCTCAGAATCTTCTGAGAAGTCTCTAAGTGGATTCTGAGAAATCTCCCAAATGTTTCTTGAAAGTCTGAAATATCTCTCAAAGGCTCCTGGGACTTCTCTCAAAAGCTTCTGAGTAATGTTCCAAAGGCTTGTTGGAAGTTTTCCAGGGGCATCTGGAAGTTGTCTAGAGGTTTCTGGTAAGCTTCCCATACTCTTTAAGGAAGTCTCAGAGAAGCTTCAGGGCAGTTTCCCAAACTCTCCAGGGAAGTCTCCCAAATGTTCCTGAGAAGTTACCCAAAGGCTACTAAGAAGTCTCCCAAAGGCTTCTAAGAAATCTCCCAAAAGGTTCTCAAAAGTCTAGAACATCTCTCAGAGGCTTCTGGGACTTCTCTCAGAAGCTTCTGAGAAATATTACAAAGGCTTGTGGGAAGTTTTCCAGGGGCATCTGGAAGTTGATCAGAGGCTTATGTTAAGTTTCCCAGACTGTTCAAAAAAGTCTCAGAGAGGCTCTGGGAAGTTTCCCAAACTCTTCAGAGAAGTCTCCCAAATGTTTCTGAGAAGTCTCCCAAAGGCTTCTGAGAAATCTCCCAAAAGTTTCTTGAAAGTCTGGAACATCTCTCAGAGGCTTCTGGGACTTCTCTCAGAAGCTTCTGAGAAATATTCCAAAGGCTTGTTGGAAGTTTTCCAGGGGCATCTGGAAGTTGTTTAGAGGCTTCTGGTAAGTTTCCCAGACTCTTCTAGGATGTTTCAGAGAGGCTTCTGGGAAGTTTCCCAAACTCTTCAGGGAAGTCTCCCAAAGGCTTTTGAGAAGTCTCCCAGAGGCTTCTGAGAAGACTTCTATAGGCTTCTTAGAAATCTCTCAAAACGTTCTTTAAAGTCTGGGACTTTACTCAGAACCTTTTGCGAAATATTCCAGAGGCTTTTTTGAAGTCTCTCAGGGGCATCTGGAAGTAGTTCAGAGGCTTATGGTAAGTTTCATAGACTTTTCAGGAAGAGTCAAGAGGCTTCTGGGAAGTTTCCCAAACTGTTCTAGGAAGTCTCCCAAATGTCTCTGAGAAGTCTCCAAGCGGATTCTGAGAAATCTCCCAAAAGTTTCTTGAGAGTCTGGGACATCTCTCAGAGGCTTCTGGGACTTCTCTCCAAGCTTCTGAGAAATGTTCCAGACGCTTATTGGAAGTTTTCCAGGGACATCTGGAAGTTGTTTAGAGGCTTCTGGTAAATTTCACAGACTCTTCTAGGATGTTTCAGAGAGGCTTCTGGGAAGTTTCACAAACTCTTCAGGGAAGTCTCCCAAAGGCTACTGAGAAGTCTCTCAGAACCTTCTTAGAAATCTCCCAAAAGGTTTTTGAAAGTATGGGACATCTCTTAGAGAATTCTCTTAGAAGCTTCTACGAAATATTCCAGAAGTTTTTGGGAAGTCTCTCAGGGGCATCTGAAGGTTGTTCAGAGGCTTCTGCTAAATTTCCCAGACTCAAGAAAGTCTCTCAGAGGCTTCTGGGAAGTCACCCAGAAGCTTCCAGGAAATCTTCAAACAACCTTACGAACTTAACCAAGGCATCTTAAAATTCCTCAAAGGCTTCAGAGACTTCTTTCAAAGTCTTTCAGAATCTTATGCGAAGTCTTCAGGTGTTTCTGAGGAATCTCCCAGAGGCTTTTAAAGAGTGTTCCAGAGATTTCTGGGAAGTATCCATGAGGCGTGTGGTAAATCTAATAGTTGATTTTGAAGAGTCTCACAATGACTTCTGTTTAGCCAATAGGTTTCTTAAAATTACCTCGTAGTCTTCTTCAGTGAAGTCTCCTAAATATTTTTGAGAAGTCTCCCAAGAAGTTCTTAAAGTCTGGGACATCTCTTAGAAGCCTCTGGGACTTTGCTCAGAAGCTTCTGAGAAATATTTCAGAGGCTTTTGGAAATCTTCCAGAGACATCTGGACGTTGTTGAGAGGCTTATGGTAAATTTCCCAAACTCTTCAAGGCTTCTAAGAAATCTCCCAAAGGCTTCTGAGAAGTCACCCGGAGAGTTTTTAGAAATCTCCCAAAAGTTTCCTCAAAGTCTGGGACATCTCTCAGAGGTTTTGGGACTTCTCTCAGAAGCCTCTGAGAAATATTCCAAAGGCTTGTTGCAAGTCTACCAAGGGCCTCTAGGAGTTGTTTAAGTCTCCCAGAGGCTTCTGACAAGTTTCACAAACTTTAAGGGAAGTCTCACAAAGCCTACTGAGAAGTCTCATGAAAAGGTTCTTGAAAGTCTGTGACATCTTCAGAAGCTTCTGCGAAATATTCCAAAGGGTTTTGGAAATCTCCCAGGGGAATCTGGACATTTTTGAGAGGCTTCTGGTAAGTTTTCCAGACTCTTCAAGGAAGTCTGAAAAGTTATCCAGGGCTCGAAACAAATTTTTCAACATGGGATTGAAAAGGCATTCCGAAGCTTCAGGACTTTCCGAGAAGACCTTCAAGATCCATCTCGCTAAAGAGCACTTATATCAAAACAGCGACTTCGTCGTTGACATTCGAATCAATCATCACAGCACTATGAAAACTTAACAAACGACCTTTTTCCACTACTCTTCAACACGATAATAACCAATCACAGTAAGCCGCTGTCATGTCGGCTTCCTTCAATCTAAATAGATCACTTGTTCACAGAATAATCCAACAGTTCCGCCGTACATTCAGCCACTTCCCGTTCAAAACCAATTACCAAACCGCCCGATCGGATTCACAACTTGTATCAAATCTACTTACGAAGAATTTCATTTTTGCTAAAACTTTCTGTTGTCGTTTCTTGGTGGTCTAAAGAACACTTCTTGCTTTTCTCACTATTGAGTGCTTTGAAACCTCCTTGGCGTTCGTACCTAGGACTGTTTGCAAACTGTGCCGAAACAATGCCCTGGGACATGGTTTTATACCGGCCCAAGCCAAAGAACCTACGACGCCGACCGCCCAGAGCCAACCTACCGACCACTCTCGGACGGAAAACTGTATCAAACACCCATACATGCTCGCATCCGCCGATCGACGAACGGCCGATCGTTGCATCTCTTTCCGACTATCTATCCACCTTCCACAGTTGGCACGCGCGCCTTCTCCGCAATTTAATATACATACTTATTTGAAAAGCAAAAACAGAAACAATCCAAGAAGGCGGCGGGCAAGCAAGTCGCCCTCCGCGCCAATCAACCGCAGCAACATTCGCGAAAACAAAAAAGTGTGCAAAGAAAGAACGCGCCGCTGCTCTCTCAGCTGATCGCCGCCAATTCGCTCAACTTGCCCGAAAATAAAAACATATTCTGGTTTCTGGTTATCGATCCGAAGGAGCAACGGGAACGGGAGCGAAACATTCCTTGAAGTTACACACGACTTTTTCACTTTTCTTGACTATGGTCGCTTGGTGGAAAAGCCTAAAGCGAAAAAGTTCTTGCGAGTGAAGCAAGCCATGAACCTGACGCGATCGGAGTTTCTGAAATAGAGGGGGAGACAGTTTGCTAGTTTGACAGGTGGTAGGTATTTGTTTTTCGGAGGCTGGCGTGGGGGAGGGGGTTGTCATTCTTATTATTCCGACCTGTCGGATGAAGGTTCGGAGCAGAGCGTGTTGAAGCGTGTAATTGTAGCGACAGCCGAAGAAACCGCGTGCTTGATCCAGTATCTCCATCCTTCATTGTCGTCGTCGTCTTAGAATGGATGATGGAATCCGCCCATCTGGGGAGTAGTAGCTGAGTGGCCGTTTCGCGAAAAAGATTGCCGGAGTTGGTGGACGAGCAGAGCGAAGAGGAGGAGCAATGAGAAGTCGATTGCCACTACCACCTTGCGTGACCTTGCTTTCGCTTTCCGCAATGATAATTTTATGGATGTAAGTACGAATTAATTCAAAGAGCACAAGTACAAGGGGGAGGAAACCAGAGCAATCATCGGACTATCATATCGGAGATCGTTGGGTGTCATGACTGGCAGAATGTGGTTCTAGATCATTCTTTACAGGTGATTTCGTATGTCTGAATGCTCTCATGTTTGCTTATGGATTTAGATTGGACAGGAATTTTCGAAGGATGGCATTTCTGAGAATACTTATATGGTTCCGCAAAAGATCACCCACCTATCAAGCCAACATCGTGTTATGGGAGACCAACATTGACAGGATGCTTTAATATGCTAGTGGATCTAGTATCATTTCTTAACACTCAAACGCAGTGATAATGGAAGCGCAAGAGCCCAATCTGACTTAATCTCTTTGTCGGATAGAAAACGGATTAGATCCAAGTTGACTCCAATTGGACATATTGACGTCATTTGCGACAACTGTCAAACTTGCCGTTTCCGTTCACATTGTGTTTGGGCTTTTATTCCAAACTCAAAATGATGAAAAGTTTCTAACCAATCTGAGATAAGATTCCCAAGGGAGTCTAAGATTTTCCTTAGAGATTTCTAGGACAGAACCTGTTTGGAAGTCGAGAGATTCCTCAAAAGCTCATACAAAATCTTCCAGTGAAATCTCCCAAAAAACTTCCAGAAGTATCTAGATCACCTACAAAACACTTTTGAAGATACTTCCAGAGCTTTCTGCTGAACCCAAGCAGCACACTTGTAGCAAATCGGTCAAAGTAACTCAAATGTTACTCAATTCAGTAACAATCAAGTTGCTCGAACTAATAAGGGCGGTTGTGTGTTACTTGGGAATCTTTTGTAAAGTCTCCAGAATTTTTTGGAAGACTTAGAAGACTCCAACGCTGTCTGCCAAGAACTTCTGGAAAGTCTCACGAAGGCCTGGTTGGAAAGCCTTCCACAGAAGCTTTATGGGATGACTCCCAGAGGCTATCGGAAGTCTCACAGTTGCTTCTGAGAAGTCTCCCAGAGGCTTCGTAGAAGTGTCTTTAAGGTTTTATGAAATTCTCTGAGAGACTCGGGAAGTCTCCCGGGGGCTTTTGAAATTTTCATGGGATTTTGGAAAGCATTCGAAAGATTTCTGAAAGGGTTTTGGAGGTTATGGATGTTTCCCTTCACTTCTGGAAAGTTTCTGAAGAGCTTCTGGAAAGTCTTCCATAGGACTCTTTACGTGTAAAAAGTCATAGGAATTTTGTTGGAGGCTTCTGGGAAATATCGCAATAAAGAGATTTTGAGGCTTCCCATTGGTTCAAGGGAGACTTTCTGAGGCTCCTGGAAAGTGTCAATCCAAATCCCAAAAGTCTAAATGAGAGGAGAGTTTTCTCGAAGATTCTTGATGGTCTACCAAAGGCTTCTGAAAAGTCACTTAATGTCTTCTGATCATCTTCCAGAAGTTCCTAACAATATTCCAAAAACTTTTAGAATGTTTCTAGGACGCTTCTGGGAAGTCTCCAATGGCTTTTAAAGAATTCTCCTAGAAACTCTGAAAAATCTTCCAAATGCTTCTGAAAAATCTTCCAGAGAGTAAATCATCTGAGAAGTCTCAAAATGATTCTTGAAATTCTCCCAAAGCTCTCTGAGTAGTCACCCAGAGGCTCCAAAGAAGTCTCCAAAAAACGTCTAACTCCCATATGTTTTTCTGAAAATTCGTTTGTTTGTCATTTTATCTTTATTTAGGAGCCTTTCAGTCACAATTGCTGCTTCTGGACCTGGGAAGTTTTCTAGAGAAATTTGAGAAATCTTTCAAGGGGTTCTTGAAATGCTGGGACATCTCTCAAAGGCTTCTGGGACTTCTATCAGAAGCTTCTGAGAAATATGCCGACGCCTTGTTGGATGTTTTCAACAGGCTTCTGAGACATTGTCCAGAGGCTAGCTATGAATCTTCCTGGGGCATCTGTAAGTTGTTCAGAGGCTTTCGGGAAGTTTTACAGACTTTTCCAGGAAGTCTCCCAGAGGCTTCTGGGAAGTTTCCAAATCTTTTCAGCGAAGTCTCCCAAAGGTTTCTGAGAAGCCTCCTGGAAAATTCTGAGAAGTCTCCCAGAGGCTTCTGAGCAGTCTCTCAAAGGCTTCTGAGAAGTCTTCCAGAATCCACTGAAAAGTCTTCTAAAGGCTTTAGGAAGGTTTCTCAAAGGCTTCTCAGAAGTCTCCTAGAGGCTTCTTAAAAGTCTCTCAGAGAATTATGAGAAGTCTCCCAGATGTTTCTGAGAAGTCTCCCCGAGGCCTTTGAGAAGTTTCCCCGAGGCTTCTTAGAAGTTTCCCCGAGGCTTCTTAGAAGTCTCCCCAGGCTACTTAGAAGTCTCCTAGAGGCTTCTGAGTAGTCTCCCAGGCTTCTGAGAAGTCTCTCACGGTGTTCTAAGAAACCTCCAAGAGGCTTCTTAGAAGTCTCCCGAGGCTCCTTAGAAATCTCCTATAGGCTTCTGAGAAGTCTCCCAGAGGCTTCTTAGAAGTCTCTTCGAGGCTTTTTAGAAGTCTCTCAGAGGTTTTTGAGAAGTCTCCCAGAGGCTTTTGAGAAGTCTCCCAAAAGCTTCTGATAAATCTGCTAGATACTTCTTAGAAGTCTCCCAGAGGCTTCTTAGAAGTCTTCCAGAGGCTTCTGATAAGTCTCACAGAGGCTTCTGAAACGTCTCCCAGAGGCTTCTGAGAAGTCTCCCAACGACTTCTGAGATATCTTCTCGAGGCTTCTGAGAAATCTCCCCGAGGCATCTGAGAAGTCTCCCAGAGGCTTCTTAAAAGTCCCTCAAAAGCATCTGCGAAGTCTCCCAGTGGCTTCTGAGGAGTCTCCCTGAGGTTTCTGAGAAGTCTTCCGAACACTTCAGAGAAGTCTCCCAGAGGCTTCTTAAATGCCTCTCGGAGACTTATTGGAGGTCTCCTAGGCTTCTTAGTAGTCTCCAAAAGGTTTCTTAGAAGTCTTCCAGAGGCTTCTCAGAAATCTGCTAGAGGCATCTTAGAAGCCTCCCAAAGGCAAGCTTCAGAGTTCTTATAAGCCTCCCAAAGGGTTCTGAGAAGTTTTCCAGAGGCTAGCAGAGCCTTCTAAGAAGTTTCCCACTGGCTTCTGAGAAGTTTCTCAAAGGTGGCTGAGAAGTCTCCCAAAGGTGGCTGAGAAGTGTCACAGAGGTTTCTTAAAAGTCTCCCAAAGGCTTCTGAGAAGTCTCCTAGAGGCTTCTGAGAAGTCTCCCAGAGGCTTCTAAAAAGTCTCCCAGAGAATTTTTGATAAATCTCCCAGAGGCCTCTGAGAAGTCTCCCCGAGGCTTCTGAGAAGTATCCCAAAGGCTTCTGAGAAGTCTTCCAAAGGATTCTGAGAAGTCTCCCGGAGGTTTCTGAGAAGTCTTCTAAACGCTCCAGAGAAGCCTCCCAGAGGCTTCTGAAAAGCCTTCCAGAGACTTATTAGAAGTCTCCCAGAAGCTTATGAGCAGTCTCCCAGAGGCTTCTGCGAAGTCTACCAGAGGCTTCTAATAAGTCTCCCAAAGGTTTCTGAGAAGTCTCCCAGAGGCGTCTTAAAAGTCTCCCAAAGGCTTCTTAGAAGTCTCCTAAAGGCTTCTTAAAAGTCTCCTAATGGCTTTTGAGAAGTCTCTCGAAAACTTCTGATAAGTCTCCCAAAGGTGTCTGAGATGTCTCGCAGAGGCTTCTCAGAAGTCTCCCAGAGGCTCCTAAGAAATCTCCCAAAAGATTCTTGAAAGTCTGGGACATCTCTCCGAAGCTTCTGGGAAATAATCCAGAGGCTTGTAGGAAGTCTCCCAGGGGCATCTCGAAGTTGTTCAGACGCTTCTGTAAAGTTTCCAAGACTCCAAGGAGGTTTTTAGGAAGTTTCCAAAACTCTTCAGGGAAGTCTCCCAGAGGCTTCTTAGAAGTCTCCAGAGACTTTTTAGAAATCTCCCAAAGGGTTTTTGGGGGTCTGGAACATGTCTCAGAGGCTTTTTGGACTTCTCTCAGAACTTCTGAGACTTCTCAGAAGTGTGTGCGAAATATTCCAGAGGCTTGTTGGAGCTCTCCCAGGGGCATCTGGAAGTTTTTCAGAGGCTTCTGTGAAGTTTTCCAAACTGTTCAAGGCTTCTTGGAAGTCTCCCAGAGGCTTCTGAGAAGTATCCCAGAGGCTTCTTGGAAATCTCTCAAAATGTTCTTGAAAGTCTGGGACATCTCTCAGAGGCTTCTAAAAAATCTCCCAAAGTTCTTGAAAGTCTTGGACATCTCTCAGAAGCTTCTGAGAAATATTCCAAAGCCTTGTTGGAAGCCTTCCAGGGGCATCTGGAAGTTATTCAGAGGCTTCTGATGAGCTTCGCAGACTCTTCAAGGAAGTCTCCCATAGGCTTCTTGGAAGTCACCCAGAAGCTTCCAGGGACATCTGAAAACGACTTCTGAGAACTTATCCAAGGCTTCAGAGAATTCTCTCAAAGGCATTTGAGACTTCTTTCAAAGTCTTTCAGAAGCTTATGCGAAGTCCCCGGTGCTGTTAAGAAATCTCCCAGAGGCTTTTGAGGAGTTTTTCAGAGATTTCAGCGCAGTATCCATTTTAAGAAATACTTCGTAGTCTTCTGATATGTCTACAAGAGGCTTAGAAATATTCTCCAAAAGGCAATGCGACAGTCTTTTCGAGGCTTCAGAAAATTCTTCCAGACTTCTGGAAGGCTTCTGAAATTTTTTCAACAGTGTTTCAGGCGACTTCTGAGGACTTAAAAGCTTCGGAAAATTCTCCTAGATGGGAAGTTACAAACAGTCTTCAACAAGTTTCTGGAAAGTCTCCCATGGCGTTCTGGGAAATCTCCTAGAACTGCAAAAATTCTTTTAGAAGCTTTAGGAAAGAGCCTTTTATGACTTCTATCAGATGTGTTTATGAAGTCTCCCGGAGGCTCTCAGAGCATTCTGGGAAATCTTCTAGAGACTTCTGAAAAGTCTCTCAAAGGGTTCTGAGTATTCTCTCAAAAACTTCTAATAAGTCTCCTAAAGTCTACTGGAAAGCCAAACAGAATCCTTTGGAAATGAAGAAATGTAGCTTCTAGAAAGTATCACAGATTCTGCTGGAGTGTGTCTAGAAGCCTTTAAAAATGTCCGCAGAGGCTTCCGGAAGATTTCCAAGTAGTTTCTAACAATCATTCAGAAACTTCCAAAACGCCTCCAAAAAACTAGAAAACGAGAAGAAAGATTAGTATTTTCCATTTAAACTTTTACCTTTATTGCTTATCATGACAGATACGCGTAGTTCACGTACAATGGGCAGACTTCTTCAGTGTCGTGTATTTATACTCGTAAACGACACTGAAGAAGTCTGCACATCGTAGACGAAATTCGCGTATCTGTCAAGATGAGCAATAGAGGTAGTTGGAATTAAATGGAAATTACTAATATCTTTCTTCTCATTTTCTAGTTACAGGTATTCCACTTAACCGCTCACACTATCCATGTTTTTGATAAATCACCCATGGCCTTCTGATTAGTCTCCCAGAACCTCTTGAAAGTCTTCCAAAAACTTCTGAAAGGCTTCTGGAAGGTTTTCCAGATACATCTATGAATTCTCCCAAAGACTCCCAATTGAAATCTCCTCAAGGAGGGTTTCTTAGAAATTTCGCTAAGGATATTTGGGATTCTACTGGAGACTTCTTAGAAGTCTCAAAGAGGCTTCAAAGAAGTCACTTTTTTTGTAGATTGAGCAAAAGCACACTCGGAAGACACACTTCAAGCACACTCAAAAGATGCGACGCGAGACACGACACAACCCTTATTGTTCTTACAAAACGTTCAAACGAGACGTTCAACGGGAGACTCCCAGGGACTTCTGGCAGGTCTTCCAGCCGCTTCTGCGAAGACTTTCAGAGGCTTTGAAGAGTGTCCCAGAGGTTTTGGGAAGTCTCTCACAGCTTCTGGGAATTCTCCAAAAGTATTCTGGGAAGTATATCGAAAGGAAGTCTCGCCGATGCTTTGGGCAAGTTTTCAAAATACTACTGGGATGTCTTCTCCACAGCCTGGTGAAAAGTCTTCCAGAGATTTTTCGGAAGTTGTTTAAGAGACTGGAAAGTCTCCAGCGGCTTCTGAAAAGTCTCCCAGAGCATCTGGAACGTTTCCCAACATTTCTTAAAGTCCTCTGAAAAGTCTGCCCGAGGCATCTAGGAAGTCTTCTACAAGCCTCCTGAAAAGTCTCCTCTTTGGAAATTTTCTAGAGGTTTTACAAAAATCTCCCAGAAGTTTCTAAGGAGTCTTGTTGAGGATTCAGGAAGCCCCACACCAGGAAGTATTCCAACCCGCTTCTGGGATGTCTTCCAAAGTCTCAATGCCTTCTGGGAAGTCTTGCAAAGAGTTTTGGGAAATCTTCTAGAAGCTTCTGGGAAGTTTTGTAGAGGGTTCTGGGTAGTCTTTCAGAGGCTGTTGGTAATTTTTGAAAAAAAAAATAGAAATTCTGAAAAGTCATGCAGAGACTTCATAAAAGTCTCCCAGAGGTGACTTTTCTTAGTAATCCTCAAAACTCCTGGAAAGTTTGTAAAGGCTTCTGAGAAGTCTGCAGAGGCTTTTGAAAAGCTTGAGGCTTTTGAGAAATCTCCCAGGAGCTTATGTGTAGTCTCCCAGAAACTTAAATGAGAAGGCTCCTAGAGGCTTCTGGTTAGCCTCGCACAGGTTTCTGGGAAGACCCAAAAAACCTACTGGGAATCCTCCAAAAGATTTTAGAACGTCCCCGAAAGGTTAATGAGACACCCCGCAGTTGGTTGGAGAGTTTCCCAGAGACTTCTAAAAACTATTTCAGAGTCTTCTGGACAGTCTTCAAAAACATTCTGAACAGTCTCTCAAAGGCTTTTAGATAGTCTCCAAGACGCTTCTGTAAGGTTCACAAGTGGCTTATAGCTATTCTCCCAGAAGCTTCTGTAAAGTTCTTCGAAGGCTTCTGGAAAGTCTCCAAAGATGTTTGGATCTTCGAGTACTTCTGAAAGGTTTCTCAAGTCTTCCAGAAGGTTTCTTAAGGTCTCTCAAGATTTTCTGGAAAGTCTTCCAGAAGGTTCTGGAAATATTCCAGAGGCTTCTGCAAAGTCTTTCATATTTTGCGGGGAAGCCCTCACGAGACTTTCAAAACCAACTTTCAGAGCATTAAACCAATCATGTTTTTTGTTGTTGCATGTAGCAATATTGGAAGAATGCTTCTTATCAACATACAACCCCAGGAGTGGACAGCAATTTGTGGTCCATACGTGGAATTTGCAGTCAAACATCCTACGATTCTACCACAGCCGCCGTCGTGGATCACTTTCCTTCTGGCAGACAAGTACAGTCGGGTACCGATCTTTTCGGTTTCGTTATTTACGGTCTCAATTTCCACGGTTTCGTTATTTTCGGGCAAACCGTAAAGATCGATACCGGCAGCTTACGAAACTTTTACTTGTTGGGGAAAATAAGGTCTACCTCAGTTGATTCAAGTAGTAAACATCTACAGTCTTCAGCAGAATTGTTGTACGGCGTTGGACCACCAAATCTGTGTCATTGGATTCTGGTTTAATTGGGAATTTCATCGCTAGAGGCGCTTTACTTTTGAGTTACTAAATATGAGTGCTGTGACGCGTTGGGATAAGAGGTAATTGGTTTCATCCTAGGATATCTCGAGAGCCTCACCAGTTAGGTGGTCACAGTTTGTGATTGCTATATCTCGAGAGTCTTACTAGTAAGGATGATGCTTTCGTCAGCAAACTTGTGCTAGTAGCCAAGCCCTTCCCAAGCCAAGGAAGACTGTATCATTGGCGTTTCCGTCACACAAGCAGGGAGACAGTAATAAACAAGATGAGGCGGGAGTAGCATATTCCGACGATGTGAGCACTCGTCGCAAGACTCGCAAGGGAATGTATCTTTTGCCGCATACGCAGCTCAGTCCCAAAGCAAACGCCGGTGGCTCCGCTGCCGAAGGTTCGGGTAACATCTTTTGTAAGACCGTTCACTTTCGTGGGCCTTGACTAGTTTCGACCGATTCTGGTTAAGGTTGGAAGCTCGGTCAAGACGGCGATTGGAGCAATCCTGGAGGCATCCCGGAGGCGCTGTAGACGGTGATCATCGAGGCGGAAACAATGATCAATACTAGGCCGTTAACATACATTCCTTTGGAATCGGCTGACCAGGAAGCGCTGATTCCGAACCACTTTCTTTTGAGGAGTTCCTCTGGGATCAAGCAGCTGCCAGTTCTCCCTACGGATTACTGGAAGAAGCTCAGAAGTAGCTGGAAGTGGGTGCAGCATTTGATCGATTTGTAACGGGACATGGGAAGGGAAGATAAGGTTCGAAAAGAAACAATCTTCACTCAAGCGCCAGGCAACCAAAATAACTGCCGCGAAGGTGCGTGTCCAAAATCTCAAAGGAAAAGTCCCGTGCCCTGCCAGGAATCCTCAGGGCGAGTCCTTTCTTCAAGCCTCAACCCACAATCGCAACTTCAGCGCAACCAAAACCAAGCCTTATCGACCAAGTACGGATGCGTGAACGATCAATCCGATGGTTATCCACCGATTGCCTGTCGATCTGCCAAATTTTGAAGACATCACTACATCACAAAACATTGCGATTGGTTGAGTGGATTCGATATAATGAAATCATTGGGTATAGGACCATGTATTCCCAGGGTGGTGCTAAAACGATAAGCTTGGAAATCAATAGAACCATAAAATTTCCAATAGGCACAAATGACTTCGAAGGACTCTAATTTCAACAATTCCTTCAATAGTAACTTTAAATGTATGAGCACAGATTGCTCTCTTTAGAGGGTTTAACTTGCTTGATGCAGTTATTGGTTCCAGTAGTTAAATAATTTGTACAATGTATTTGAGCAAATTGAAAGTTAAGAAAATTTGAGTTTTTGTTTGAAAATAGAGGATGTCTGAATCTGTTGGTCAAATTGTTTTCGTTACTTGTCGGTTAATTTAATACAGTATTCGCAAATCTTGCCTTTGAAGCACCTCCGCAAAACCCATGTAGATGCAAATGAGCCAAGCCCTTAGTAGGTGTTAACCCATTCCCATGCTCGTAGTTCCCTTATTATCGCTCCAATTATCGCAATTAACTCCAAACTGTGCCCCGTATAATTCAATTAGCGTCCAACCCCGTTCCATTCTCTGGTCACATACCGAATTGAAATCACATTATCCAACTCATAAATTCACACACATACAGAGTCATAAGCCAGCTCCTACTCTTTATTCGCGATCGCAACGCCCATGTGGGGGGTGCTCTCCAGAGCGAGGAGATTACCATCGATCAATTATAATTAACTATTCGCTTGCGCACTCGGTCTCGGCAATAACCTGGATGTCGTCAGCCGCCCAGCAGCAGCAGCAGCCCAGCTCCCATGCAGGTGGCTTTTCCTTTCTATGTCCACCGAAAGCCGCACTGTCAAGGTCAGAATGCGATCACGCTCCCAATGCACCAATCTATTCGAATCGCAGTGAGTCATGATCGATTGTAAGATAGGAAGGAGGATTTGAAAATTGGTTTGCTGCAAGAAACCACAGGAACTGTGGTTGTCAAGGGCAACCACGATGTCATTGTTTGTTGTTCGGAGGGAATCGCCCCATTTTTGGATACATTTCTCGCACTACTACATTCCGAGGGAGTATTTTTTTCGGCATCAGATTCAGTCAACCCCCGATGAAATAATCCGCATTCCAGAAGAAACCAAAACCACAAAAACTAGCCCCCGTCGACAACCGAACCAGATCCCCCGTTTCACGCAGTAAAAAAAGTTTAACTTTGGACACTAACAAGAACACGATTGGTGTCTCCTCTATTCCATCGACAGTGAATTAATCGGATTCCACTTTTTGCGTCGCCTCCGCCGGCTATAATTTGCATCGAGTTGTAGTACGGCCATTATGGGAGGAAAAAATCTCCCCGTCCGTCCGTACAATGAATCAATTAGTCCGAGCAGATCAAATTACCGTTTTTATATCCTTCGCTTCGCTTACTAGCGATGTCGTTGGGATTCCGTTTCCGAAGGAGTAGAATTGGAGCAAAAATTCTTGGAAACAATTAGCCAAATCGATTGTTCGTCACTTTCTCGGGGCGACTACCTGTTGCCGGAAACAAGTTTGGAAAATGCTTCTATCCGTGTCCTCCCACGATGTTCGGTGGAATCAAGATATCTAGGAATTTCACCCCCTCGCTGGGGCTCCCCCTAGTTTCACATGTCAGAGGGGAATTTATTGCAGTTACAAGCATTGAGTAGCGCGCGATCTGATATCTCGGCGTCGTCAAACCGGGAAGCAACGACTCGCGATCGTTGGTGGTAATTTTACATGGATGATTAAGTTGATCCCTGAGCGAAGCCGGCATTATTAAACGACATGTAGTACATATAATAGGAATAATAAGTCGACCCTATAGAGGCATGCTGTTCAGGGGAGATCAAGATCAAGTTGTCATCGAAGCCGGCTGAACGCATGCTGCCACCATAGCCAACTGCGCTCGAGCTGGTCTTTGTTGACGCACCACGACCGCCTCCTTCTCTACCTGGGTGGATCGCGATCGAATCGTGCGGATGAAAAGTTGCCTCTCCCCTGCATGGGTGGAAGATTGATCGAGTGGGATAATTTGACGCTTGTTTCAGCAGATCGTGTGATCGAGTTTGCCTTTGGTTGATGGAACTCGACGGTGGTGAGGTGACGAACGACATCGCTTGAATTGAGACGGAATGAGGATTGATCATGTTGGGGAAGAATTTCGAGGTGAGTTTGGTCAATGATTCCGGCAAATCACTTGATGCACTTCGTAGGTTTTCAAGGAAACAGATACAGTCACCGCCAAAATAAAGTGCCCACTTTTCTCATGAGCACGCTTCATCTCTGAAGTCATTGAAAAACTCATTATATCGTATTCATATATTTTTCTAAGCATGAAAATATTATTATTTTACAGATGCATGTGTATTTTTGCAATGGATAATACACATTTTTGCAAAATTATTTTTTTAACTATTCCTGGTGAATATTTGGTGTGTCATAATAAACTGCCCAATTGAAAATATGCTATGTGTATGTAATTTTTCCATCCAAACGCCCCTAGTATTCATTTTTTTTTTTTGACGTTTCCAAGTGTTTGTTGATCTTCTTACGGATTTCAGTTGTCGGTCAGAAAGATTCAGTGCGAGTTATCTAAATAACCATGGATAATACGGTGGCAAGCAAAACTATTCCCTTGCAGATCCGAAAATGTGTTATTCGTGACATCGAGAAAGGTGAATCGCATCGTAAGATTGGTTTAAAGTATGGATACAGCAAAGCAGCGGCTACCAAACTTTTCGCAAAGTACAAAACCTATGGTTCAGTAGCTGATCGCCCAGGAAGGGGAAGGAAACGTACGGCAGATTCCCGAACAGATGCGAGAATCATTCGAGAAATTAAGAAAAATCCAAAGGTTACCCTCAGGGAGATCAAGCAAGTGATTCAACAACCGATCTCGGACAGTACTCTACGCAGAAGGATCGCTGAACACGGTATGAAGAGCGACTTTTCAACCACGTAGACCGAAATTTGACACTTTCAACAACCACCCCCCCCCCCCCCTCGTAGACTTTTTCACTGACAGAGATGTGTTGCTTGGGTGGTTGACATCATAAGCGTACTATTGAGTTGGTACCATGCATTCGATCTATTGATGTTGTAAAAAACAAATGGAGAAACACAACAACAGAAACAAACACGCTCAAATTATTGTCTCTTGTTATCCCTTTGCTCCCCTCCCGAAAAGATAATTAGAGACAATAATTTTAGCGTGTAGCATTAAGCCCCGTTCACATTGCAATCTACATTACGATCTTGATATCAAATGCCACGCAAATTATTTTTAGTGAAAACCAAAGCCTGTCAACGTTTATTTAGGACACTTTTATTTCACTGTAGATTTTGAACTATTTGACGGATCGATGAAACGTTTCACTCATGTGACAGCTGAATTTCGTGGTACAAAACTTTACATTCTTGTTACATTGCCGTCGAATCAAGTGGACACGCATTTTTTACGAACGGCAGCGAAATACGAATTTATCGGTACGCGATCTTGCCAAGGAACTGAAATTCCCAAAAGAACCGTGTTATGTGTTTGCAAATCATTTGGCCAGCACTTGACTGTGGATCGGAGGCTTCTCCCAGAAAATGATAGATACTATTGAGAAAAATCCCAATCTTTCTGTGCGAAATGTGGCGGGGAAGTCAAAATCATACGTACAAAAAGTGAAGTGGGGGCAAGGACTGAGGCGTATTTACAACAGTTGGATGGCTTCGTTGATTGGAACCAAAGAAATCATAATATGCTTAATCCAGAAACATGCTCAATTATTAAGTTTTCTGGATTGAAGATTTATATGCTGGAGTCATTTTGGAAAGAGTGGATCAAACCAATGACTTCGGAGTTATTCTTGATTCCCAATTGACATTCAAGCAATATTTGTCATTCGTCGTGCACAAAGCCTCAAAATTCCCAGAGTTTATTTTCCGGTTAATTAAAGAGTTCACCGACGCTAACTGCTTAAAGGCGCTCTGTAGTGCGCTGGTTCGTTCGGCGTTGGACTGTCCAGACTGTTGCATCTGTCAATATGAGCAATAAAGGTAGTTGGAATTAAATGGAGAATTTTTCTTCTCATTTCTAGTTATACCCTTCTACGTTGAGTGCAGCTCGTCGTGTTCAAAGTCCATCAAGAACCAACCCCCTTGGAAACGTTAAGCTTCCCTTAGCGGCTAAACGAACTACGGAGGGAATGCCATACGGTGCATTAGGGCGTATGCCAGTAAAACCCCAATTATGGCAACTGGCTGTGTCGTCTCCCTCAGTACTGCCGGATGACACCGAGCAGGAAATGGTGAGGTTCCCGCGGCACAGGTTGTTTCCGTCCCACTAAAACCTTAGCAGGCCTCCAGTACGTTCCTGAGTAGGCTCAGATGACCCAATACCCGTCTTACGCTGATCCGGCTCAGAACACAGTTCCCCATGAAGGGCCGTGTCAACCCTCGCATGGCCTCCCTGCTCGCTTTCAAGCTAGCATAGACAATCATGGGATCACAATAGCGACTACTCCACGTGGGCTTGGATAGAGGCTGGAGGGGGACCCAACAAAATGGAGGAAACCCAGAAAACCCAGGAAAAAGCGAATCCGTTCGCTAAAGGCGGCCTAGCGTGGTCCCCACCGTGTAAAACGGTGGGATCTGGTATGAGCGACACGTGCGGTAGTGCTACGGCATTGGAAGCAGGTGTCACCAAGCTAGGCGTGGTCATGGATGGGCCAGGACTAGGCCATCCCTTATTTTGAAAAAAAAAAAAGTCAAGTCAAGAATTCCACCTCTTGAAATGTGCGTCTTCACTAGAAAACAAACATACTTAAATTTGAAGACCGTACGTTGACGTCAAGTGCTCCCCCAACGGACCTGAAGAAATGGTAGTACGGGTGACTACCCAAGCGGTGGCAATCACGCTACTGTAGTGTATGGTCTTGCAGGTCGACCAAGATCCGTGTCATCAGGTTGATAACATTTTCTGTTTGTTTGTTTTTATTATCAATGTTGATTGGGACGCTTTATCATCAGTACACCAGTTTTTAGGTACAACACAATAAGGTCATCATATGTACAAAACGATTCAAAAAGAAACTGTAAGGAAGCCAATTCAGTGTTTTTATTCAACTTCAACTTCAACTTTTTAGACAAACTTTATGCAGAACTATCAATACACTTTCTCTTCATGTCTATTCGTTCTGGCAATAAAATTAATGTCCGCTCCTAGCGCTTCGTATGGAGATGAGAAATTATCTGCTTCTGCAAACTTCATCAAGGATTATCAATTTTCTCTTCTTCTCCGAAATATTGGCTTCCTTTGCAAGTTTTCTTATGGAACGCACCGGGCTGCGAGCAATTTTTGCACGGACCGATTTGATTACGTTCGGCGTGCGTGCCGGTTTCCGCTGCTTAGGAACATCCTGCAGGGACTTTTTTATGCGGTAAACTGTTGCCAAATGACACCCTACCACCTTGGCAATCTCTTTCGGCTTCTTCTGGGCGAGCAACAAACTGGTGATCACTTCTTTCGCGAACATTTTGACGAATTTGTTATCAAACAAATAGAATGTTTGGATGCAGCACTTGAAAATAAACATAAACAAAAACACTTTCGACAGAAATTGGTCACCAGCTACACGAATTAACCCAATACTCAAGTTTGAACATTTTCGCATTATTTTCTGCCGCACCCTGTTACTTCAGCAAACTTGCTTATGATTTGCTGAACGATCAGCAAACCCATAATCCGCGTAATTTGCTGTTTTGCCAGCAAATTTTTGGCGCTGCTGAAATACCAGCGCAATGTTTACTTAAAAATATTCAATCAAATCAAAATCAATCAAAAAAAAAACAGTAAATAAAAATGAAGCTGAGGCAATTTCGAAGATGTTATGCAGATTCAAATCCATTTTTTAAATATGTTTCCAACGAAACAAAGAACTCACAATTAGATATAAACGAAATGCTAGAAGATGCATCAGTATAACTTTCTGTCATTGACGCGTGACGTATATTTGACAGGTTAAACGGGTTATTGGGATTTCAGTAACATTTTTGACATTTGCTGTTTTTCAGTTAATAATAAAACCGATTGCTGGATTACAGCAAAAAATGAAAGAAAATGCTGGTTAAAAACCAGCAAATCATTTTGCTGGAACAATAAAAAAACAAAATTTGGTGTGTACGGAATTTTGTTCAATACTACCAAGCGGAATGTTGACAATTGATCTACATGGAACGAAATGTCACCTTCACTTACGGGATAATAGCAACAATCAATATGCAACTAGCGATTTGAAATTGGTTCACTGTTGTAGAACCCCTTGGACCGAAGTACACCTTGAAGCCAGCACCTTGTTACACATATTAGAGCCTTTGTTTTGATTTGCTGTGTTCTTTTGACAGAATATTTGAGAGTGTGTTCGTGTGAGTTCATTATTACGGGCGCATTATTGAGCTTGGGACCGATGTGCTAGTACTGACTGAGCCAAGAATAAAATCGTATTTGTATGGGACCTACTGGTCTTAGAGTTAGTCTATGATAATAGAGCGAAATATTTTTCCGAAAGTAAAAGTAACAGCTCTCATTAGTTTGCGTGGAAACCTTACAAATTCCAATTTTATTGTTCGGTCTTCACAGGTGGATACTGCTGCAGAAATTTCTTTTCGATTCTTTACTTTTCCGTTGCAATAAGCGCAATTTAACATAGGTTTGGGATAGAAAAATAAATTTCTTGCGAACACGATACCGACCTTAAGTGAAGGTGACATTTCATTCTATGCAGATCAATTGTCAAAATTTCGCTTGGTAATATTGAACAAAATTTCGTACCCTCTCTTCTTTTAAAGTCGATACTGGCCTTTAGGCTGAATCTAAAATGTGTGAATCTTTCCTCGGGCACCACCGCAGTGTGAAGCGCTGCAGGAATGAGGGATCGCGCCGTGGCACCTGTAGTAGGGGTATGTGGATTATAACATTGTTCGATAACAAATATATAAATATATCAGCATTTAATTTATCTTTTAATTTTGACAAGTGTAACTATTTACATTTACGTACAACAATTTCAAAATATTATGGAAAAATAATGATTGCAAGACAACACCATCGTATTTCACCATGAAACAGACTACCTAAACCAACGAACCAACCATTGATTTATAGCGTACATAAGTTGACATCAGGGATCTGGCGGAGAGAGATTTTCCTGTAGTCAGCATCTCTAACAACCAAACGTCAAAAGATTCTTTGTTTGTAAGCAATGCTGGTGATACTACCCGTAGTAACAAACGTCAGACGGGCCTTACCCGGTGTCTCCACTAGCATTTTCTGTCTTGTCAGATCTGTCTTAACATATGCCAAGCACCCTGCCATTTTTTCGATGCTGGGCTTAGCTCTAACAGATTTGTTAAGACATTTTTATTAAATTTTAACAATTGCAGTACTCGATCCGGATTTTTTAGGATCTAGAGCAATTATGGAGTCTCTAAAATCAATTTTATGGAATTAAAAACTAAAACAAGCATTACATTGGACATCGTCATATTTATTTAAAAAAATGTCTGCTTAAAAGTCTAACCTTTCTGTCAAGAAAAATGTTTGAACAGATCTGTCTTAACATCTAACATATGTGTCTCCACTTGCCATATTCTTTGACAGTGACACAAATGTTAAGCCAGAAAATGCTAGTGGAGACACCGGGTTATTCAAATAAGGCCTGTGATATCAATGACTTCTATATAAGGTCTGGCGCAGTAGCCACAACAATATTAGTGAAATGAGCTAAATTTGCTCATGACACTAATACCACTGCACTCCTTGCGCACGCTATACAAAAGCTCGCAAAGTGCTACGTCATACTATTTATTTTGATTCGTTTGCTCCGTGATCGTTTATTGTATGCACTACAAAACTTAATTTTTCAACCGATTCCAGTATACCGATGATGGAAAATTGGCTCTATATCACTACTCGATTGTCAAGCCTCAGCGTTTGAAAGTTTGTGTGGCAAGAATTCAATTACCTCAGTTAAATTCATTATAAATGATCCATGTTATCGAGAGTAAATGCTTCTGCTCAATAAATGGCATTTGTATAATGATTATTTCTACAATTCAGCATTCATAATAAACGTTTGAACCGATTTTTTTCATCTGAACCTATGCCCGCCAGTAGAAAGATCAATAGTGTTACGTCATCACTCGTCGGCTCAGCAATGTTTACATTATTTTTGCTTCCAATACAAGCAAGCAGTGCTTCGCCCCAGACCTTATATAGACGTCATTGCTGTGATATGTTGCGTACTGTCAAACGCTAGTGAATAGTGTCGTGACCTGACCGTCGTTTTCAGCTTCGATAATGTTGCTTCACCTTTGCTGCTGCTGCTACTGGTCCGTTGCTGTCAAAGTTCGTTACAAGAATCAACGTTTAAAGTCATTGTTTACAAATGGCTTTTAGGCCCTAATCATGAATTACTCGAGAATTGTACTCAAAAATTGAGCAAAATGAAGCGAGAGAGCAGAACTTCACTTAAATGAGTATAAACGCTAAGATAAGATTGCCGAAAATACGGTTTTCATTTTACCGAAAATTAGGTGTTGTTAGCAAAACCTAAAGTATCGGTATAATTTACCGAAACAAACCGTTTGATTTTACTTATTTTTTCAGTAAAGTGGATTTACAGATTTTTAGTGGTAGTCCATTTATATAAATAAAATAAAAAAATGAATAGCTAAACTATAGCAGTCAATGGTATTTTTTTATTTCAATATTTTACCCAAATTCCATAAAATCCACATTTTATAATAATGAGTAGACCTAACCCAATATCACATAAATCGTAGGTTTACCCAAATTTGGGTTTAGATTCGGTTACCCAATTTTGAGTAGTTCCAATTTTTATGTATATGGGTTAACTTTACTCAATTTTGAGTAAATCTGAATGAGCGTGTAGTTTGTTTTGGATACGTTCCCGCATCTACAGTGGCTGCTATATACTCTATGTCACCGCTGGTTATTAATTTTCGAATACGATTTAGATTTTAAATTAACTTCCAAACCGCAAATTGAGAACGACGTTATCCGACCCATTTTATATTACTGAAAATAATAATATGTAGCTATCTCAAAATTGAGTTTGGCGCAGTTTTCTGATGTTTTGAAAAACAATAAATCAAATTCATAAAATACGATTACTCAGCATAAAATTGTGTAAAATTTACTTAACATTGAATATGCTCGAATGAGCGTGCATATGAGAATACTGGACATTAGTGATCCTCAGGCCGTTCCCAACGCTGTTCTACTTTGTATGGGCTGTTTTAGTTTACAACCAGAACTGAAACAAGCTATTCCCAATGATGTGTTGCAGTTCTACTTTCGAGCAAATTTTTGCAACAGATTTACAACTGCTCGACAGCTCTGTTTTATTTTCAACGCGATTTGAAACACGGACGCAACATTGTTCTAAACTGGGTTTCTTTGTAGTTGTGGCATTTGTTATGACTGATGACTGTCAAATTAGTGGTTTTTAGTTTGTTTGGCAAGTAATTTTTTTAACGCGAAATTAAGATCGACCAATATTTTTAAAACATGGCATTGCGATTAACGTGTTTTTGTTTTAATTTTGACAGTTCCAAAATTTAAAACTGGCAAGCAGTTTGCAACAAACATGAAACTCAGCGTTGGGAACGACCTCAGAGTACAGAGATATGCGGAAGCGGCCATTTTGAGCCAATCGAGCAGCGAGAACTGTCAAAATCTGAGCCAAACAAGCATGCTTACTGTTTGCTGAAATGTTTCGATGGCTAAGTATTGAAATGGAGTTAAAATGACTGGTTTATATATATTACGAGCCGGCTTCGGTGATGTAGTGGTAAGCGTGACTGCTACTGGCAACCCAGTGGGTCTGGGTTCAATCCCAGTCGACGTCGGTGGTTTTTCTAAGGCGAATAAACCTGGGTCACGTCTTCCTTCGGAAGAGAAGTAAAGCCGTTGGTCCCGGTTCATAGTCATGAGTCGTTAGGTAGGGTCCAGGTGGTGGAGTCGTCTCCCTGGCGTCGGTGATTGTCACCATGTGAGGAAAATAGTCCGACGGAAAATAAATATGACAAAAAAAAATATTTATTACGCTTCAAAAATCAAGAATGAATTATTCGTATTCTGCTAAACTCGTGGTGTAATAATAATATAATAATGGTAAAAATAATATTTTATTATTATCTGTGCTCGATAATGTTGCTTGTGTTGCTGAAACGAAAATTTGTCGGAATTTGTACAGAAGGCCATTTATCATTTTAGTCAAGTAATTTCACTGGTGCCAGGTTGTCAGTATTTTGAAGAGAATTCTGCGCCAGTGTCTAATTATGTCTGATTTTTTGGATCGCAGATTCCCTCATAGCCGTTCAATTATGAAATCGCGAAGTCTGAAGTCAATATTAGGAATCACCTACATACTCATTCAAGTCTGCAAGTTACTAGTCGTCCATACGACAGTTTCCGGCCAACCCGCTTCCAGTCTTGTCTCGATTTTGTAATGTACATATACGGTGATATATTGGTTTACACCAACAATATTCAAGGCGTAGCTTATGTTGACGCACTTCGATGATTTAACTTCTCCGCGGTTGTTGGCAAAACATACACTTCATAGTTGATAGTTTAAATATATAATAAACAAATTACTTGTACGATAAATGTAAACAATAAAAACTGACAACGACGAAGTCACGCACAAAGCTGTAACATTTTACTCTGCGGAAGTGTTAGCAGCTTTTATAAACAAAACGAACACCGTTGCCAAACCGTCGGATTGAATTTCCGCATATCTCTGTACTCTGAGTATCACTACTGGACATCTGACAATATACTTTACCTTGTTTTCAAGGTACTTTGGTCATTGTTTGCACAACGAGGGAACGGCATGAGGATAACAAGATATGTCAGCCCGTTGTGCTCAGTCGAAAGGGACCGTTGTTAAATTTCTAAAAAGGACATTGAAATGAAAAAATAGTTGTACCAACTGTTCCATCTTAACATTTTTCTTTGGTTTGGGAGCGCATTTAGCAGTACGATGGTGAGTGATGACAGAGCGCTGCTAAACAGGGTTCTATACCCCACCGCTAATGATGCTCTTATCAGATGAAATCCGATCGAATCGGATGATATCGAGAGTAATTGAAAGTAGCTGAAATTAATTTAGAGAGTAGCTGAAATCAAACTTATCCACTATGAATGGATGAGTGTCACACCCCTAGAATTTAACCTAAACTCTGTATACTACAAATAGGATAGGGATGCTGGGCCATAATGGGAGCCCCCTTTACTGAAAATCAAGTGCTGTCACTTTGCATAAATGTTACTTTGTAAAACTGCATGTCAGTGTGTAAAAATAAAAATGATTAGATTTTTCTTGTTTAAAAATCGAGGAAAAATAGTTGAGATTCATAAAAAATATTTGTGTGCTAGGAAGAACGCCCATCATCGATACAGATGGAGAAAACATGCTTTTTTTTAAACTAAAACCCCCCTATTGTTTTTGTTGAACACTTTGATAGGATGATTTTGATTCCCTGCACTTGCCGCGGATTACCAGAGCGGTGATGAATATTCCATACGGAAAGGCTTTCGTTTGCTCACCAATAATCAAACCTGATTGAAATCAAAACATGCCAATCTGCGCTTGGATCAGCTGCTGGACGGCTGCTTTATTAAGTGCCCATTTAGTGCGCCTAAGCTCGTGGCACCAGTAGCATTCCAAGCTGTCAATTCCAGCGCAAATCAAACAGGATTTTCGACGACGGATACGACGACGACGACGGACGATTAGCTGACAGAAGGTCAAACCCTGTCTGCCGGCGACCATTAATCTGCATCGTTCCGCGCCAAACGGGTGCGATAAGGATATAATTAGTGATTTATTCGGTCCGTCCATCGGACAAGCTGAAATCGATCCGATGTTCCGAGATATCAATGCTCAATTGAATGGCTGTTTCCACATGGCTGGACGATCAGCAAAAAACAAAAACACAAAAACCTTTGGGCGGACCGGAATGTTGGCAATCGTGTAGCGATAAATATGGCAAGCAATCCGAGATAAATCAGCTCCCTGCGATGAGGGCGATAGAAAGACATAAATCGAAACACTACATTAATGCCGATGCGGAACGGTGGCAGGCACATACATATATTGGAGTGAAGAAATGCCCGACCGAAAGATATTGATCGCAGTTGGCCGGGATGGTGGAGGTGGTGGGAAGCATCGAGCGCATGGCTAACTGCGACTAAATCCAGTAATTGATCACAATTTTCTTTTCTTTTTCTGCAGTACGCTAACTATTAGGTGCCTGACTGCAGATTTATATGTTCAGCGGGAGGGAAACTGGGTCACCACGGCCTTGATATCGATAGTGTAAAGAATTCCGGCGTGTGTAACTGCATATCCTATAATTGGACCAATCCTCCGGAACGCTCCCGCAACGGCAATTGTTGTCAGATCGAAGTGACCATAAACATAAATTTGCATAACATTCGACTCGCATAGTTTTCGCTTTCCGGCGCACCACCAGCAGCAGCAAGAAGCGCGGCGAGTCTGTTCCCATGGTTTTTCATTCATTGCACTGCTGCCGACAGTTGCTTCTAACTTTGGTACGGAATTTCCGCTCCACGATCGAATCGAATTGATTAAGCACTTCGCACTGACTGCCCTAGAGCGAACGTGGCGTGGCGTGGCGTGGCGTGGCGAGTGCCAACCGGCCCCACATAATGGAGATAGAATGGAAAGAATCGAAACAGCACCTTAAGCGGAAAACACATGTTCGCCAACGTGTACGATATGCGTTTAGTAGGTGAAGTATTTTGCTTTACCTTTCATTTAGATTGTAAGAATGCTAGGTTAGGTTTGACTGATGAAACAGAAGCCAGTGGTCGTTTCCTTGAAATCCTACGAAGTCCATCAAGTGATTTGCCGGAATCATTGACCAAACTCACCTCGAAATTCTTCCCCAACATGATCAATCCTCATTCCGTCTCAATTCAGGCAATGTCGTTCGTCATCTCACCACCGTCGAGTTCCATCAACCATAGGCAAACTCGATCACACGATCTGCTGAATCAAGCGTCAAATTATCCCACTCGCTCAATCTTCCACCCATGCCACTATGGTACAAATGGACTAATTTCGCGACAAAAATCGATAACTCGAAAACCATTAACTTTAGGCAGATGATGTCTTCGGAAGATTTAATTTAAATAATTAGATCTATCTTTTGGTTTGAGTGGTGACTGGGGTGGTCCTTTTCTGTTCATAATAAAAATTTCAATTTTTTTTTCTCATGATTTAGCGGATTTTTTTTGCTTTTACAGATTTGTAGGGAAGCGGAACCTATGCTCTATACAACAATAATTTAAATACGGTTGCACCTATTCTGAACCGTGTTTACCATCGACGTAATCGCTTGATGTTGCCAAACTATTTTATTATGACTCTTATTCGAATGAAATGGGTTTGGCAGTCCTTCAATATCACCTTTTTTGTGGCAGTGCTACAAATCGCTCAAAGTCGAACTATTTTATTTTTCCATAGATTAAATAAATAATCACATACTTCTAATTGTAGATTTTTTCAATATTTACCGAGAAATAAAATTCCACATTTAATAATATTTTTCCATCTCCGTTGAATTTGGCGACACTGCTTACATACTATATAGCATGCACCTCAACGCTAGTGTGCGTGTTCAATCATTCATAGATCATGTTATGCCCAGCGTTATGGTGAGTCTTGTTGTCAATATACTCATAGAAGCATAACAAACAAACCCTTTTATTTTGTCTTGGCTGCATGCATGCAATCCAACACACATGAAGGGCTGTCAAATATTCTGGGTGTAGTAGTGGAGACAGTTAACTTGTTCATATGTGCCGTAATAAATTGGAAGAAAACTATCAGAATCGAACGTTTTGTGTGTTGCTAAAGGTGCCGCCAAACGGTGCTTGAAATCTATGCTATAGTTCACTATGATATAGCCATTATAAGGAGTGTATCGAAATGTAGTTATAAACATTCGATGCGTTATTACGCATAAACTACTGTATATATTTTTAGCGTGTAAGCGCCATTTGCTTTGTTTACATGTCAAAAATGATTATTCGGTTCATTCATTTCCGTTGATAAAGTTGTATTCAAAATGTCGCGAATTGAATTTGAGACTAAAAAGAAAATTCTGCACACTTGGTGCACCGAAAAGGGTGTTACTTACAACCAGATTGCGAAAAGAGTAAATGTTCACCCGGCAAGTGTAAAGCGCATCATCGAAAAGTTTGGTAAGGAGTGCTCCCTCAAGGATTTACCAAGAAGTGGCCGGAAACCCGGCTCCAGCAACCCCGATTTGGACCAAAAAGTTGTGGATTATATTCAACGGAACAAATCTGCCTCTACTCGCGATCTAGCCAAGAAGTTCAGGACCAGCATCGGAATGATTCAACGAATCAAGCGCAGGAATGACTTGAAGACGTACAAAACGCAGAAAGTGCCCAAACAAACTCCGGAACAAAAGTCTCGTGCCAAAACCAGGGCCCGAAAGCTGTACAGCTGCATTTTGGACAATGTCGACCAGTGCATTTTGATGGATGACGAAACATACGTTAAAGAAGATTCAAGAACGCTACCGGGGCCGCAGTTTTATACTAAATCTGTTGGGGAACGTGTGCCAACCGCAGATACGACTGTTGCGATGGAGAAATTCGGTCAGAAGGTGCTCATTTGGCAAGCTATTTGCACATGTGGCTTGCGTTCTTCAATTTTCTATACAAAAGGAACTATAAATGCTGAGATTTATCAAAAGGAATGTTTGAAGAACAGGTTGCTACCATTGTATAGAAAGCACCAGTCCCCTCCTCTCTTCTGGCCAGATTTGGCATCGGCACATTACGCCAAATCCACTCTACAGTGGCTGACGGAGAATAACATCAAGTTCGTAGAAAAAGACATCAACCCACCAAACTGTCCCCAGTTGCGACCGATCGAACGCTATTGGGCAATAGTCAAGCGTATATTTAAGAAGGATGGTACAGTGTCCCAAAACATGACCGATTTTAAGAAAAATTGGGCAGCGGCATCCAGGAAGTGCACAAAGGTCACTGTGCAGAATTTGATGGCAGGTGTCAAATCAAAGGTACGGGCATTCTACAGAAATGAACATGATGACTAGTTTTTTAGGTATCTATATCATAGTTCTTTGAGATGCGAGAAACGGTTTAACAAAACTATGAGCTATGAGGTAATAGAAGCTATGTAGTAGAAATCTTTACCACAGCGCTATCGCTGAACCTTCTTCGGTGTACACACGATTGATTTTCTTTGTGTTCGCTGGTATTCAGTTGCGAATTTAAAAATATATATTTCGGAAGTAATCATGAGCACATTCGATAACTATGGACAGGGAATGCAAAAAATGCTGCAGTTGCTGCGTACATCCTATTGCAAAGGCGGATAAAGCAAAACAAACTCGCTAAGTCTGGACAAAATCGTAGGTTGCTCGCTTTGAAAGCTTGCGGATAACTATTTCATCGAAATTCTTCAGAGAAGTTCATGGAAACTCTTCAAAAAAGGTATTGGAAGTTCTTTAATGAAATTCAGGAAAGTTCTTAAGAGATGTTCAGAAAAATTCTTCAGAGAAGTTAAGGTAAGATCATTAAAGAAATTCGTGGAGCTTTCTTAGAGAAATTAAGGGAAGTTTTTCAGAGAAATACAGGAAAGTTCTTTAAAAGAGTTCAGGGAAGTCCTTCAGATAACTTTGGGGAAGTTCTTTAGATAACATTGGGGAAATTCTTCAGAGAACTTTGTGGAATTTCTCCAGATAACTTAAGGGTAGTTTTAGGGTAGTAGAGAACTTCGGGGTGTTTCTTCATAGAAATACAGATAATTTTTAGAGAAGTTCGGGAAAGTTCTTCAGAGAATTTTAGGGATGTAATTTCAGGGAGTTTCTTCAGTCAAATTTAAGAGAATTTGTTCAGAGGAAATTGAGGGACGTTTTTCAAAGAACTACAGGAAAGTTTTTCAGAGGAACTTCAGGGAAGTTCTTCACAGAAGTTCAGGGAACTTCTTCATAGAATTTCGAAGATGTTCTGCAGAGAACTTTAGGTAAGTTCTTCAGAAAACTTCGGTGAAGTACTTTATATAACTTTAGGGAAGTTCTACAGACAACTTCTGTGAAGTTCTTCAGAGAACATCAGGGAAGTTCTTCAGAAAACTTAAGACAATTTTTCATAGAGGTTCGGGAAAATTCTTCAGGGAATTTCAGGGAAGTTCTTCAGAAGAACTTCGGGAAAGTTCTTCAGACGAACTTCTGGGAATTCGTTCATAAAAATTCATGGAAGTTTTTATAGAAGTTCAGAGAAAGTTCATCAGAGAATTTCCGAGATGTTCTTCAGAGAACTTCGGGGGATGTTCTTCAGAGAACGTCGGTGTAGTTCTGCAGAGAACATCACGACAGTTCTTCAGAGGATTTCAGATATTTTTTCAGAAATGTTCCGGAAATTTCTTCAGGGAATTTCAAGGAAGTAATTTCAGATAAGTTCTTTAGAGGAACTTCAGGGAAGTTCTTCCGTTAAATTCAGAGAAATTCTTACAAAAGTTCAGGGAAATTCTTCAGAGAACTTCGGGAAAGTTCATCAGAGAATTATGGGGAAATTCTTCAGAGACCTCCGGGGATGTTTTTCAGAGAACGTTTTGGAATTTCTTCAGAGAAGTTCAGGGAATTTCTTCAGAGAAGTTCAGGGAAGTTTTTCTGAGAAGTTCAGGGAAATTCTTCAGAGAAGTGCAGGAAAATCGGTTAAATTCATTGCTTTGAGGTTTCAAATGATTCATATATAGCGGTTCTTGTAGCACCAAAAATTGAATTTAATTAAGTTGACAGGCTGTCCCGTGAAGAAAAATTGCAATTTTACAATTGTGTAGGAGCGTTGGCCGGGGAGCATGTTACTATAAAAGCTCCTACAAAGAGTGTCAGTTATTATTTAAATTATCAAAAGTTCAGCATAATTCTAATGACTATGCTAATGGAATCTGATACAGGATCAAGTTGTTTGGCTCATCTGACGTGAGGACGATCAGCTGCTTTTAAGACATTCTCAAAATTATTATCTCGTCATAGGCTTGCTCAAATTTGTTATTCAAGCCATCGAATATTTGTTATATAAAGCTGACAGGCTGAAGACTGCCTCGTTACTGTTACTGAGTTGGCCAATTTACCCAAAATAGTGGCCCGATTTTGTGGTTTTGTAAGTTCCGTGGGATCGAACACGATTTCGACGCAGTTCAAGAGAAGCGCCATCTCATCATATGATGCCTTTTTACGCTTAAAATTGCGCACTGCTGGCTTTGGTTTCGATCCACTCGATTTTTCAAGTTTCAAAACGGATGATTGTACATTGAAGTCATGGATCAAACATCGAAACTAGTAAAATCGTAACATCTTTTCAACGTTATCATTTTTAAAATACCTAAAACTTAACTAGGAATTCAAATCCCCTGGTCTAGATCCTTTTCGGGTGAGGAATTACAAAGCAAAATAATACACTCACTATGAAGTATGCGATCGGAATTAGTTGGGTTCCACAGTTCAATCATGCGAAATTTTATTATCCTGGTCCATTTTTGCTTTAAAAATACCACGAAAACACAAACTAGCCAAAATTCAAACGAACTGTCAAAAAACTTCGACCAACGAACTATGAACTATTCCGTCCGGATGGAATAGTTCATAGCCTACTACTATCACATAGAAACATTCGCTAAAGTGTACACACGGCAGCGGGCACGGCTCTGTATCATAGCGAAAAACTATCGCTTGCAGTCATAACTATGAGCTATCACTACATAGTTTAGGTATTCCTATGAACTATTACATAGTTTTCTAGCATATAGCTCACTATATATTAGAAATAGCCACCGTGTGGGACACCTTAAACGATCAACGGTAAGTGGACAAATAAATTGTGAATAACTTGTGTACTCAGTATTCTTTATTCAGTGCATATAATCGGTGAATATCCACTCGAGGTCTGCTTATTGAGCTCAATATAGGTTCCGCTTCCCTAAATATTTTATTTAATGAAATTTTGCTTCTTTCTTATCTACGTATCGTTTGATAACAGTTTTCCTGACTTCCTTAGGGTGTGCGTGTATGTGTGTGTATATACAATCCAACGCCCACCGTCCGGCAGTGATTTTATGTATGTATGATCAAATGTTTGATAAGCACTACCACCCATTGTAGCACGGAGACTAAGTCCGACTGCAGTGGGCTCTCCTCGCTGTTAGACTTGATCAAGCTTTAACAACCACTGATTATCCTAATCATGCCATTGTATGAAGGGCCAAAAATGGGTTGGGTGGATCGATAGGCAACATCACTTATACGTATCCACAGGGATCTAAAGAATCTCCTTCCAACAACAAGATTGAACAATTGGTCAAAAGAGCAAGCCATCTAACATGAGGATGCCCCAATGGGCGGGGAGAAGAGCCCGCCCTATTTTCACAAACTGTTAGCAATGGGGAGTTGGCATTCCCACTCTCCCCATCCAGAGTGCTTCAATCAGGTGCCCTGATGGTCCCTCTCATTGCCATAAAATATTTAAATAATAGTTGTGATATTTATGAAATATTTATATAATTCAACGAATATCAGTATTTCTCCAAAATCTTTGTTTGAGGTATCCTGAAAAAGTTTGTTAAATCTATTGAAATTGTACAAAACTTACATTTATGCCTTTTAATCTACTGTTGTTGTTGCTTGTTACTGTTGATCACTATTTTCTACTTGATGCTGATTTTATGACAGTAATATGCTTTTATTTTTGATCACTTTATAGTTATTGCTACCAAATAAGGAGGGAAGATTTATTGGAAGGGACTTATAGACAAATTGGCAAAAAAAAAAACAATAAATAATGTTCATCTATGAAGTAAAATCAATAAAACGATGTTACAAAATAAATTGATATTGTGAGTTATGATGAAGCAATGACAAAGATTGAACTATTAAATCAAACTCTAGCCAATGCATCAACGTTGCGTGAATAAGATCAGCTCAGAATTGGTAAAAAGTCCATTTAGAAACCAGACATGAAAAATTCAATCAGTAATAAGAGCAAAGCCTACCACAAATGTAATTTTCTGCGTCATGAAATGCAGTTATTTGCCTCAGTTTGGGACTGAGATATTAAGGCACAAAACCAGACCACTTTCCGTGGCGGTGGCAATTCGGTATGTTTAAACTGAACCCCAGTATAGAAGACAATGAAGTAGTCGAACATTGAGTTAAAAAGCATGCAGCACTAGAAAACGACGGTTTGCCACATAAGTCAGAAAGATATTTACGAACAATTTCAGGAACCGTTCTGAACTAGACCATGCCAAACAATAACGTTTACTTCCACGTTCACGCCGCGTCGGTCGAGCATTTTAAAATGCAAATTACAGTCCCGCTGAAATGGTGTCACTGTTTGAAATTAAAAAGTATCAATCACGTCCAGTGCCGTGAAAAGTTACCATAAATCGGCCCTTTAATAATCTTCACTGTAATAGTATGTTTCCGTTCGTGACCGCACTCCATAATTATTGTTCAGCCTTCCCTGCACCTGCTGGACTCACCTGTGGCAACTGAAAGGGAATAAACTAACATTCTAGCCTCAAACGTAGTCCTTCCAAGCCTTCAATGCCAGCACTGCTTCAAATGCTATGCCCAATTACCCTTCATCAATGGACCACACCGTAGATGGCGCCCCAAGCGTATAAGCTCATGCCTATAGAAATCGCATTATAAGACGGATCAATATCAGTCAATAAATCGCAGAGAAAATCGCGCCCCACTTGCTGCCACCACTAGTTAATCACACGGTGCAACAATTCACATTTATAAACTGGACCGTGATAGTTCAAACACACTTCGAACTCGTTCACAGCAAATTCTTCCTCCTCCGCTGCGCTCCACCTACCGGTGTGGGTGGGTGAATTTCAGAATCGGTGCCGCCTAACAAGCCATCACCTTCCATAAGGGGGTATAATTTCGTCGTGATTTCAACTAATTTTTATTGCCACACTTGTGAGCCGCCGCTAAATAGAGATAATGACAGGTCGAGGGGACCACTCTTCATATACCTTTTGCTCGCTTTGACACTTATGTTCCCAAAAGGAAGCCACGGCAGCGCCACTAGTTTCGAGGATTGCTTTGATGCTTTGATATTTGTGGAAAATAACGATCGATGGGGAGGTGGAGGCAGTACAGGCACTCGCAAATTAGCCACTCTAGAATGCAGTTTGGTAGGCTCTCCTATGGTTGCCATTTGCAATGCAGTAGGGACAGTTTTACAGGGTAGTTTATAGTTCGAATTCAGGGACTCTTCCTCAGTCATAACTTTGAATAAATCGTCAGATTTAGTATTTATACCAAGTCTCTATTTACAGATTATATTTGGAAAAAAAAACTCCGGCAACACTAATTAAATCAATCAGTCAATTTAAAAACTATTGGGATGTGGCGTTATCAGAGAGAAATGCACAAAGATTTTTCAAAAGGGCCTAACTGAAAACTAGCTCTTCATCCACGATCATTTCGAGGAGGAAGAGTCCTCTTATCAGGTAGAATTGTTGGCTCGCATGGATAGATTCCAGATAACGAGAAATTTACGGAAGATGTCTTTGTTTACGTTTGCCAGCTTAGCCCTAACAGAAAATTTGTCTCGAAGTCTGCCCCGCGTTCGCCACCACAACTCACAAGGACATCGCCATTGATGCTCGATCCGCGGGAAGCACGTCATCATCGATAGCAAAGTGCGCGCCTATGCTAAAACTCCCATCTTAGCTAGTTCAATTAGTTAGTATACATATAGCTCGCTGGAGTGATGTGTAAACTCGTTATGATTCCCACTAGAACCCACGCTCTTGATTGCCGGGGTGTAATTGCATTTCAATTCACCCTGACTGAGAGTGTCGGATCACGCCACTCGTGCCATAAGCCATAACGGTCTGGTTTTGACGGATTAATAGTGATATCGCTTTTCCCAGCTCTCAGCCAGTCACCTTTCTATGTAGAACCACCGCCGCAGCAGCACCGTGACGCAACATTGTAGTCGCAAACGGGTTTCGGCTTCCATGATAGAGGTCTCTCTAGTCTTCAAAGACATCGGCATCATTGTTGTGTTTGGTTTACAAAGTGCACACACCACGACACGGAGGAGTTTGCCCAGTTTGCCCAGTATCCACTTGAGAGCACTTTGCAAATTTGCAAACAGTTTGTCTAATTAATCAGACAAGTGTCAATAGTGCTGCGGCTTGGAAATCGAGGTGTGCCATGAAGAAATGATGAGCGTCGCCCGTAGAAACCTTTTGCGGATCAGTTCCGAGTTCACATTCCGGACAGCAATTTGAAGAAAAATTGTTATTCATGTTCATGTCAAGCGAAGCCTTTTTCATCTTTAGGACTACCTAATCAAGCCGCTTCCACTGGAACTCCAAAGATAGGCAATAATTGGAAATTTTATCTTGTAGAACATGAGCATGAGCATGAGCATGAGCATGATTGACCGCCCACGGATGCAATTCCGTTATTGCTAGATCAGCTGTATTTACACAAAGAACCAACAGATGATGTTTGGACTAACATACATCTTCAAAGTGTAAAAACTGGCGGCGACCCATTATAGCAATACCGGCGCCGGTGCGTGTCCGGAATGCTAGTCAAGTAGGGAGTGGGAAGGAACGTGTTGACATGATGCTCGCTTTGAAGGAAGCCGAGAAATCCTCTGCACTTCCACGAGACATCACTGGGATGTTGGATAGTTGGGAAAGCGTTAGCAGCAGGGCTCGTTTTGGTTAACGGTACGCTGTAGTGATCCTCATAGCAAGAGATATGCGGAAGCAGCCATTTTTGAGCCATGGAAATTTTATCTTGTAGAACACTCTGAAAATTTACCCACATTGGTTCATTTTATGGAAGTATTGTAATCTGTTGAACTAATTTCCTAGAACGATTTAGTAGAAGGTGATGGAATAACTGCTTGACTTAGAGCATCGATTAACGGTGGGCAACAGTGGCTGCTACTTGCTAGAAGCGCTACAGCGCTCTCATTTTAGTTAAGCTCTTCTCACATCGGTCGTTGCTATAGCGGTGATCAATTTAGTTACCCTATTCCGTACCGGTAGAAAGGTAGATGTTAACATTTTGACAACATTGATTCTTGAACGTCATCAACATCGTATTTAAAATATGCATTGGAGTGCGTGTTTTTGATATATTATTATCACTGCTTACCTGTTTCATTCAATCTAATGACTGGATAGATCGAATATGGTTTTAGCATAGAATGCTTTTGAAGTGTATTTGTTTTTTCTCGCGTGCACCAACCGCTTCACTGCGCTGCAATCGGCTGCTAATTTGAGCACCCGACTCTTTCCGAAAGCTTCGCTGCTTAGTTTGGTAGCGCGTTTAGCAGCGACCGGTACAGTGGTAGTGATGATAGAGCGCTGCTAAACGGGCTTCTATACCCCACCGTTAATGATGCTCTTACTGGTCCAATTGATAAAGCACAGAAAAGGTTCCATCAAATAATGAAATGTGATGCTGTCAAATAAATAACAAATGTAAAACCTTTCCACGTTAAATTTCGGAAACTTTTCTTTCAATGTAGTTTTTAACTTATTTTACGCATCGCTGAAACGTTTCAATTATATGCCAGCTAAAATCCTCCATTATATTTCGTGGTACAACATGCATACATTCTTTTTGCATTGGGTATAGAGGCGTTGAATTAAGAAAACGCAAACCCGTGAATGTGTTCAGTGCGAACGGCAGCAAAATCCAACGTTGTCGGTACGTGATCTTGGCATGAAATTAAAACTACCAAAAAGTACCGTGTATAATGTTTACAAATTGTTTGACCAGCGCTTGACTGTTGTCGCATCCTCAGTCAACTTTTGGCCCTGGTTCGGGGCCTACTAGTGCTAGGCTCGACACTGTTTCCGCGACTGCTTTCTGCTACGTTTCCCGGTTATGTTTAGTATGCAGCTGGCAAGTAAGGACCTGAAGTAATTTTTGCCATTTCTACCGAAGTAGTTTTGACAAATGCTCGAGTATGGGTGAAAAGTCAGTTTTCCTTGCAGAATAATCAAACGGAATATTATTCCGTAAGGAAAAGTAACAGCCCCATTTAGATTACATGGGCAGACGTTACTAACGTTACGAGACCGTTTACAGTTTGCCCTCCTTTTCAGCGGTATACAAGGAAAGTAATTCCGACAGTAAAAGCATGTCTTGAGCATTACTTGTGCTATACTAATGCACACTACTTTTGAGCTGCATACTAGCCTTTAGGAAACTCCACTTTACTTACAACCACTTGTCCAAAACCCCTTTTCGGGTGGGGGCGACCCCGGCGTATTGGTTAACATCCATACCTCTTTAGCCAAAGTCACAAGTTCAAATCTCACCCCCGGACAAGTTACGAAAAACACCCAAAGAGGTGTTTGAGTGACTACACGACGGAAAATGAACCAGCCAGAGGTTGAAAATCTCGATAATAGAGGAGGAAAAACAAACTCTTTTCCCCTCCCCTGGCGTCGGGGTTTCTTCGTGAGAAGTTTCGGATTCTAAAATGAGAATCAGGGAGTGAACTTCGACTTTCTAAGCTTCAAACTTGACTTTATTGAAACTCTCTTAATCTAGTTATCTTAAGCCTGCAGTGTAGCTCGTAAAGTTGTAAAATCAAATTCTCATCTGCAAAAATAAAAGCAGAGGCATGGATTGATGGCGAAATGAAATGAAAAACGTGACCAACCGTGATGAAAAGCAAAATTTCACAGCCATAGGTTTTCAACACATGTGCTCGAAGACTTTCAACTGCTTCCAGGGCTCGGTTTAAAATATAAAAAAGGATACGTACGAAAAAGAATGTCAGCTACCGTTTATAAGAAGCCACAACTCTCCAGTTTTGTTTTGACTTGGTTGGCCTCTTGTCAGTATGCAAAATCCGTTCTGGAATGGTATAGGGCACAATAGGTCATATACGTGCCAAGCATAGCCAATCCGCCTAGCTGTCCAGAACTTCTCCCAAAAGAAACATACTCGGCTCTGGTTAAGCGGAAACTCTTTTCTGATGGCAGATGTACCACAGAAAGTTCAGGAGTTAAAAAAATAGGATTAACATCTCAATCAACTGTGTTTACTACATACTGTAGAACAAGATTTATTTTGCTGACATTATCTTAGTTGCCGAAATTGAACGTGGACAGGCTTTAGTGGAGTATAACAAAAAAATGAGAATGAATTTAACTCTCTCATACCAAGCCAAAAACGTGCACAGAGAAAACCAAACTCTGAGTGGTTTTCCGGATAGCCTTCTAGCTTCCAAATCTCCTTCTAGCTTCCAAAATACCAAGGCCAGTTATCGAGTTATTCGGTCCTGCTCGGGTAGCCTCGTAGGGCGTATGAAATTAAGCAGATGAAGAATAGTTGTGCTACAGCTTTGCCATTGGAAGCTCTGGGAACTCTTCTACAGTGCGATTGAAAGTATCTACTAAAGCTCATGAATAAAAACATGGCAGCAGTTTAATAGCTATCCTGTAAACAAAGAACACAGAGCTATTTTCGGAGAATGCACAAAAGTCTCCCAAAATTTATCAGATAGCTCCGAAAATTCTCACAGCATATTCTAAGAACTCTCCTGGAGAGCTCTCAAAAAGTTTGTACAGTTTCAAGGAACCTACTTCACAGATAGCTTAATACTCAAGATTTTGAAGGTGTTCTTTCGATATCGGTATATTCTAACATAACCCCCTAAAGAAACTCTCCCAGAAAGCTTTGAGAGTTCTTAGAGAACTTCGCTAATCTAGCAGAGAGCTCCGAGGCATCTGATCAAGAGAGATTCAAGAACTCTCTCTCTCTCTCTTATAGATCTGAGATGTTTCCTAGAATGCACTGAAAACTGTGAGATCTCTTAAAACATACAAGAACGCTCAGGAAATTCTAGGTAGATACGCTTTTTTTCAAAAAATTCTGAGAACTTTTGATCGAGGTCTGAAAAATTTCAAGAATACCGTAAGTACTCTTACAGAAAACTCCGCAAACACCCTCAAATAATTCATACAAAAATTGCTGACATATCTCGATGTAGCAAAGGAAGTTCGAGAAGTGTGTTAACAGCATCTGCTTCCCCAAACTATTTCAAGACACCTGTCAGATAAGTTCTGTCTTTTCCAAGGAAAAAATGATCAGATAGCTCAGGAAATTCTTCCAGAGCACTCTAAGAAGTCTCTTGAAGAGCTTCCTCAAAGAATACAGCTCAATAAACTCTTCCAGAGCACCCTAAGAAGTCTTTTGCAAAACATTTTTTTTTTAATGCACAGTGTCAAGGTGTCTACTTCACAAAAAAAACCTGGTACTCTCTCAATGAACTTTTCTTCAGAGCTTCATCAAATCTGCAAGCTCCAATATTTTCTAGCATAAACCCTCTAGAAAATCTCCCGGTAAGCTTTGGACATTCCTATAACCTCACGCACACATTGAACTTTTCAAAACGAATTGATGTGTTGCTCTCAGCCAATGTTGCATTTTTTTCTTCTTACGATCCATTACAAAATTGAAACAAAATCGTTGCGAAATTGCATTACAATCTTGCATTTTTATTTTGAGTAAAGAGAGTTCACTAATCATTAACTTGGGTCTTTTAATATCTGAACGCAAAATGAATCTATCTCGGAATTATATTTATGAAATTAAAATGCTCAAAATGAAGGTCGTTTGCCTTTAAATAAACTATAGTAAAACAATTACCCGATTTTTTAACTACTCCCCAAACCACAATAAGGTCTTTTTCAGAGAGCTGCTCAAGCTCTCTCAGATAATTCTGGGAAATCTAAAGAAAATCTCCGGCGAATCAAGAAGGTACATCGGAAGTTTTTTAATATTTGAAAGAACTTCCTGGAATTGTCCCAGGAAGCGCTATGTAGCCTCTCAGAGAGCTCGGGAAATCTTCCCAATCAAAGTCTCCCGTTTGGCATTATAAATCTGCTAGAAGCCCAACAAACATCAGTGTCGAATAACCGCTTGTTCAAACAAATTTGGAGAAGTTATTCAGCTTTCTATCAGAAAAGAAGCTGAACAACTTCTCCAAATTTGTTTGAACAAACAGTTATTCAGCATTGATGTTTGTTAGGAAGGAACTGAAAATGTCTTTAAAGTTAAATGATAACTTATCAACAAACATCGAAGCTAACCTTTCATCTACAACTAGAGTAAAAGTTTCTATACTTATGCTATGACAAAAGCCTTAAAGTCCTCTGGTTGTTGTGTAAGATGAAATGTATAGATTTTAATCTTGGATCAAACACTGTTTCGGATCGCTGATGATCCAGTTGATGCTCATTGATTCGTTTTCAGATGCATAGATTGTACTAAAACTAAATACAACACCTTCTTTTGTGTATAACTCATTATTGTATGGGTAAAAATTAATAATATTTTAGGTAAAACTAAGATAGAGTGTATTGTTTACATGTGCAATTTCGTCACAATCTGCCAAGTGGTTTTCAAGATGGCTTCCAAGCAAGGAGTGCTTCGACATAAAATTATTGGTGCGGTCGTGGAAATTTCAGGCCAGTCCCACAAGTGGAATCAACCATTCGACCGTATCCCGTGCGGTCAAATCGTTCAAGGAGATCCAGATGATCCGGCGAGCTGGCAGCGGAATAAAAGCGAAAACGATCGATTCCGTGATCGTAAGGAAGGTGAGCGATTGCTTCATGCGGGATGTGGCCAAGAAGGTCAATTCTTCCGTCTGGTTCTTCCAGCTGACAATGAAGCGGGCCGGATAACATGTCTTCAAGGTAAGGAAGGCGTCTAACCGAACCGATAAACAGAATGCGGTGGCCAAATCCCACGTTAGGAAGATGTACCGCGAGTCGTTGGTTGGTGCCACGGAAATGCATCGTCATGGACGAGACGAGATTCCTAAGATATAGAGTCAATGTTTATGCACCATTTGAAAGGTTCTGGTCTCAAAAATGCATTGGAATAAAAAAAAAGTTGGTCCCGGTAGCATTGTCCCCCGGGAATCTGTAACAAAGGGAAGGAAGTTTTAGTTTGGTTGTGTTAACAGAAATGCATACGAAACATTGTAGAGAACTGGCGTCTTGAGCAAAGTTACTCAGAGCGTAACGAATCGTCCTTTGGTGTTATCATATTAGTTCTAAATCGTGCTGCAGAGATGGCGCTGCAGTCTATATTTTCCAAATGAGTTTCTAGAGAGTTGCCGTCTTGAGCGAAGTTGTTGAGCATGTAAAATGAAGAGACTTGAAATAATTACATTAGTTCGAAATCGTACCGCAGAGATGGCGTTGCCTAAATCTTAGACATCAAGCTGACGCTCAAAAAAGTTTTTTTTTAAATAGTGTTTAAATAAAAAAAAAGTGAAAGTGAATTTTTGGAGCCAATTGTGGAACTAATTCCAGTTTTCAATTTTTTTTAATACAAAATAAGGAGTGAATAAAAAAACCCGCATTAATCCACCGATGGTGAGACTGAACCCTTCTTACACTTCACCAGAATTACGAACTCAAATGTGGCCAATATGGTACTGGATACATATTTTCATCAGAAATTCCAAGAAGATCCAGGAATATTCAAACATTTAGTTTATAAAATGAACTATTTGTCAATCCTGAACATATTGTTTATCGAAGTGATTAAAATATTGACATTAATAGTGTTTAACGACCTATTATATAAAAGAATAGTATACACAAATATAAGAAATTTCGTATATTTAGTCCACAGAATGAATTTTGCTTATAAATACGGAATCAAGATGCTTAATGAATACTTAATACTAAATCGTCAAAATGGTTTAGTTATAGTAAATGGAAACTTTGTGTAATTTTCGAATATATTCGTTGCAATTCAAAACCACTCGAGCCAATCGATGCTGCTCTAATTCAATACAGTCGCATAGTGTGGCTAGTCCGCTGTATGTGCTATACAACGCTCCAGATGTGACACAATAGAATGCAAGCGGCATCGATTGGTGTGATTGGTCTTGTTCGGTTTTGCACTGCAACGAGTATATTGTCATCTCACAATTATGTGCTCTCAGGTATTGTTTTGGTCATATCTCCATGAAGAATTATCCAATCATAATGAAATTTTGACCAGTTATTTGGAAATATCATAGCTTTGATTTGACACCAACAAAACTAAAATCGGTACACAAATAGCTCAGTATGTAATCGGAGACTAAACTGTTTGATTACTATTATAATAGGCCTTCAAGTACTGTTTCGTTCATATCTTCGTAACGAAATGTCCGAATGAAAAAAAAATCAATAGCGTTCTATGGGAATGTTGTAGCTTCCATTTGCCGTCAACAGAACTGAAATCGGTTCACAGATGGCTGAGAAACCGATGTGACATTATTTGTAACGCACACACACATACACACACACATACACACACACACACACACACACACACATACATACACACAGACATGTGCTCAGTTCGTCGAGCTGAGTCGAATGGTATATGACACTCGGCCCTGTGGGCCTCGGATAAAAAGTCGAGTTTTCAAGCGATCTTAATACCCTTCTATTGATGTAAGAAGGGTAAAAACCCTAACGGTATTAGAAATTCATTGTCTTTCAAAAATAGATATAAAGAATGAATGATAGATCTGACGAGATAAGTCTATTGCCGATCTTTGACATATTCAATAGTTTTGCCAAAAAAAATGCAGCTCGCTAGAGCTTGATTCAGCAAAGATAGACTTAAGCACCACTATTGCGGCACAATTTGACAAATCTGGCAACATCAAATGACTTTACATATCCGCAGAATCACAAGCCATTCCTGGACCATTTTCCATGTTGTTGACGACCGTTTCCGTTATTGTTACGAAATTTACCCTTATAGTTGACAACTATAAACTAACAGTCTATTATACAGTTTTAACAACATGTCATTTGGTAAAAAGTCAATTAAATTTTCACGCACAAAATGCTGTATGATTTTGAAGATTTAAAATACATCCTGCTGAAGAAGTTCGCACAAATTTTGTCTTTGTGTATTTTGGTATTTGTTCGCGTGCACCGAAGGGAATGTCTTCGTCAGCTCATTCTCACATCTGGGCTTGGTGCTAGAATGTGATGTTGATCATTGAGTTAAATTTATTTCATATTTAGATGATCTGCAACTACAATTTATTCCAGTCATTAGAGGTTGATCTATGCTTATGATTATATTTTCCATAACATGCAACAAAAAATATGTTTCGGAGCTGTGCAACGATAAATAATGCTTCGCTGTTTAGCGGCAGCTATGACATCACTGTTGCTTTTGAGAGAGCCCATCTCTCCTCTCTTCTTTGTAAACCATGGATATAGCGCACCGGTATTGTAACGTGAGGCCTGCTGTTTCTTTGTTTGTTTTTTAAACGAAGCATGCCGTTTGTCTGTCAGATCGCTTTGTCTAACAATTCCGTGAAGTAAATGAAATAAGTACCTACATATTGCCAATCTAAAGATCAAGACAAACTAAAAAGTTTGGTCTCGTACGTCTTCTCCTTAACCTGCTAGTAGACGAGTTTGTGATCGTAGCAATCGACATGTTTTTGTTGATAGTTTTCGAGAGCAGTAGGGTAAAACGAAGGAGCGGGTTCAGGAAACTGATATTGGCAGCAAATCGTGCACTGACCGTATTCATACAATATTGGTAGTTTATATACAGATTGCGGAGCTGAAGAAAACATTTTCTTGATCGGAAAGCAATCCGCATGCTTTAAATAAGTCCCTGCAGTTGGGAGCTTTATTCCATGGCTATGAAATTCCTGAGTCTCGTTTCTGAAGGTATGTTACGATACATCAGAAGTAAGCAGAGAGATTAACATCTAAATATTGGCAGTACTAATTATAGATTACAATACAGTTTCATCAAATGTCCCAATTGCTGAATAAACTGCTTAACTCGTCCCGTATGTGGTTATTGGTTTCCTGAGAGTTTCGAAAATTTACGACTTAAAGGCTAGTATGCAGCTCTCAAGTAATGTGCATAAGGATAGGACAAGTAATGGTCAGGAATGCTTTAACTTTCAGAATTACTTACCTTGTATGCAGCTGAAAAGGAGAACAAACATCGTAACGTAAGTAACGCCTGTCCATATAATCTAAATGGGGCTGTCACTTTTCCTTGTGGTAATTCCGTTCAATTATTCCGCAAGGAAACACGTACATTTACCCATCCTGAAGGAATTGTCAATATTACTTCGGTTGAAATAGTAAAAATTACTTCAGGTCAATTTTGTCAGCTGCATACTAGGCTTAAGCCTAGTATGCAGCTCAGAAAGTATGGACCTGAAGTAGTTTTACCTTTTCTACCGAAGTAATTTTGACAACTGCTGCAGTTTGGGACAGTTGACAGTTTTCCTTGTGGAATAACCGAACGGCATATTATTCAGCACGGAAATATTACAGACCCATTTATATAACATGGGGAGGCGTTACTAACGTTACGAAACCGTCCACAGTTTGCCCTCCTTTTCAACTGCAGTCAAGATAGGTAAGTCCGACTGTAAGAGCATTTCTTGACCATTATTTGTCTATACTAATGCCTACTACATTTGAGCTGCACACCAGCCTTTAATACAAAAAGTGATCATTTATGTCTGTTGAATTTTTTTCGAGTATAATCTTTAGATTGGTAATTTGCTTAACATCGCATCTAAAAGGCTTGAAGGTTTGGTCGGAATGCAATGAGCTGAGCTCGTTGGTCACTTCTCCTGCCCTTGTTACACATCAATGATGCTGCAATAGCAAATAGCAGGTCAATGCCAAATTGGAGTGTTTACTGAAAGTATGATTTTATTGGAGAATTGAAAAAAACTTCTTCTCAAAAAGGCAAAAGCTAACACTAGTAGGAGTAAATACGATATCAAATTGTGCAAGGAGATATGTAGTTTGAACGAATAAAGGTTATTATCAAAATCAGAGTTAAATAGAGAAAACTAAAATCATTGAAAATTGCTAACGAACGGCTCGTTTGACAGCTGATGTGCAAGACAGAGAGAAAACAAATGCCGGTGCTCGGTTGCTTAGCAACGTGAGTTATTCGAGGTACCTCAAAATCAACTCTGAAATTATTTGCGACAAAGAGCTTTCTTGCCCTTCATTCTATTCCATGTTTGAATGTTCACCATGCTCTAATTTGATTATCTTTGAGATAGTGAGCCATCTTTAGGCGATATTTTTCAAGTAATCCAGATGCACTCAAAAATGCTGCTGTTTCCATTGTCTCTAATCTTCATCTTATTTCAGAATTTCAAGCTTATAGCTTTTACAGTTCCCTTATTGCTTGCTCTCAACTTAGTGTGCTAAATCCACTGTCATTAATTGAGATCTTTCGATTTCAGTTACTATTTTTGCACTAGAATGATTTTGTGGCAAGAACAATCATACTCTATGTCCAGGGAGTCGAATTTTCCTTATCGAAAAATTCCTATATCAGACCGGAAATCAAACCCAGTCACCTCCAACATGGTATTGCTTTGTAGCTGCGCCGTTTCCGACTGAGCTAAGAGAGGATCAATGTCGTTTATAGAACAAAGCAATTCAAATCAGTTCAATTGGAACAGTAACCAAATTAGAAAAAAGGGCTGCCGACAATAGTTACGCTCACTTCAAAAGTTATGCGCTTTCTAGAAACACTTTCAAGGCATTCTGGATGATTCTGTTGATTTAAATAGATAGAAGATCACGGAGCAAATAATTTTAAACAAACAAAAACGGCAGATGTATACACGACGCTGTGAAAATACTCATTGAAGAGCGGACTCTGCTGAGCTTACCTAATAGGTAAATCCTTCTAGTTCTAATTTTCTGTTCTAGTTCGGGAATGTTTTTAACTAATTCAACAGGTTTGTTCTTTGCTAACATTTTGGTCTGAAAACATTCGTTGAGCACTCTGTAAACTCTTCAAAAGTGCTCTGAATACTTTTCCAAAATAAATCCTACAACTCATTCAAACAGTTAGAAGGTTAATTCCCTCAAGTTTCCTTGCAAACCAGATCCAAATCTTCCATTCTACGAAACCGACCGCTCTACCAAAGTACGAGCCCCGCTAAACAGTGCGAGGGTGCACCAATCGACGAAATTACCCGCAAATAGTGCAAAATTGTGTACCCATGCCCAATCGCGGCGTCGCTACACCGTCTAAGTGAGCGTTGAAAAAAAAAAAAGAACTCCACCGAACATAACCCATGACAACCGATTCCGTGCATGTATTGTATGGCCCACATGTGCCCGGCTGTAGGTGGTTGCATAAATGATTGGAATTCGATACACTTTATGCGGCGGCGCTCCTCGGTCGTTAGTTTGCTCCATTCGTTCCAGCGAGAACTCCGGAGCATATCTCGGACGCCCTTGATCCAACAACGGTTCGCTGCCGTCTTTTCCTCTTCAGATGCTGCCCGAGTTGCTGCCGAAACGAATCGATTCCAATTATGCCCGTGATACTTGTACCAGTTTCGAGGGGTCCAGCAATAATGGTTAGTTCGAACGGGTGCTCAAGGTTGACAAATGTCACACGGAACTTCGCACGGGCTGGTTGACGGGTTGTTTGACAAGCGAAGAGTTTCCTCAGACGTGCATGTTGAGAGTCGTGTGGTTGAGCTAGGTTAGGTTTTTTTTTTTTGCAAAATCCCTGTTGCACATTTCGTGATATATGTCTGTTTGACGATTTTCTTTTTAAATAGACTCGTTGATTTGGCTCTCGTGGCAGCGGTGTGTGGTGTGCCATTACCAACAGACAAAACCAATTATGTCTCTAATTATTGTTTTGTTGTTGCGGTGGCTATGAGCTTAAAACGGGGCCAACTGATTTGCTAAATTAATTTCGTTTAAATTTCGTTACGAATCGACTTGCAGAATCGTGGCGAAAAGAGAGAAGGGAAATATTTCCACCTGATTGCGCTGGGCAGATACCTGCACATGCAGTTTGTTATTTCTTTTTTTTTGTTCCACGACATAACCTCAATGGCGAGGAAAATAAACATGAACACATGAAAATCAATCAGATTTAAGTCACTCGACTGAATGATCGCTCTCTTTTTCTGCCAAGTGGTTTCACCGCCGGTTGGGAAATTGACTGCCAATATATTTTTCTTCTGGGCAAGTGGCGCCCCACCTAGTGTCAAATTTTATGACAGCAGCTTGGTTGTAAATCGGATGTGGTGTTGTTGAAACGCGATTTAATTGTCCGAGACTGATTTGTTGATGATTGGCGCAATTGTCCGGGTGCTCCGGTGTGAGTAAATTCTCAGCAAGTTGATTCATAAAATTAGGCACAACGGGGCCATAAAATTACAGCTTAACATAAATGTCAACTTAACAAGTAACGACATAATCACAGCAACCTGAAAAAAAAAACCGGAGCAAAACTATCACACTGCCATCTCAGAGTGAACCGAAGTTGGACGTGACATAATGCAAAACGAACCCGAGGAAAGCCTGGAGCCAACGGAAGTTGACGTCTGTTCGGATGATTATGCATTCATTATCATCGTCGTTTTTTCCCTACCCCCAACCCCAAGCGAGCTTCACATTTTCGTTTTATTCATGAACACATGAATCCGCAAAGAGCTCCTCTACGACAGCACTTGGCGCGGCCGTTCTTCCGGAATTCTAATAAGCCATGGCTCACTGCGATGTGACGAGAGAAAAAATCGCCTGCTCAGGAGCAAGAACTTTTTCGGACGAGGCTTACTTGGATCCTTGGTTTTCTGTTCGAACGTTGCCGGGAAGTGGATCAGCTGGAATAGCGGAATCACGCTAGTGGCGACTTCTGTGTGTTTAAACAGCGAGTCCGTCGTCCCGGCCGAGGCTGTGTGTGTGTGAGTGGCGAAGGAATGGGAAATCTAATTAAAATTCCACTTGCTCACGCAAACCCTTCACTTCCATATCATATCGCATCCGACCCGGGGATACAACAAAGTTTGCGGCTCAGCGGAAGAGAAGCGAAGGGATATTGTTTTATAGCTCCCCGGTAAGTTCCAAAGTTTATCTACACATACATGGTGGGGCAGGCACCCGTTTCGGGAGCTTTGATTTGGTCTACCTGCTGCTGCCAGCCAGCCAGCCAGCGCCAATGACTGAACGAATGTCCGAGTGTACGGAATTTGAAATTACTAGCACATGAAGGTCGGCTGGTTGATTTATAGAGTTTAATTTGAGAAATTCATAGGACACGGGACAGGGGGATTTGCGGGTGAAACGGAACTCTGTACCCCGACGGTGTGAAGTGGACATGCTCGGAATGGGTATGGGATAGTTTATCTGTACATTGGGAATTTCGCTCGATGATCGATTGTTTACATTGCTGCCATTCATTTCCTTCGATTTGGTTTTAAAGCAGATAGATACCAGTGGATTTCATCATGAGCAAATAAAAAACGGCCGGTGCAGCTTCTGTCAAAAATGACTGTTTGCGGCTTTGTTGTCTTTATCATCTGGTCGTCAGCAAAAAAAAACATGATTCCATTGACTAATATAAATTCTTGAGTTCATTCATGTCGAAACTTTTTGAAAACCTGGGGAAACTGTTTTATTGAAGTTTATGTTTGAACAACCTTGAAGTTCTTCTGAAACGGAACTTCATTGATGTTATCTCTTGAAATATTTAAGAGATTTAACTTCCGATACATTTTCAAATGAGAAATTCCTAGAAATTGCTTGAAGTCCTAGAAGTTGCTTGAAATTGTATTTTGAAATGACTTGAAGTTCTATTGGAACTGTTTTGAAGTGCTATTGGAACTTCATTTCAGTTCAGTTGATATTTTCTTAGAATTCTGTTGGAACTTATTTGAATCCTAGGGTTTGAGCTGTTTAGTGGAATACCTGTATCTAGTAGAAGAAGAATTAGTATCTTCCATTTACCAACTACCTTGCTTACTTCAAGATACGCGTATGTCTAAATATGCAGACTTTCAGTGTCTCGTACTAATAACTCGACTGGACCGTCGAGTTATTAATAAGAAGTCTGCATATTGTGACAAATACGTATCTGTCGAAGGTAGTTGGTGAAGATACTAATTCATCTGTTCTATTGAAGTTCTGTTGGAAGTTCATAGTTCTGTTGATATTTTTTTTCGTTTCGGTTTCATTTTTTCAACTACCTTCAAGTTCTTTCGGAACTTTCTAGAAGTGTTGTTGGAATGTTCTTATAATTTTGATGGCACTTTCTGGATCTCATTTAAGTTCGGTTAGAACTTCCTAGAAATTTTGAAGTTTTTTTAAATCTCTTGCAAACTTTTTTAAACATTCTTTTGCAACTGTCATGTCATTCTACTGGAACTTTTTTGAAGTTCAATTTTGTTTTCTATTCTTTTATTTACTAGGCGCAGGCCCCACAGAGCATTACGGAGCCGAAATCATATTGCGTGTATAATGAATATTTTGTTTTTGCTTTAAAAACTAGGTTAGCTTGGGAAACCGAAGTACTCGCGATTTATTCAAGGTTAGGGATAACAACTTATAATAGGTTGGGAAAGGATAATAGGATCTTATTTTTCTAGATCGTTCGCCGATACACAGCTTCATTGGATGGCGAGCTTGGTGGAGATATAGTGTGACGGGACGGAAAGAAAGGAATATTTGGAAGATAACAGCGAGAAGGGGTCGTTTGATCAAAAAGGGTACCACGAAGGACAGGTGAGCGTCAGAGAAGGAACAACGATCAGACATAAATTCTCATTAAAAAGCAATAGATTTGATTCATGTACTCAAAATCAAGGCCAGCGAACACTCTGACTCTAACAGGCTTGGGTTGTTTTCCACGAAGCCTCAGCTGAGTTCTGGCCTTCAGATGCTTGTTGCATTTCCACACGACATGGTAGATATCCTGGTAGCCCCTGCCGCAAACACAAAGATTGCTGTCCGAAAGTCCCACTCTGAAAGTATCTTCATCCAATAAGCAGTGATTGGACATCAGTCGGCTCATAACTCAAATAAAATCACTCTGCACGTACATCCCTTTAAACCATGCTTTCTTCGATACTTGAGGAAGAATTGAATGTAACCATCTACCCAGTTCACCCCTCTCCATTTACGTTGCCAGCTCATCAAGGTCTCTTGACGAGCCAATGAAAAAAAAATAATTGAATGCGATTTGATACTAGTACACATCGTCTTCCATAGTACCAACCTTAGTCAGTGTGTCCACCTTTTCATTGCCCAAAATTGAGCAATGTGAAAGGACCCATGCCATGGTGATAGTGTAAGTGCGTTTAGATAATGCACTCAAACTTCTTCGTATTCCATATAGGCAATATTATTTCAAGTTTATTTCCCGTAGTTGTAGAAAACGGGATGAAGAAGAGTTGTAAAATCCCTTGAGAGAAATAAGTAAACAATTGTTAGACTACACACTCAGATTATTTTACAGAAATCTGTGAAGTTTTACCGCACACAAATAAAACTTCTAGTTTTATTAAAAGTTTTGCACTTTACTTCTGAAAACTTGTTGTTTTTCATTAAATCAAAAGTAAAATTATCTACCATGAAAGTTTTGCGTTTGATTTGAAAGTGTGTTTTTTCGGTTCTGTGTGTAAATTTAAAAGTGTTTTCTTTCACCATGAAAATTGTAGAACTGTCAAATCCTCCAACACAAAGCAAGTCGTAATCCTCGTCGCCATCGTTTGATGCTTCCGTCCGCTTCCGTTCGCGTTTGGCAAAAAGTGTTCGCTTTTTGTAAAAAATCGTGTTTTCGGCTGTGAATTGTTTACCTGTTTTTGAAGTGAGTAATTCCGTGAAGTTCAGTAATTCCTCACAGTCGCATTCTGAATTTCCATCGCCCAGAATAAAAACCAAGTCTCAACTCGACTATTTTTTTCACAACTTCCTATATATATGAAGAAGGATAAACGCTTGTCATAGTCCCATAAATGATTTGAACAAAAAACGAGAAACGCTTTAGAATTCTTTGCTATACATTACTACCGCGGGACTTTAGAAGCACAAATTTCAGAACGAAAGCAACAAACAACCGCGATCTTCTTATTTCATTGCAGTAAGCTTGAAATAGGAACAACAGAAGTAACCGTTCAATGTTAATTCATATTTGTATGAAAATGGATCTGCTGCTATCGTGGTGAGCAAATAAAAATAATGCAAACTCTATTTTATTTATTTCTAACGCAGGTAACAAAACCAACTTAAACTTTAACAAAAAATGTTTACCCATTATTATTCTTTTTAGAATTCTCAAAGCTTGCGGATGCATTGATTTGAAGCAGTGTGATGGTTGCCTGCCTTAACGGGAAGATTCAGATCAATTGAAGTTTATGATAATACGAACGTTCGCTACCAGTAAAAATATCTCTTGGGTAATTTAGATAATGGGTTACTACCATTTTCAACGGATCAAAGAGTTCCAAAAAGTGCCACCAATTGTTTGCTCTTTGGAAGCCATAAAGATTAATTTGATAATAAAAGCTTGTTATGTTAAAACGATATTTTATTTCAATTCAAACCGATTAGTTTTGTTTTGATTGCATGACACTTTCAGTTTGAAATTTTATTTTGCTTCATTTATAAATAATTTGCTCTCATTTTCAGCGATGCCACGGTCTCAATTTGAAAGTTTTATAATAAATCTAAAAAATACTAGTTATGTTGAAACTATTATTAATTTCAATCTAAAAAGCATATTTTAATTCTAACTGCACGACACTTTATGGATAAAAGATCATTTTTGGAATAATAAGAATTAACTTTCATTTGCAACGATGGCACGTTTTCGGTTTGACAGTTCTACAATTTGATTTGAAAATTTCAACTTTTAAATGAACAGAGAAGTAAAATTTTGAATTGACGGTTGGAAGGTTTTTATTTTGAAAGCAAACCGCTTTCTACGAAAAAGAACCAATGCAACTTTTCAATTTAGGCAATGGTTTTTTTAATTTTATTAATGATTGTTCTTTGTGTGCGAGTTCTCAACAGTTGAACGTTTGGTAGTCCGATTTTACGGATTTCGGTAAAATTTTACCGAAATCCGGTAAATTTTTTACAGATATCTGTAAAATTTCACCGAAATCCGTAAAATCGGATTACCGAACGTTCAGCTGTTGAGAATTCGGTAAAACTTTACAGATTTCTGTAAAAAAATTTAAGTGTGTAAGCATAGCATAACATAAGTAAATAAATGATAGCATATTTCGTTGCGTTATGTGTTCAATCATACTTACTCATAAATTCCCTTAGTGATTACTGTGATTACTTACGTTTAGTGTTTCTGTGCTACAATCTGCCTGTGTTGTCGGCAACCATCCGTGTTTACAGAATTTTTTGTGGTTCTTGACTGTAGGTATTTATTTTAGATTTAGGTTAGTTTGTAATTTCATTTTCATTCGTGTTTATCTGGTATGTTTGGACACTGAAAAATTATTTTCGAAAATCATGGATTTTTTACATAGAACAAATGTTTCGTAAATTGTATGAAACATTCATATTGCTTGTCATCTAACAAAATGCTATCATTACACCTTTTTTGTACAATGCACAAAATGAATTTCGTGAAGACCAGCCAATCGGTCGTACTAATAAATGTCCGTGTTCCTGCTGGGATGATGGGAAGCATTAAATTATCCCGAAATGGAAATGAAAGCGCGGACGAGAGTTAGAACCGCATGCTCAATAATCAAGTAACTACGCACGAGTCAACATGATCTGTCAGTCATTCATGCAACCACCAGAGAGACGTTTCTCTTTTATTGGTAACAAATTACCGCCTATTATTTTGCTTTGTTTTGCCCTACAACAAACCTCTACGTATACGTAATCAGCGACTGACAGGGTGATTCCTCGATTGTGCTCCAGTGTTATTCAACCCATGGTATGGGTTGAGTTCAGGCAACCTAGCGCGATCCAAAGACAACGATACTGACTTCGTTAAATCTTTAGCAGATGTGTTTTTGTCGTGGATTCAAAAACAAAAGCTACCGTTTCCTAGAACCGACAGAATAGTTGTTCGGTACAGCTTGATCAGATCTTCCGGATGAGCTCCCCACCATGCACCGGTTATTGTTCTTATAAAGTTGATTCGCAGTTGGCATTTCTGTGTCAGACGCACAATGTGTTTTCCCCAGGTGCATTTAGGATCGAATCAGACTCAGAGATATTTATACGACATGCTGTGTGTGATTGTTCTACCCATCAGAAGTAGCGGAAACTTTGCTGGATGATGTTTCTTCGAAAAAAAACCATCATCTCGGTTTACTCCGGTGAGAATTCGATACCCATCTTTAAGGCCCAAATAGACATATTGTCCAGAGTATCCTGTAACGGTCCTTGCAGGTTGACTGTGGTTCGTCCTTGAACCGAGATAACACAGTCATCTGCAAGCTGTTTTAGTGTGCAATTTTTCACAAGACAACTGTCAATGTCTCTGACGTAAAATTGTATGTAACTAAATGAGAAGTTACCAAGCAACTCATTTGTTTCTCAGGCAATAAATTGAACAAAAAATTATTCAAAATTGGATAAAGACTACACTAGTAGAGTTTGTCTGACAGGACGTCAACACATACTGAGTCAAAGGCCCCCTTAATATCCAAAAACACGGAACCCATTTGCTTCTTCTGAGTGAAGGCTAGTTGAATATCTGAAGAAAGCATCGCAAGACAGTCGTGTGTCTCCATGTTTTTCCGAAAGCCAAATTGTGTGTCTGACAGCATGACATTAAATTCAATCCATTTGTCTATTAGAAAGAAAATCATCTTCACCCGGAACAATATTATTCTCCAGGAACTGATTGAACAAGTTCATTAAGCGCTATTTTGCGACATCTGGGAAGTTTTTGAGCAGATAGAACATAATTCTATCCATCCCCGGAGCAGAATTGTTACTCGAAAGGAGAGCATCCCCACCCTATTCCGTTAGGATTGAAGTCTCGCAAGAGCAATCGTGGCTCAGGCATAACTGATCTCGGCGAGATATCGAAGCTCTCGGAGGAAGATATATTAAGGCGATACTGAGGTTCTTTCCTCGGATAATCACCTGGCATGCTACAACTTCGTTGCCTGGCATCAACGGTAGATTGACTCTATAGAAAAAGAGTTGTTTTCTGGTACCTAAGAGTACTCCTCCATATGAGTCTGATCGATCCAGGCGAATTATATTACAATCAGGAAAAGTAATGTTGACACCAGGAGATAGCTATGTTTTGCATAATGCAAAAAGATCGCATCGTAGTTTGTTAACTAGAAATTTAAAAGCATCTTATTTTGGAAACAGACTTCAACAGTTCCATTTAGGACAGAAAACATACCCTTAACCTCAGTAGACAAATTATCCAGCGAGAAATATGATAGTGGCGAGGAGGGGCATTTTGGAAGCAAACTGTTTCAGCGATACAAGGAAGCATTCCTTTGATAATGTTCTTCACAAGGTTGGAAGCATTGAAAAAGTTCAATATGATGTCCACGATACCAGAAAGTGTGAACATTGGAGAATCTTGGGCTGCTCAAACGGCTCTGTAGAGCTCCATTCAAAGGAAATTTGGACGCATGCATCTGATCATAACTCAAAAATTAAACAACATTCACGGTTGATCACACAAAAGGAAATTTATTCAGCTTTCAAACAATATATAACAAGTTATTACATTTTTCCGTTTTGAAGGAACTGTCGCACTCTACTTGGGACCGATCCCATCATAATCCTTACTGATCTGAAGGGTGTTCAAACGTTTGCCTTCAGCTCGAAAAAAAAAACAACGTATGACCGGGTAGAGCCGGGAGATTTTTCCGTGGATGAAACATTTTTCAGGGAAGTAACCGACGGAAGGTTAGTAGTGTTTTTGGAAGTTTCTAGAAGTTCGATTGGAACACCCTTGAACTTCATTTGAGCATCAACTTCTGGAAATTCTACTGGAACTACATGGCCAGCCATTTTAACTCAGTTTTGAATCGTGTTTGACTCACTTTCGTCATAAATGGAGTCACTCAAATTTAACTGGCATTGACTAATCGAAAAATGGAAAACATCCATAAGGTTTGAGTCAAAAATCACTCTTGAGCTCTGTGAACTCTTCAACTAAGTTCCTAGAACTCTCTTATAGAGTTTCCTGACAATTCCGTAAGGATTAATCTAAGAATTGTTCCAGTGATTTTTGCCTGAAAACTCTAAAAGTATCCTGGAGAACTTCTGGAAACAGAAACATTTCCATATACGTTCCTAAAAATTCTCACAGAGAACCTCAGGATGGGGTCCTACCCTGAGCTCTGTCGGTAAATGCGCGGCTACAAAAGCAACACCATGCTGGAGGTGGCTGGGTTTGATCCCCGATCTGGTCTGGAAATTTTTCGTTAAGGAAATTTCTCGACTTCCTGGGCATAGAGTATGATTGTACTTGCCACACAATCATACTAATGCAAAAATGGTACCTGGCATCGAAAGCTCTTAATTAATAACTGTGGAATTTGTGAAGTGTTGTGAAAGCAATAAGCTTGAAACGTTAAGAAGAAGAAGAAGAAGAAGAAGAAGAGAACCCCAGGAACGCTCCTTCGAGAAAATCCCAAGAATGTTTCTGAATCTTTTTTCCAGAAAGTTCCCGGTGTTCACAAATTGTGGTCCGGGAATCATTTAAAAAAAACTTTGAGAACTCCAGGCCAACTTCCAAAAAACTGCAAAACTATTACCAAAAAGCATCGGTAACACACTTTTTAAGGAACTCAACTCTGTAAATTCATTAACAATGCCCTGGAAACATACGGAACTCCCCCATAGTATAAGAGCTCTTTTAAGTGATTGAGAGAATTCTTGTAGGGAGCAATTTGAACGGAGAGCTCTGTTAAATTTGGGAACCAGAGAACTTTGAGAACTCCACTTTTGACAATAGTTAGTCAAAAACGACTCAAAACTAAGGTAAAATGGCTGGCCGTGTAGGCGTTACCTTCTGCAGTATTGAAACGGAGGCTCTTATCCCAAAGGGTGGAAAATATCCATCAGAAAGAGTATCTTATATGAAGCTCTCTGAAGTTCAAAAGTTTCCAGAGCATTTTAAAAAAGTATCGCAAAGAGAGTTATTGAAGTTGGCGAAAACGATTTTGCAGCTCCCCGAGAGAGTTCCGGGAGTTCCCTGAGGTTGTTCTCGAACTTTTCTGGAATGATTTCCATATCTTCTGGAAGCGTTGCCGTTGCCTGGAGAAATTTCCCGGAGTTTTCTGGGAAAGTTTCTGGAGTTCGCTGCAAGAGTTGCCGGAAGTTCGTTCTTGTGAAATGTCTCAAAAATAGCCGAATATATTTGGGAGAAGCTCCAGAAAGATGATGTCCAGGAATTCTCTAAGGTAAATCGAAGCCCTATCGAGAATTGGTGCCACAGATCATTGTGATAGTGCTCAGATCTCTAACTCTTTCATACAAAAACATCCCAGTAATCTTTTCGACGGATTGGACGATTTTTCAGGTGCTCACAAGCTCCCAAGACCCCTGGGAACAGGTACAGAGGCCAGATTTTCCGAAACTTTCTGTTGACAATTGTTGAAATAATCCTCAGAACTCTGAATGAAATCAATTCAGGCTGAAAATTGGTTTTAAATCTTCCTTCTCATTTTCTTGTTATTAAAAAGCATTTGAAACAATTTTTAACTATAACAGTTGTGTTTTTGACAGAACTTAAGCTAAAAAGCATCTAAGATAATTCTGGAAAACCTCACAGGTACACTCTAACAAATATCTTCTCCGCTGTTCCTAAAGCTCGATTCAAAGTAAATCTGGACGCACGATTATATACACCACCGCGTCCCTGGTGGTTCGAACAAAAAATGTTAGACAGGCATTTGTTGATGTTTCAGTGACAAATAAATTGGTGAAAAGTTTATTTCAATTGATCTACGCATTTAGAAATTACGGATCATGGAACTTGAGAAAGGAAAATTAATTGTGCACAAACATCTAATACGTGATTTGGCAAAGAAATACGATTCTAACTTTTCCACCGTGCGTAACATCCTTTCAAGAGAAGGATATAAGTCTTTTTGTGCCAGTAAACATCCGAATCACTCCCTGAAACAAAATTTACTGGCAAAAAAGCGAGCAAGATAACTATACGAACGAGTTTTGACGAAATTTGATGGCTGTATTTTAATAGATGGCGAAACATATGTCAAAATGGATTATAAACAAATTCCCGGACGAAAATTTTACCCGACAACCGGTCGTGGGGATGTTCCTTCCAGTTATAAATTTGGTTTTGCTGATAAGTTTGCTTGGAAACTAATGATTTGGCAACCATCAAAAACAAGATTTTCATCACAACTCAAACAATGACGTCGAAGGTTTACATTAAAGAGTGTCTGAGAAAAAGCGGATGTTACCCTTCATTTGGCAACACAAGAACAGCGATAAGTTTTGGGCGGATCGAGCCAGCTGCCGCTACTCTAAGGAGGTACTAGAATGGTATGCTGCAAACAATGTTAATTTCGTCGCCAAAAAGATTAATCCTCCGAATTGCCCTGAGTTCAGACCGATCGAAAAATATTGGGCAATTGTCAAGCGAAAACTTCGAAGCGACAAATGCACAACAAATGCGTTCAAAGAGGAATAAGTTCGCCGGTACAGTGTCAACAGCGACTGTGTGGGTCGTGACGGCATCGATCACAAGTAAAGTGTGACAGTTTCTTCGAAATGGTGAAATTTAATAACTTGTTGTACATATATAAATACTCTTTCGTATGACGTATTGATCAACAGCGTATATTGTTTAATTCTAGTGTTATGATCAATTAAATGCGTCCAAATTTACTTTGAATCGAGCTTTAGGACCACTTCTCCAAAGATGTTTTAAAAACCTTCAAGTTGTGCTCCAGGAGACTTTCCAGATATTTTCTAGTTCCCATGTGTACGGTAAAAACCAATTTTAAATTGTTTAGAGTAACCCAACTTCCCAAGAGATTTTCTACTTGTTTTTCATGTTTTTGAACATAGTTCACCCAAACGCCTATGATAACTAATTTAGACTGATATTAACTAAAGTGCTCCAAGCGCCATTTTCAATTTATTCAACCAACGGGGTAATTTCATACAATCCGCCGCTTTGTTCCCCGCTTTGAGGTACTGAATTGCAGAGAAGGAAAAAAAAATGCGCCGTAAATGAGCTTATAATTAATGGCCAATCTAGGAAGGCCTGCACGATTGCCACCATATAGAGGACACCGACGGTTGCCTAGCTGCTTACCTCGCCGACTATGTTTACCATTAAGAAGAGAGCAAAAAAAAAAGAACGCTAAGCATTGCTCCTACACTCCTACTTGCATCTCGGCGATTTATTACAAATGCACTCCAACACTTCCACTTTAATTAATAACTTAACTCAATTTCGCTTCGCGGAAAAGGGCGCATTTTTCCTTCACAGTCAGCCAGGCAGTTGGCAGAACGCAAAGTGCGGCAATTCTAGGGGAAAACCTGCGATGCTGGGCGTTACATTCCACCCGTATTGAAAACAAGGCACTTATCCCAAAGCTGAAAATTAGTCGAATGCCTTTTCAAGAGCCCCCCACCCCTCTTGGCGCGGGGGGGGGGGGTGTTGGAAGCGTAAAAAGTGTGCAAATAATAATTGGTTTAATTTGTTTTGGCTGCATTTCTGTTCGCTCTCTTTGCCGTCGATTTCTTTGGGCTTGTTTCGAGTAAATGAAACGCCTGCCTGCCCATCGGGCAACTGCCCACTTGCGCCGTGTTCTTCACGCCCGCGTCGCCCCGCCCCAGCCGCTGGATGTGCTCTGAGTTATGAGAAAAGTTTAAAATGTAATTACGGAATAAATGAAGGAATATTTTGCGAACTGCCGTCATCGTCAACGTCGTCCTTGGCTTCGTCATCGTCGCCATGATTATAAGAGGTAAACGAGGAGAAACAAATCTCGGGCGAAATTAATTTTGCTTGTTTTATTCGAGCAGGAAGCTTCGGTTGAGAGACAACCTGGAGATGATGAAGATGACGGCAATATCTCCGACCACCCCGCCGGCGCCTGGCAAGCTTAACGTTTCAATTATTCTGTTAAAAATGTCCGTGAATGATTCGGCGAATTTAGTGGCAGCGAATAAAAGTTGCATTTCCGACACAGCCTACTGAGCTGGCATCGACTGACTAATGGCGGAATGCAAGAGCAGAATGCTCGGGGAGTGAATTTTCCTCATCAATGCGTGAAAAGTTAATTATCTCACATTCTTCCTCGCCACTTCCACGGCAAACTAATGGAAGTGGATTTTGCGGTAGGTGAAAAGAGAGAACGTGATTCGATCCATTCGATTATTGTCAGTCATGCGGATAGGTTTGTTTGATTGCTAATTGCTTGATTCGATGGACGCGTGTGGCAATCGGAGGGAGGAATGTTCTTTGAGACCAGAAAGGTGGCCATGGATTCGGCATTCGGTCAGCAAGATTAGCAAATCGTGCCGAACTGAATGCCAAATTTTCCACACGTTACGATGGACTGCGGTGAATGACTAAATATCTCATGTGGAAGTATCGGTATCAGTCAGTAGTTGCTGGAAAAAAGCCGTAAGCACGGGTTGAATACATTTTCATAAGTCACTGATGATGATGATTTCGACATAGGTAACATACACTGAGAAAAATCTTGCAGTAAAATCTACCCTTGTAGGCCCTTGTACTTTTTGGCGTTGATGATGATGATGATGATGATGATGATGATGATGATGATGATGATGATGATGATGATGATGATGATGATGATGATGATGATGATGATGATGATGATGATGATGATGGTCCCGCCACTTACCCCTACAAAGGTTTGAGCTAGACGATTTATCTATTAGATAATTGATTTAAAAACAATTCAACCAGTTATGCAAAACAAAAAACGAACTGATTTCATCTTCAGATATAAACTTCTTCCAAAACTGTTCATTTGTTTTAAAGCGATATAATAGTGAAAAGCTATTGATGTCAACCACAAATGTTCGCAAGTAATCCCAGCGATCAGAAAATTCTATTACAATTCAAATCACAGAATCCTGTATAAGGACATTATCAAAATACAAGCCAATATTCGATCCAGCCCGCTACAGAGTCAATGAGGTTTCAACACTAATGGAACCGCCACCTTAGTTTTGGGCTGACCAAGGATATCCCCAAACAGGGAAATCGAGAATATTTCCAAACCGAAACAATCCTGGACCGGCTCTAGTCAAACTTTTACTTTCAACCACAACAGAACTGACAAAGAATTCCCCGACAATCAGCCAGACAACCCACTACTATTTCATGGCATCTTCTCAAGCATCAGAGACCAATATTTTTTTGTAAATTCAAAAAGAAGTCCTTTATACCTGTATACCGCGCGCGAGGCTCAAACTTTTGAAGACTACACAAAAAATAAAAACAACTTTAAATTACAATAACAAGATAAAAACTTTAAATCCATCATCATCATCGAGGCGAAAAGTATAGTTTGTTTGTGCCCCATGAAAAATATAAAACATTTAACAATAAACCATACAAAAATATCCGTTGTAATAACATCGTCAAGATACAAAATTAGTCAAGAGTAAAAAGTTAACAGAGTAGCTGTTCAAAAGGCAGCTTTGATGTGTGAAATACATTGTCTCTTAAAATCTGTTAGTGTTGCTTCACGTTTGATATTTATAGGCATCGAATTGAAAACATTTATACCTTTAAAAAACAACGAATTTTGTGAAATTCCGTACAAAAAATATGGTGTTCTAACATCATCCGCGTTTCTAGTGTTATATCTATGAAAATCACTTCCTCTTTCAATTCGATTACTCGATTAATATCGAGGCAGCGAACCGTTTATTACTTAAAAAATGAACACCATTGTCAAATACACAACTCTTTGCTTCACCGATAGCCACTGTAGGGCATCTAACAAAAAAGAGGAGAAAGTGAACCTGTTACATCTCAAGATCAACCGCATTATCTTATTTTGCAAACGCTGTAATCTCGATATTTGTGTTTGATTAGCTAAAAACAAAATGGAAGGGCAAACTTCAATGTGAGGAGAGATGATAGATTTGTACAATTGTATTTTACTAGCAATAGTTAAATCGTTTTTCAATCGGCAGAGAATACCGTACTTCTTGGCAATTTTCTCGATGACATCGTCAATGTGAGAGTAAAATTTTAATCTATCATCAATAATCACGCCAAGATATTTAATCTCTCGAACGCGATCAATTGTCACATCATCAATTTTAACAGAGACGTCTTCGATAACTCGATTCCGCGAAATTACCATGAATTTAGTTTTACTTATGTTTAATTTCAACTGTTTGTACTTTAACCATCTACTTAGAGAACGTAAATCTGCATTCAAATGTGAAACGGCCTCCTCAAGGCTTTTAGCTGCAATGAACAACACGGTATCATCAGCAAAAAGATTAATATCACAAAATCGCAGGACTCGTCGCATGTCATTAATATATAAAATGAATAAAATGGGCCCTAATACACTCCCTTGTGGTACGCCAAGGCTGTTCTCCACAGGGCTCGACGCAGAATAATTAAAAGCTGTCTGTTGAGTTCTGTCAGACAAATAGCTTTCGTGCCATCTGTATGCAGAACCTAAAAATCCAAAGCGCTTGATTGATTTTAACAACAAGGGCCGAGAAATCGTTTCAAAAGCGCGTTTCAGATCCAAAAAAACAGCAACAATCGTATCTTTACGCTTTACATTTTCTTTCCATTTTGCTAAACCTAAATTTAACGCTGTTTCACAAGAATGACCTTCGCAATATCCCGATTGTTCCGGCGCAATCAAATTATTACTATTCAAATACGTTAACAGCTGGCCTTTAACAACAAGTTCCAAAATTTTCTCTAAAGTGTGCAACATGTTAATAGGACGAAACTCGTCGGCTTTAATCGTTCCAGCGACTTTTTGAATGGGAATAACTAAAGATTCTTTCCAAACTTGTGGCACGTGCCCAGTTTGCAGCGATTCATTAATAGGTCCAGCAGGTTGTTTCCGATGACATTAAAGCAATCGTGAACTACTCTTGCACTTACGATATCTACTCCAGCCGTTTTGTTCAAAGAAAAGCAAATAGATTTAAGATCCTCTAACGTTATTGCGTGAAAACTTTCAAAACTACAGTTAATATTAATCGGTATCGGTGAAAAATCTTTATGTGCGTAAGGTCGGTATCTTGTTCGAAAGACATTTTTTTTTATCCTTAACCCATGTTAAATTCCATTAACGGAAACGGAAATGTAAAGAATCGAAAAGAAATTTCTGCAAGTAGCATACATCCCAAGCAACAGTTCAAGTTTTATTGTGGTTTTAAAGCACACTTAAAGGCTACATCATGGTCTTCAGAACCCTCATAAAACCATAATTCAATTAGGGCGAATCTACAATTGAGAGATTCTCTTGGGGCTCGCTCTCTTTCATTCATTACAGTTCCATTTTAAACCTTACGAGGCATTCATTAGTACAGATCGAAACACAACAGTGCTGGCTAGCATACTCTACAAAAAGTAGAATGAAAAACGTAAAGGTGATAGGTTTATGAATGAAAGAGAGCGAGCCCGGAGAGAATCTCTCAATTGTAGATTCGCCCTAATGAAAAAAAACCCCTAGAATTGTTACTTGGGATGGCATTTCACCCAAGTACGCCTCTCAAATGCATATTGCTTGCCTCCTCTGGGGATGAACCAGTTGCCGCACTGGCGAGAAAATCACAACGCTTACGATGAGTGCAAAACAAGCCAAGTGTGAGAGCGAGTCTCTTGAGAGCATTCGTGGTGATAATTTGAGAGCACGCTCTCAAGGGAAATGAGCTCACCAACCTAGATCTCGCTGGTTTCCTCTTGAGAGACCGCTCTGCAGAGCCAAATCTTTAGAAAATCTTCAGTGCCCTTTTTCATGCCTGTTTCCAAACTTATTAGTCCAAAGTTGTAAGGATTTCTTCAATTCCTTTGTGAATGACTTAGATGTCTAACTACTCCACCTAAGTTATTAACCTATAAACAATGAAAAAACGTGATAATAATGGAGAAACAAAAGGCTTATTTCTTTAATAGTTATTCGTTTCGGGTGCTGATGGGGCACATTCGTAACTGTTCAATGCCTTGTTGCCCACATGTTTCGTCTTTGGGTTTTCTGGGATTGGAGAAGATTCTTATGATAGGTAAGAGACCCCTCCCTTCTTTGAAAGGGGAGCCTCCCATACAAATGAAACACAAATTTCTGCATAACTGAAGAACGAATCAAGGGCTGCAAAATGGTGAGTCGACAACTGTGATGGAGCGTGCGTCCCCGCAACATAGCTCTGGTCCTCACAAGTTCCTACCTCATGCTTCCACGGGTCAACAGATGACAAAGGCCGCCAGCTAGGGGTTGCGTACTTAGCTGGTAGTGCAGCCTGGGCACTGTTGTCCTTCTGACTTCAGCTAGATTGAGAAGGTGCGTGCCGAGCGTCTGTCCACCAAGGAGGTGCGGCGCAAACAGCGGCTGAGTAAGAAACGCTGTATCTCGTCAGCTATACCTTAGGAGGCAGTCCCACCAACGCAATGTAGCCAGCGCGGTAAGATAGCATGCTGAAGTCTTACCCTACAACGAAAAATGTAAGTATTCTTTATTTTTTGAGATTTTTCCTCATTTTATTGCCCACAACTATTTTATAAGGAACAGTAGAAATTTACAATATCCCAGTACAGTGTTAATTGAATCTAAAGTTCAGTATAGCCGTGAAATTTTCATTTTGTCTTAACTTTTTATAAATCATTTATGCTAAAAATGTCTACTGTTCCTTTAACAACTATATAACGGGGATTCCCTGGGGGGTAACCTAAGGCAGTCGAAGGATTTGTTGACTGGACAAGGGTTCGTGGAGTCGCCAGTCCCTTGTCATGCGAAGACACGCGGCCTTCTGGCCGTAGTCTTCCGAAGGTCCTCACTGAGATCGGCTGACCCTGCTACAAGAAGCCATCACGTGGGCTATTCTCTCAGAACAACCTGCTGAAAATAGTCCTGCAGCCATAGGTAATCCTTGCACTGATGGTGGGTTCTTATGACACATCACATCATCACATCATCACTGAAGAACGAATCAAGCTATTGAAGTATCCACCTGAAAAAATGAAAAATAAAATTGGAATTTGAAGGGTTTCCACGCAAACTAATCGGAGCTGTCACTTTTACTCTCGGAAAAATATTCCGCTCGATTATTCCGTAAGAGAAAGTGACATTTCGTTCCATGCAGATCAATTGTCACTTTTTATGTCGATACTGGCCCTATATCAACAATCAATATGCAACTAGCGATTTGAAATTGGTTCACTGTTGTAGAACCCCTTGGTCCGAAGTACACCTTTGTGTACATATTTGCGCCTTTGTTTTGATTTGCTGTGTTTTTTGGCATTAAGGCCAGTATCGACCTAAAAAGTAAAGAGGTTACGGAATTTTGTTCAAGAATACCAAGCGTAACTTTGACAATTGATCTGCTTGGAACGAAATGTCACCTTCACTTACGGAATAATCGAGCGGAATATTTTTCCGAAAGTAAAAGTGACAGCTCCGATTAGTTTGCGTGGAAACCTTACAATTTCAAATTTTATTATTCGTTCTTTTCAGGTGGATACTGCTGCAGGAATTTCTTTTAGATTCTTTACTTTTCCGTTTCCCTAAACGGAATTTAACATGGATTAGGTATAGAAAAAGAAATTTCTTTCGAACACGGACAAAAAAATCGATTTTCTTGCACTTTAAAATATTACCAACCAATACAGATTAAATCTAACCAAGTGTTCGAAAAAACCAAAAATCTCCAAAACTAATGCCATGTCGAATTCATTTACAACAGTAACAGCCAAGGTTCTTTGGGCGAGAACCTTGGCTGTTACTGTTGTTTTAACAGAGAAAGTAGGAAAGTTTACGCATGAGTCAGAAGAAGCTGGACTATATTCGTAACGCTGTTAAGTTAACCTTCCTAAGATATTGAAGTCAATTCTGACCCATGGCGCAACTTCAATGTACGCTTTTTTATTTTTTAACACATCGGGCTGTGTATTTAAATATTTTACTGAATTCTCCATTTTTTTGAAATCAGTGACGCATATTTTATTAGCGTTCAATATGAACCCGGATTTCAACCGTGTGTAGAATTTCGAAGTACAGGGTGTCCACAGTTACATTGCACCACTTTCAATTACTGTAACATTTCGCCCTTTGGGTTGTTTACAACGAAATTTTGGGTGAAATCACCTTAGCGTATTGTATAGTTTCAATTTCGTGCCCAAGGATTTTAATCCCCAAAACACTCCAGAGCTGCGGCCAATTGGAAAATATTGGGCCATAACGAAGCACGAATCTCGTAAGCATCCTAAAGTTGTCACTACAGAACAGGAAATGTTGAAATCATGGTTGAAAGCGGAAAAAAATGTCGGTTCAAGCGTTGTATGAAATCTTATACGTGGTATTAGGAAGAAAGTTCGGGCTTTTGGATTTGGTGAAAAAAAATATAGTGAAATAAAAATACTTAAACCAAGATTATACATTGTATTTTATTCCCTGAATATTCCATGACAATCGGGTTGAAAGACTTGTTTTTGAGGACGAGTTTAAAGTGATGCAATTTAACTTTGGACACCCTTTAACTGACGAACACAGCACCACTGACTAAGCCGTTCCCTAACCTATAATAATCTATTGTGGCGGCCCAATATTACTGTATTGTAAATGACAGTTTCAGAGCGAATGCATCATCCGAACCTCCGAATCCACGAACGCATACACGTTAGGCTTTCAGTGTTCTCCATACAAAGTAACCGGAAGAATCCGAAAAAATGGACCGCCACTGGTCTGTTGTATTGCATACCTCGTAGACCATGTACAGTTGCGTACACTGTACAGTGGGTAAAGATGGTGTACTGCACAGGAATTGGCTTATCCAGGCATTAGGCATCAGAGTGTTCAATAGAGCAGAAATTTCCCATGTATGAACAACCGATGTGGGGCAGAAGAACAGTGAACGGAGAGTGAGATAGAAACTTACCTTACCAATCAGACTAAGGCCGCCGTGGCCTCTGCTGTACACAGAATTTGTCTCCATTCTATTCGGTCCCTGGCTGTCACTCGCCAGCCTCGCTGTCTGCGGAGGGTCCGCAGGTCGCCTTCTACTTGATCGATCCACCTTGCTCGTTGCGCGCCTCTTCTTCTTGTACCTGTCGGTTCGTTTTCGAGAATCATTTTCACAGAGCTGTCGTCCGACATTCTTACGACATGCCCAGCCCATCGAGGTTCTCCCAGCAACTGGTGCAATTCGTGGTTTATTCGCCTCCTCCACGTTCCCGAGTGAGATATAAATAACTCGGAAATACAACCGAAACTGTAGCAAAAAAGAATGGGATGTGGTAATCTAGTTCGGCTCCTCGCCGTGCACCCTGGAAACGTTAAGCTCTCCTTAGCGGCTAAACGAACTAGAACGGAGGAAGCGCCACACGGCGCAGGATCTGATAGGAAGTCGTAAGCGATCGGGACATGGGGAACAGGGATGACCCTGGTGTAATGCCGCACCCGGTCCTGGCTTTCTCGATCGGAGGTGGGACCATTCGACGCGAGGTTTGGCAGATACCGTAAGTAGTTGGAGAAGAGAGATCGCGGACGATCTGGATGGACCACTAGACTTCCCAAACCCTGCTTGGATCCAGGAGCATATCTATCGAATCCGCGTCAGCGAAGCTAACTACTAAAGACCTATATAGCTAGACATAGTGGATGCGTAAAGCACACTAGCCCCCTCCCTGAGGCAATACCCTTTCTGGGAAGGGCTGGGGCTTGAAGCACGGGTAAGTTTTTAGTGGGACGAGGAGTTCGCGCCGTTACCTCCACACCCTGAGACAGATAGTCACACAGTCAGATAGTCAAAAGTACCAGCAGTTCGTGGGATTTTGTGTAGCGGAGATTCTGTCAACAACGAATGTTCAAGAACGGAGGAAAGTCGAAAGTGAGCTAAACGTGTCGGACCAGGCAACGAAATGGGGAGGAGGGCCGATCTTCAAAATGAACAAGCCTTGGTTTCGTGGAGTAAAGTTCTTATCTCAACCGGGAGTTTCTGGCAGCAACAGAGGACTGTGCCATATGCAGCTGAAGAAACTCACCGAGTTAACGACGCCTCGATCGAGATAACCAGATTCAGTCACTAGGAAAAACTTAAACGAACAGTGGAACTGGTTTATCGATTCATCGATAATTTGAACCGGAAACGCAAAGGTATGCAGTTACAGTGTAGCCTTCTGAAGCAGAAGGAAAGTTAAGGCCGAGCTACAATGTGGAGCGCAACGGCGCGGCGCGGCAGTTTTTGACATAAAATATATGGACTAACTGTCAAAAGCGCTCCCCATTGTAGCTCCGCCTTTACGCGGTAAACCACGCGCAACAGGAGTGGTAAGCCGAAGAGGTAGAGCAGCTCAGCGGTATCAAAAATACGTCGCAGTTGGAGTATTCAGCAATAAAAACAGAGCTAGAATTGAAGAAACTTTGGGTAAAAACAACAAAAACACTGGGAAAATCGGTTGTACAAAATTTGATGGGTGGAGTGAAAAGGAAGGTGCGGGCATTCGGGATGGGAGACGAAATTTAATAAAACAAATGTTGTAAATCAAAACTCATTAGTAGTTCTTCATTCCCTGAAAATTTCAAGAAAATCCGATAATCAGTTTAATTTTGATGAGTATATATGTGTGTGCCATTTTTATCGAATACACCCTTTACGAGGGTTTTAATAAAAGCAAGTTTGAAGCAAAACTTCCCGAACATTAACTCTCTGATTCTCATTTAAGAATCCAAAACTTCTCACAAACAAATCTCGAACCAGGCGGCCTTCGAAAGAACTTTGGAACTCAGTACTGCCGGAGATTGCAAGCGAAGGAACCAGGAGAGGAAACAAAACAAGCAGTTGTGAACGAGAACCAGAACACAATTGAAATTCCGTTGCCAGGTGAGGAGAAAGAGTTTTGGACAAGCGGTTGTAAGTAAAGTGGAGTTTCCCAACCGGGAAAGGTAGCAGAAAGCAGTCGCGAAAACAGAGCCTAGCACTAGTAAGCCCCGAAGCAGGGCTGAAAGTTGGCTGAAGAAGCGACAGGCCGTCTCCGACAAGCGTCGGTGCGTATGAGAGGAGGAGTTTTTCAAAGGCCTGTAGTGTAGCTGGCGGTGCTCGACGTCAGGGACAATGGATCCTGGACTAGGAGAGTGTAGTGGATCGGGCGGTGAAGTGTGACGGCAAGAACCGTCCAATATTACAGCATTGTAAGCGACGGATCACTACCGAAGCTACAACTTCAAGCAGCCGCTCGTTTCGCTGGGTGCCTTTGCTGTCCATTGCGATGAGGAGGAGGAGGAGGAGGAGGAGGAGGAGGAGGAGAAGGAAGAGGGGGAGTACGAGGAGGGGGAGAAGGAGGACGACGAGGTGGAAGAGGAGGAGGAGGAGGACGACGAGGTGGAGGAGGAGGAGGAGGACGACGAGGTGGAGGAGAAGGAGAAGGAGGAGGAGGAGGAGGTGGAGGAGGAGTAGGAGGTGGAGGAGGAGGACGACGAGGTGGAGGAGGAGAAGAAGGAGAAGGAGATGGGGGAGGAGGAGGAGGAGGAGGAGGAGGAGGAGGAGGGAGGAGGAAAAGGAGGAGGAGGAGGAGGAGGAAGAGGAGGAAGAGCAGCAGGAGGAGGAGGATGGGTGCGTTTAACGTCCGTTCCGATGAGGAGGAGCAGCAGGATGATGTAGAGGAGGTTGAAGAGGAGGAGGAGGAGGTGGAGGTGGAGGAGGAGGAGAAGGAAAAGGAGGAGAAGGAGAAGGAGAAGGAGATAGTGGAAGACGATGAGGAGGAGAAGGAGGAGAAGGAGGAGAAGGAGAAGGAGGAGGAGGAGGAGGATGAAGAGGAGAAGGAGGAGGATTTCGCTTTATTTCGCTAAAATTAGTAAATTATATTGAATAGATCTAGACCTAACATTTAAACATAGATCTAGAACCTAAAATAATAATTTAAAATAAAAAGTAGGTAATAACGCTGGATTATGAATTCATTATTCTACAAGCAAATTCATTAATTCAGTTTGTTAACCTATATTGTGAACCTTAGGGAAGAATTCCGTTGATGCGGAATTGTACTGAAAGTAAAGCCTGCCCACGTTAAATTTCGGACACCAAAACAATACCAATAACACGCAATTTAAAGAAACCGATTGTTCAATTCACAATAATAGAGTTCTATCTACATAAGAAACAGTTGATTAAGATCCTTCTTTCTTTAAAATTCTCGAACTTTCTGTGGTACACCCGCCATCAGGTTCCGTACAGTATCCTCAAATACGCCAGCTGTGACGATTATCCATCTTCTCTTGACATCATCGGTATCATTTGCTTTCTTCTTAGTTGCGAATAGTTTCCGCTTAAGTTGAGCCCGGTACTTCTCTATTGAACGAAGTTCTGGACAGTTTGGTGGAGTTGCTGTTTTTGACACGTATTGGACCTCTTGTACCTTATACCATTCCAGGACGGATTTCGCATAGTGACAAGAGGCCAAAACAGAGCTGGAGAGTAGCAACCGCTTTTGCAAACATTCTTTCTCGTACAAATCCTTATTGAAAGTGCCGGTAGAGACGGAACTTTTACACTTTTGACCACAACTAATATGGCCTGACAAATCAAATACTTTTTCGGGAATTTCACCTTCTTGCATTGCGGTACAAAAAGCCAGACCCGGTAGCTGTGAGTACCGATAAATTCGAAATCAAAATGCGTTTGCGGTCTTCCACTTGATTCGACACCATTTTACTGACTTTAACAAAAAATGTTAACATGTTGTTCCACGAAATAAAGTGTGAAGTTTCAGCTGTCATATAAGTGAAAGGTTTCAGCGATCCGTGAAATAATTCAAAATCTACATTGAAAGAAAAGTGTTCGAAATTTAACGTGGACAGGCCTTAAATTCATAAATATGCTTGATTTGCTTCTAATCGAAATTTAAACTTTTAGTTAAAGCCAGAGATCGAAATTCTCACTCAGGTGGGTGAAAACCAAGCTCTCTCTCAAGCAGGTTGTCGATGAGTGGCGCATTGTTCACTTTTTCATCTCTCCTTTTTCGCCGATAATTCATTATCCTCTCTCTTGCGTATGCGAAAATATCTCTCTCCAAAATTCAACGAAAATGTTTTCTCATGTCACATTTTTCACTGACAACATGCTCGTAAAACCTAAATCGTATACGAGGAGCAAAAACCCAAAATAAGGCCAAACCGGTGCACACTGGTACCGCCATGGACCATCATTATCGAATTATAATGACATAATCTATATAATAAAAATGAGTTGTGGTTTCCTTTGTCACGATTTAACTCGCGAGCAGAAGGACCGATCGGCGTGAAATTTTGTATGCAGAGTTTTTTGGGACCGGAAAACAATCTTATGATGGTTTGAGACCCCTCCCTTCACTGGAAAGGGGGGCTCCCTTACAAATGAAACACAAATTTCTACACAACTCGAGAACTAATCAAGCAAAAGAAACCAAATTTAGCATGTGTGAGTTTTTAAAGGCAAAAAAGGTTGTTATGGTAGCTTGAGAACCCTCCCCGTCATAAAAGGGGGGGCTCCCATACAAATAAAACAAAAAATTCTGCATAACTCGGGAACTAATCAAGCAAACGGAACGAAATTTAGCATGTGGTGGTTTTTTAAGACAAAAAATGTTTCTATGTTGGTTTGAGACCCCTTCCCATCCTAAGGGGGGGGGGGTCCCATACAAATGAAATACACTATTCTGCATGACTCGAGAACTAATCAAGCAAATGGAACCAAATTTAGTATGTGGTGGTTTTTGAAGACAAAAAATTGTTCTATGTTGATTTGAGACCCCTCCCCTTTCTGAAAGGGGGGGAACCTATTCAAATAAAACGCAAATCCTTGCATAACTCGAGAACTAATAAGAGAAATGGAAACAAATTTCGCATGTGGAAGTTTTTGAAGGAGGGAAATGTTTCTATGGTGATTTGAGACTCTTCCGTCATATGAGGAGGAAGAGGGGAGGGGGTGTTCTCAAACAAATGGAACCCAAATTTCTGCATAACTCGAGAAATGATCAAGCAAATGGAACCAAATTCGGAATGGACGAGTTTTTTAAGGCATGAAATGTTTTTATGGTGGTTCAAAGCCCCTCCTCCCTCTAAAAAGGGGGGCTCTCATACAAATGAAAAAAATTTCAACCAATCATGAGAACTATACCTACTGCTTTGCAAATTTATATTCAGTGGTTTTTGGTTCCGGGAAAGCATCTTATGATAGTTCGAGAGCCCTCCCGCTTCTAGAAAGGGTGGGATCCCATGCAAATGAAAAACAAATTCCTGCATAACTCGAGAAATAATCAAGCAAATGGACCAAAAATTGGTATGAGTGAGTTTTTAAAGGCCAGACATGTTTTTGTGGTAATTTGAGACCTCTCCTCACTCTGAAAAGGGGGGCTACCATACATACGAAACACAAATTTAAACCAAACATGAGAACTATCCCTACCGCTATGCAAATTTGTTTGCAGGGGTTATTGGGTCCGCAAATGAAAAACTATTTTCTGCATAACTCGAGAACTAATAAAGCAAATGGAATCAAATTGGGCATGTGGATTTTTTTGAAGGTCAGACATATTTCTATGGTGGTTTGAGACCCCTTTGCCCTCTGAAAGGGGGGGGGGGCTCTCATACAAATGAAACGCAATTTTCTGCATAACTCGAGAACTATTCAAGTAAATGAAACCAAATTTTTCATGTGGGGGTTATTGGAAACAGGATTTTTATTTATATTAAAATGGATTTCTGTCTGACTGTCTGTTTGACCGATCGGAGTGAAAATATGTATGCAGGTATTTTTGGGACTGGGGAAGGTTCTTATGATTGTTTGAGACAGCTTCCCCCTTCCGGCTCGCATACAAATGAAACACAAATTTCTGCATAGCTTGAGAACTAATCAAGCAAATCGAATCAAAAATGGTATGCGGGGTTTTTTGAATGCAAGAAATGTTTCTATTGTGATTTCAAACACAAATTTCAACCAATCCTGAGAATTATCCAGGTAACTAAGCCACAAACTGTGTATTGTCTGCGTAATAAGAATGTTCTGATAGAAGTTTGAACTCCTTATTACTCAAAAAAAAGCGTCTGTTCTATGTAATGTTCATTCATTTAGTTGCAGGCGTAGCAACGCTCGCACCGGGATCAGCTAGTCTATATAATAAAAATGAGTTGGGGTTTCCTTTGTCACGATTTAACTCGCGAGCGAAAGGACCGATTGGCGTGAAATTTTGTATGCAGAGATTTTTGGGGCCGGAGAATAATCTTATGATGGTTTAAGACCCCTCCCTTCACTGGAAAGGGGGGCTCCCATACAAATGAAACACAAATTTCTACACAACTCGAGAACTAATCAAGCAAAAGAAACCAAATTTAGCATGTGTGAGTTTTTGAAGGCAAAAAAGGTTTTTATGGTAGCTTGAGAACCCTCCCCGTCATAAAAGGGGGGGTCCCATACAAATAAAACACAATATTCTGCATAACTCGGGAACTAATCAAGCAAATGGAACGAAATTTAGCATGTGGTGGTTTTTTAAGACAAAAAATGTTTCTATGTTGGTTTGATGAGGGGGAGGGGGGGGGGGAAGGGCTCCCATACAAATGAAATACACTATTCTGCATGACTCGAGAACTAATCAAGCAAAAGAAACCAAATTTAGCATGTATGAGTTTTTGAAGGCAAAAAAGGTTTTTATGGTAGCTTGAGAACCCTCCCCGTCATTTTAGGAGAGGCCCCCATATCAAATAAAACACAATATTCTGCATAACTCAGGAACTAATCAAGCAAATGGAACGAAATTTAGCATGTGGTAGGTTTTTAAGACAGAAAATGTTTCTATGTTGGTTTGATGACGTTGCCATGGAGGGGGGGAAAGGGCTCCCATACAAATGAAATACACTATTTCTGCATGACTCGAGAACTAATCAAGCAAATGGAACCAAATTTAGTATGTGGTGGTTTTTGAAGACAAAAAATTGTTCTATGTTGATTTGAGACCCTTTCCCTTTCTGAAAGGGGGGGGGGGAACCTCTTCAAATGAAACGCAAATCCTTGCATAACTCGAGAACGAATAAGAGAAATGGATCCAAATTTCGTATGTGGAAGTTTTTGAAGGAGGGAAATGTTTCTATGGTGATTTGAGACTTTTCCGTCATATGAGGAAGTGAGAGGGTGCTCTCAAACAAATGGATTCCAAATTTCTGCGTAACTCGAGAACTAATCAAGCAAATGGAACCAAAATTGGTATGGGTGAGTTTTTGAAGGCAAAAAATATTTTTATGGTAATTTGAGACCTCTCCTCACTCTGAAAAGGGGGGCTACCATACATACGAAACACAAATTTAAATCAAACATGAGAACTATCCCTACCGCTATGCAAATTTGTATGCAGAAGTTTTTGGGTCCGGGAAAGGATCTTATTATAGTTCGACACCCCTTCCGCCTTTAGAAAGAGTGGCTACCATGCAAATGAAAAACTATTTTCTGCATAACTTAAGAACTAATAAAACAAAAGGAACCAAATATGGCATGTGGAGGTTTTGTAGGCAAGAAATGTTTCTACGGTGGTTTGAGACCCCCCTCCTCTTTGAAAGAAGGGGCTCTCATACAAATGAACCACGAATTTCAGCCAAACATCAGAATTATCCCAACAGGAATGACTATTTTTATGCAGGAATTTTTGGAGTCGAGAAAGGTTCTTATGATGGTTCGAGACCCCTCCCGCATCTGGAAGGGGAGCTCCCACACTAATGAAACACGAATTCCTGCATAACTCGAAAACTAATCAAACAAGTGGAACCAAATTTTGGATATGGGGGTTTTCGGAACCAAGAAATGTTTCTATGGAGGGGTTACTTATATGTAGGAGTTGTTGAGGCCAGAGAAGGTTATTATGATGGTTCGAAGCTCCTTCCCCGCCTGACTTCCATACAAATGAAACACTAATTTCTGCAAAGCTCGAGTTCTTGGAATTGGAGTTCTTCAAATGGAACCAACTTTGGCATGTGGGGGTTTTTGTGCAGGATTTTTTTCTTAGGTGGTTCAAGACGCCGTCCCTCTGGAGAGGGTGAAGGAGGGCTCTAAAACCAATTAAATAGACATTTGAACCAAACATGCGTATTATCCATGCAACTAAAAAACAAAATGTGTATTTCTCGGGTAAGAAGTATATTCTGATAGAAGTTTGAACCCCTTTTTAGTCAAGAATTGCAAGAGAAAATTACGTGCAAACTGATAGGATACGGCTTCGTTTGTCTATGAAATGCTTCTACAAAGAAAGCAAAACCGGTAGAAATCACCGATTCAGGGGTTAAATTAATAACACAGACCTTTTTTTTGCATAAATAACACACACAAACAAACAAAAATGTTTTAACCAGATTCATTCAGAACAAAAACCATAAACGCGCCAATTCTATTAATTTTTCATTCTTTTAGTCGCATGCGTTGCAAGGCTCGCACTGGGTTCTGCTAGTTGATACATAAAACGAAGAAAGAACTCAAAAACATGCCTACACGCATGTTTTTGTCCGCCATGGCGAATGTTCCGGTTAACTTTCGGAAAGCTGCTCGCAAGGGTGTCGATTTTTTTTTGCAAGTTAGCTTAAATAATTACCTTCCGTGGGAAATTTTTCAAGAGCAATTATCTGTCTTAGCTTTTTTTATCACCATCCGTAAAAAGTCCAGTTTATTTTTAATGCAAACGTTAGGTTTAGGAAGGGTCACTCTACCGTTAACCAACTGACGCGGGTAACTAACATTCTCAAACGGAACAAGTTCACTGGAAAGCCATCTGCCATGGCATTGTTGGACGTCAAAAAGGCATTCGACAATGTCTGTCACAATGGTCTGGTGTTTAAGCTGCATCTATTCAACTTCCTGATCTATCTTGTTAAGATCATCGAAACTATCTGTTGGACAGATCATTCCAGGTCTTCCTGAGCAATTCCCATACGTCAACGTTTAAGGTTGATGCTGGTGTTCCCCAGGGTAGCCTCCTAGACCCAACCATTTTCAACATCTTCACGTTAGATGCTTGCGGACGGTTTTTCCATCATCTACAAGGGTCGAGTGATACGTGCTCTGACTGGAAAACTTCAACTAGGCCTCATTGTTCTATCCGATTACTTCAACAGCTGAAAGATCTGTATCAATTCAGCTAAAACCCAGACGATTCTGTTTCCGAACTTCAAATCTGCTCAACTCATTGTGCCAGGAGATCTCAAAGTGCACCTCTTTAACACACCGATCGATTGATCCGGGGAAGTAGTCTACCTTGGTCTCACTCTTGATAGCAGGTTGTTGTTCCGATCCAGGGCCCGGCAAAGTCATCGACGATGAAGCTGTTCACCATCAATATCAAATGAAAATCAAGCTCTTTTTTTTCGAGCATGTCCCATGTCAACATCTAAAGAACCACTTTCGATCTGTTTTCATGCTGTTTGTTTTTGCTTGATTTGTGGCCAGTTCATTTTTCACAGTTAAATGAAGTTGCCACCGTATTGCAATGAAGTAGGTAGACTGAATCTAAAAGAAGCTTCGGATCACTGCCATGATTTGATCTTTCAAACATGCCGCAGTTTGTGTTTCTTCAACTTCAATGACCCCTGAAGGGAATAAAAATGTGTTGAACCGCGTATAGAAGGAGATTTGATTTTAGGATTTTGCAGCTATTTCGGACATCATTAAAATTTAGGCATCATTGAGTGCATTGGCATCTTGAATCGGAATGATGTACGAACAAGTTGATTCAAGTCTAGGTTTTAGTTATAAACCTAAAACAGAAGTAAATACAGAGTTCATTCCTCGTTTTCTATTACCTTGAATACGCTGATAAGTTCAATTTCCCGACCCTCGTCAAGAAAAAGTGCGATTAAACTTCCGAAGATATTGGGGTTAATTCTGACCCATGGCGCAACTTCAACGTACCCTATCTTTTTATTTTTAAACCAATCGGGCTGAAAATTTCTGACTTTTAGTGTTCTACGGAATTCTTTATTTAAGTATAAACATATTATTTTTAAATCAGGTTAAGGTGGTTGTACAGGGTGGCAACGTAGAAATGATACACTCGGAAATTGTTATAAAACTTAAACAGAATTGTATTTCTCATTCATTTCACTTTTAATAACAAGACAAAATGTTAAACTTTTATTGTGCTTAGTGAAGTTCAAACCTTTCACCTTTGTATTTAATCACGGTACGGAGACGCTTCTCAAAGTTTTTGCAAGCCGCACGCACCACCTCCTCCGGCATTTGATCCCAAATCTCAACCAAGCGTTTTTTAAATGAGTCCAAACACATGTGCTTCATATTGCCCAGTTTTCCAAGCATGTAGCCCCAGATGCTGAAGTCCAGTGGGTTCAAATCAGGAGACGATGCAGGCCATTCTGAGCAGCTGATGAAACATGGTAAATTTTGCTTACACCAATGCTGAACAACTATGGCCTTATGCGCTGGAGCTGAATCTTGCTGGAAGCAAAAACTTTCCGCACCGAAAAGTTTCTTAGCATAGGAAGTAGGTGGTCCTTGATGACGTATTGTAAATAGTACTCTTTGTTTATTTTCACCCCCTGTCTATGAACAGCAGCGGTAATTTGCCTTTTGACGATATTGCACCCAAACCATCACCGCAGAGGCATTTTGATATCGTTCAACCCCCTCGTTTGTCAGCCGGTATTTCACGAAGATTTGTTCCATATACACGATCATTTTGTTTGTTCAGGGACATTTCCAGGTAAACAATTTTCATCTGAAAAAATTATGTTATGACCAGCGTGCGTCTTAAGCAACGCACGTGATCTGGCAACTCTGTCTTCAATATTCTTGCGTGTCAATCCGTGAATCCTCTGTTTTTTGAAAGCTCCATATCCAAGGTCACCTTTCAATATATTTGCATTGATGTGTGACTCATTTTCATTTCACGCGCCATTTTTTCTCGCCGACCGAGCCGGATTCCTTCGAATTCGCTCATTAACTGCCTTGATCGCTGAGGGCGTCCGTACACTGCGTTTTTTACCGGGTTTCTTCTTAGGGACAACAGTACCAGTATCTTTGAAACGTTTTATGGTCCTGTACACAAACAATCTGCTCAACTTCAAATGCGACAGCTTCTTCTGATCTCCAAATTAGTCAATCCGTCAAGATGCAAGATCCGAATTTTTTCTCTACATGAATCCATTTCTATTTTCGTCAACTTAAGAGCACTAATTCAGTTTGTTGTTTACGAATGAACTGACAACAAGTCACTGTTTCAAATCGTACACAAGGGGTCTACCGATAATGGTATACATTGTAGCGAGGAGATCACAAATGAGTGTATCACTTTCATGTTGCCACCCTGTACATAAAAGTGACCCATAACATTTGTGCCAATATTGACCCGGACTTCAACCGTTCGTAGAATTTCGAAATTTTACCTTAAAGTCGATGTTTATCCACCATTTGAAAGGTTCTGGTCTGAAAAAAAAGCTGGTTTCGGTAACATTGTCCTCTGAGAACCTGCTACAAAGGGAAGGAAGTTTTAGTTTCTATGTGTTAACAGATATGCATATAAAACATTCCAGACTCATTGTAGAGAATTGGCATATTCAGCAAAGTTTCTCAGTGTATAACAAATCGTCTTTTGATATTATCATATAAGTTACAAATCGTGCTTCAGAGGTGGCGCTGCAGTCTATCTTTGCCAAATGAAGCTCTAGAGAGTTACCGCTTTGGGAAAAGTTGTTTAGAATATAAAATGTAGTCATTTTACATTATCATTTTAGTTCCAGATTTTACCGAAGAGATGGCGCTGCAGTCTATATATGTCAAATTAAGCTCTAGAGAGTTGCCGTCTGAGGTAAAGTTATTGCGAATGTAAAATGTAGTCTTTTGAGATTATAAGGTTAGCTCCAAATTGCGCCGCAAGGTGGTGCTACAATCTATCTTTGTTAAATGAGGCTCTAGAGAGTTGCCATCTTGAGCAAAATTGTTGAGAATGTAAAATGAAGACATATAAAATAATCACATTAGTGCCAGATCATACCGCAGAGATGGCGCTGCAGTCTATTTTTGCCAAATGAAGCTCTAGAGAGATGTCGTCTTGGATAAGGTTTCTCAGTATGTCAAGTTGCGTTTTTTAGTTCCAGATCTTACCGGAGCTTTAGAGAGGTACCGCCTCCGGATTTTTTTTTTAGTTTTTAGTTTTTTTGCCATTTTTCGTCTTTTTTCAGTTCTAGTACAGCGAACACAAATGACAGACATTTTGTATAGAGCCTGTGCTTAAGCCACGTAGACCTATTTTTGACAATCTCAGACTCCTCCTCCCCCCATCGTAGACTTTTTAAGTATTTTAATTTTTGTCTGGAGCGTAGACTTTAGTTAACAGCCCCTCCCCCTTCCCCCAGAAAAAGTCTACGTGGTTTATGAATAGCCCCATACTGAACAACTTTGGCGAAGACGGATACCCTCAAGAATTTTATTTGGCATAGATAATCTAAAGCACCATCTCTGCGGTGAACTCTGAGAACATGATAATGGCAGAAGTCGACATATTACATACTGAAAAATCAAGACGGCAACTCTCACAAGCTTCAATTTACAATAAAAAAATACAACTTCATCTCTGTTGAAAGATCTGGAACTAGTATGACAACTACATATGTCGAAATGTGAAACTTTGCTGAATATGGCAACTCTCTAGAGTTTTATTTGTCAAAGATAGACTGCAGTGCCATCTGTGCTGAGAGATCTGGAAATAATATGATTACGTCGAAAGACGACAAATCGACACAAAATTTTCATTAGGGCCTAACTGACAAACGTAAACAATGGCTTCTTCCGTAAATTTCTCGTGGCACAAAAGCTACCCATGTAAGCCTCCAATTCTATCGGATAGGTGAACACTTCCTCTTCGAAATGATCGTGGTGGATTGATTAGGCGAGTTTTCAATAACGAGAAATTTGAGGAAGAAGCCATTGTTTACGTTTGTCAGTTAGGCCCTAATGAAAAATTTGTGTCGAAATGTCACAATGAGAAACTTTGCCTATGATGGCAACTCTCTGGAGCTTCATTTGGCAAAGACAGACTGCAGTGCCATCTCTGCGGCAAGATCTGGAACTAATATTAAAATCTATATAACCATAAGAACTAATATTAAAATCTATGTAATGAAAAAACACGAAAACTGACATAATAAGAAACTTTGTCCAAGACAGCTTCATTCTAGCGCTTCATTTGGCAAAGATAGACTACTGCGCCATCTTTGCGGCAAGATCTGGAACTAATATTTAAATCTCACAAGGCGGCAAATGATATACTGAGAAACTTTGTTGAATACAGCAACACCCTACAACCACTCTGGAATGTTTTGTAAGTAATTCTGTTCATACATAGAAATCAAGTCCTCCTTCCCTTTGTAGCAGATTCCCGGTAGCCAATGTTACTGGAACCAATTTTTTCCACCATCACAGCATTTTTGAGACCATAAACTTTCAAATCGGGTACACCATTGTGTCTAGATTTAAATTTCATAATTCTAGAAAGGGTTGAAATCCGGGTCAATATTGACCGTGTTGTAAAATGGCAGCATAATTAATCATCAATTAAAAGAGAGATTTGAGCAATAAAAAATGAAAAAAGTGCCATTAAATTATTAAGGCCTGTGCCAACAAATAATGTCTGATCAGCATTAAAAAATTAGGAATGAGCAATAAAAGATGAGAAAAGATCTTCGGATAATCTAATTGTGACCGGTAAATCTATCAAATAAAGCAACAGCTATTAGTATATGTGCAATTAAATATGGCAGTATTTCCGCCAAATTGTAATTTTGAGCACTAAACTATTCGCATATGTCTTTTAATTTTGTTGGATTTTCCCATAAAAACAGTAAAATGAGCAATGGATAAATAAATATCCATTGCTCATTTTACTGTTTTTATGGGAAAATCTAACAAAATTAAAAGACATATGCGAATAGTTTAGTGCTCAAATTACATAATTTGGCGGAAATACTGCCATATTTAATTGCACATATACTATAGCTGTTGCTTATTTGACAGATTTACCGGTCGCAATTAGATTATCCGAAGATCTTTTCATCTTTTATTGCTCATTCCTAATTTTTAATGCTGATCAGACATTATTTGTTGGCACAGGCCTTAATAATTTAGTGGCACTTTTTTCATTTTTTGGTGCTTTTTCTGAATTACTAAGTGCAGGTAAATATTTTAGCCGTTGTAAAATGTGTCAGTTTTTTTTATACCCGAGGAAGGTTCCCATTAGCAGTTCTTCCGAAGGAAAACACAATACCACTCTGAAAAACTGAACAAGTTTAAAGAAAAAAGATCGTGAGTTTTGGATGGTCCTGCCGAATAAATTTTACCGATTTTTCGATACAAACTTATAGTAGACACTAAGAAATTCGTAACCACGTGACTCATGACTATAGTCGATTGAGTCGATTCATTGCCGAATTGAAGTGAAAACAAACCAATAATCAAAGGACGCATGCTTCGAGTTGTTCATTTCGTCAATTGACGCAAGTTTGTGCTTAAAATCAAATAAACCGATGAACATAAAGATGAAAATGATCGACGGACAAGTCATGTTGGACAGGAAAAATACTCATCGTGACTCGATAGCAAGAACCAAAACGGAATACGTGAAAATGATCTTGCTCGATTCGAAACGATTGCGTAGGAAGTTCATTTTCCTTTTTATGCGTCGACAATGTTGAACCCTGTTCCGATGGCATGCACACAAAAAATCAAGTAAATGTAGTAGTTTGTTAAGATCTCTGTATCCACTGATCTTTCTGTTGATCACTCACTGTTGATCACAGCCTACTCTATCGACCAAGAACAAACTTGCAGTTCATAAACAGATCATTCTTCCCGTAGTTCAGTACGGTTTGCCAATCTGGGAGAATCCTAGAGGTTTGGAGCTATTTAGTGGAATACTTGTAACTACAAATTAGAAGAAAAAAATAGTATTTTCCATTTAATTCCAACGACATTTGCTTATCTTGACAGATACGCGTATTTCATCTACAAAGTGCAGACTTCTTGAGTGTCTCGTACTAAGTTAGTCGAGTTTTTAGTAAGAGACAGTGAAGAAGTCTGCACATTGGAAACGAAATACGCGTATCTGTCAAAGGTAAGCAAAGGTAGTTGGAATTAAATGGAAAATACTAATTTTTCTTCTAATTTCTAGTTAATCTGGGAGAGTTACGCTAACTTCCACCATCATAAACAGCAGAGGATTCAGAATGGAATTCTTCGGATGGTTCTGAACTGTCCACCAAGAACAAGAACACTAAAGACCTATGGCCTGGCTAGTCACATCCTCTGCAAAAGAAAAAAAAATCAATCCTGGAAAGGTTCTGAGAATCCTGCCTGAGGTCACCCCATCCGATCATCAGACTACTGGTTATCAAATTTTAAGCAAGTTATCAAATTTTAAAATTAAATACACTCCCAAGGGGGAAATCCATATTACATGTTACAACACAAGAAAAATAACAATTGAAACTAGAAAGAAGTATTGAAGATCTAAAGCCGTTCTGGCTAACTACTTATTATAATAAATCAAATGTAAAAATAAAACAAGAGAAATAAAAACACATTTTAGTTGTTAGCAGATTGGGTCTTCTCATAACTCAACTGGTTGACCTACAGATTTCATACAGCGCCATGCTGCTAGTGGCTGAATTCGATCTCCAGTTTTAGCTAGGAAATTTTCTCAATTTCCTGAGCATAGATTACGGTCGTATTTACCACATACTGATATTAATGCTAAAATTGTACGCTAAGTTGAGAGCAAACAAAAA
>JASCZW010001921.1:0-83992 GCA_034211315.2 Aedes japonicus | reverse complement strand
GAGGAAGTGGAACGCAAATGCCCAAGCTTGTTTAGTGAACGATATGTATCGGGAGTGTGAATAAGTGCGTGTGAGTGCGGTCGTGCGGTTTCAGGGGGTTGAAGGTACAACATGGATTCTGCAGTGCGTTAGGGTATATCGCACATCCCACTTCTTCTCTAAAAAATATGTCAGAGGTGTTACAAAACAACATCGTACTTGTTATTTTTCACAAGGAACGGCTGTTTTTTTTTGTAAATGCTTAACGGTAAAAATAGTCTCGTTCATAATACAAATGCGTAATATTTGTGACCTCTTACCAATAGGACTCTTATGAAACATAGTTTTAGGTAGATTTGTTGTGATTTCCGGTGTATCATAAAGGTTTCCCAGCCTTCTCTGCCTCAACCAGTCGTACGTAGTCATGCAGATAAGCTGGGTTTTGTCTTTCCCTGAGAGGTCGCTGTTGAAGTTCATCCTTTTCCATGTCAGTGTCTTGGTCTAACTCTCTCCATTTGTGGACTCGTTTTGTTTGGAACACGTACTGTTCCATCTTCTGCCCATCGCTGCCCGTAAGTACGAGGTTCCCTTTCCTCTGCTCCGTCACGGTATATGTTTTCGAGTCAAACCGGCTGTCACCCTTCGAACGTGCTTGACGCTAGATAATCATGGTGTCGCCTGGTAGGATTTGGCAATCTCTTGCCCCGTGGTGTCGATCTCCGTACTGTTTCCCACTTAGCTTAACTCTGTGGTCTCTTGCGTTCATAATCTCATCCTCATGGTCTGCTCTTCCATGGTAAATTAAGGGCAGCTCCCGTCTAATTTTCCACCCAAAAATCATTTCCTTGGGGAGGGGGGGTCATCCTTAGCGACTGAGTGGAAGACTTAGTCATGAGCCTTTACTGCAGTTTGAACATCGTCTTCGTTATTGTTACCAAGGAATGCTGCAAGTGGCAAATCAAACACTCAGCCTCGTTGATATGGGTTTAGAATCGATCTCGAACGCTGCATCAATTCTTAAATCATCGCTCAAGCCCGGATCTGATGGTGTTCAATCAGTTTTTCTTAAACAGAATATGGCCAACATTCTTAATCCACTTCATCAGATATTTCAACTGTCCCTTTCTAGCGGCATATTTCCTTTTGCTGGAAATCGGCAGACATGTTTCCGGTATTTAAAAAAGGAAGCAAGTGGGACGCGAAAAACTCGATCGATCGATCAGCACGGGTTTTCAATCGAGAAACTGGGCGTTCCAGAACAACAAACCTACTGTGCCTAACGTCATACATCACTGATAGTATGATTGCTCGATGCCAAACAGACGTGATCTACTTAGATTTAACAGCATTTTTCGACTAGTTGAACCACGATATTGCGATCGCCAAACTTGACAGACTAGGAATTGGCGGTAATCTCTTAAGATGGTTTCGTTCATATCTTATAGGGCGTCAACTGGCAGTTTTTTTATAAATCATTTATTTTTAATCAACTGACAGTTGCTTTAGGCGAAACTCGATCAACAAGTTTTTGCGCCACATCTTGGACCGTTGATATTTTTCTTTACTTCAACGACGTACATCTTGTTATCGGAGGACCACGCTTAATAGCCAACTGCCATTTCCTCCAAGAACAGATTCATGCCTTTGCTGATTGGTGTACTCTAAATCGATTCGTGGTCAACCCGGCTAAGTGCTCAGTCATAACCTTTTCACGGCAGAAACAACTAATTGTTTTCAACTACAATCTTCTCAGCACGACTATCGAACAAATGCATTGCGTTAAAGACCTTGGTGTTCAGCTGGATTCTAAAATAACGTTTTCGCATCTTAGTTCATATGTTGTTGATAAAGCTTCAAAAACTCTTGGTTTTGTTTTCCAGGTGGCGACTCCACTGTCTAAAATCGCTCTATGGTTCTCTCGTGCAATCTACTCTGGAGTACTGTTCAGCAGTTTCTAGTCCGAACTATAATAATGGCGCCAAGCGAATCGGATCTATTCAACGTCGTTTTCTACGGTTCGCGCTTCGTAGACTACCTTGAAGAGACCCATTTTGTCTTCCCAACTACGAAAGTCGCTGTCGACTCTGCGAGTCCGTAGAGACGTTTGTAGAGTCTTAACTGTCGCAGATACTCTACAACATCAATGTTCAACCAAGGCCAATGCGCAAAAATTAATGCTGAAGCTTCCGTTTCGCCGCACCAACTATGGGTTGAAATGCGTTATCACTGGGTCTCAGCGAATGTTCAATACGGTGACGTCAGTTTTAGACTTCCTTAACTGTTACCAAACATTCTTTGGAATCCTGTTGTAAGTGATCTCAATCGTGGCCTTCACTAACGTTCACGTCAGCTCCCGAGTCGATTCGAAACTATTGGGCTGGATGAGTCAAGTCTGCATTTGATTAGCACATCCTTCACGGAAAGAGTGTTTATGTGCTGAGTGTTCTCATTCTCGTTTTTTTGTTGGCGTTGCTCCTTCGGCACATTATCTTCTTTCATTCTGGACGTAAGATGACAATCTTGACTCTTAGCTGGGTATTCCTTTCCTTTATGTGCTGGCCGATCGCACCTCTAGCACCGACCACGCTTACCGATTCTGCTTCGTAGCTGAACATGACTGCGAAATGATTCGCGTGATGCTTGTTGCCTGTTGTTATAGTCGCTGTCTCTGGTGGGTCTCTGGTATGGTACCTTGGGTCGTCGATGATTCCTTGGAGCAGTTTATGTTCTCGCTACTACCTGTACATCTCCTTTTGGTTTACCTGCAGGGTTTTATTACACTTCGAACGCCTCATTCCTGGTTGCAGATAGTACTATGAATGCCTCATCATGTCCGAACGTATGCGCTGCCTTGGAAGCTCGCGGTTGATCATGCCTTTAAGCAGTAGAGACCGAACGAAACGGACCTGGTCATTTGTAATGTAGCGACAGAGTTGAACTTTGGTTGATTCCCCGTGTTCCTGCTTCATTTTGGAAAATTCATCATGCTCGGCGGCCGTATCCGTCATGCCGTGGAAGTATTCGGTGATGATAGAAACCATTTTTCCGATTGAATAAGCTGGTTGAATGCTTCCCACATTCCAGTTGCATTGACTTTCTTAGGAAAGAATGCGATGCCTTCCAACCGAATTGCTGATTACCCTTCAGAAGTCGTGGCAGAGCCCAGGAATCGTTTGCTGTTAAATTCATATTGTTACTGACATCGATCGGTTTGGACGCATATCCGGTTTGATCCCAAGGCTTTTCGAGGATTAGCTGGGCCAGATCTACTACCACCTTTTGTTGCACGGTAACCGCCTGTGGTTCAGCTGTCGTTTATTGTTCTTCTGGGGTGATTGTTTCATCCTCCTGGACCGTTTCATTCTCTGCATCTGTTTCCTCGCTGGTTAACAGATCAGCTGTTTCCTCAGTGAAACTAATACTGCCAATTTTGCCCAAACCATTCAACGAAAGCAAAAATAAAATGGTCGACTCAGCACGTTTTTCACACTTGCTCATGCATGCCGAATCATCCCGAGACGGATGGGCTCGGTTCTCCAGAAGCGAAAATCTCGTACCAACCCAAGGAACATTGCTGGTTTTATCATGGTTTTATAGCATTCTTGAAGTCTAATTCATGCTCTTCAGAACCCTTATAAAATCAAAATTGTTACTTGGGCAAGGTTCCCAAAACAATAATGCAATATGGCCGTCCCAGCTAATTTTCTAAAAGCTCTCACGAGTGTGGTTTTGTCCCGAAGCCCTTGTTCTAGTCGAGAAAAAAGATAAATAAATAAATATTAACAAGCTTACCTCGTGTCTTCTTCTTTTTTCAACCTGGATTCGTCTATTACGTTTTCTATTACGAAAGTATCACTTCAAGATGACAAACTTTCCTCGGATCAACTTTTTTTAGATGGCATCATGTTATCAAAACCAGTTGTTAGTTTTGCTGCGGAAAAAAGATTTTCCGAAAACTGGCAGAGCACAGATGTATGTCCGCCTAAGTTTTTCTTTCAAATATTTTTTTTCTGAAGAATTGGTCTATGATATATGAGAGTAGATAAAGATATATTTATTTGAACTACATAGGGTATTGCAATATCCCGGAAAATTGTTTTTTAAAATGATATATCTTTTTCCAATTTCATGCAGTTGTTCCATTATGTCATAAAATCGATGGTAAATTCCGCTCATGAATCATTCAACTGTGAATTTAATTGATTGTAAATCATAGACCGAAGCATTCATCGCTACCAAAGCATTCGTTTTTTTAAGAACGCCCGCTACAGCAACTTAATGGATGATTTTGCAATTATTCGAAGCCATTGTAAATCACTCTCAGCCCACCAATGTTTCCTCTTGATCAGTGGAAACGGCTGTCGAGGGTTGGCCACGGTGCGGTTCGGTCGAGGATGTGGAACGGCTGTCAGTGAACAAATGGCTAAAAAAAAAGCAACACCACACTGCGGCTAAATTACACAGAGTTACCGTTTCTCTTTGGAACATTTCAATGGATGGAAGAAAAAATTGAATTTTCGCTCCACGGACAACATGATTGCTGGCATACGTTACATTCTCGCTTAACGTTTTTCTTTTTTTTTTGTTTGTTGGAACATCTTTAGTAACCACATACAAGTGGCGAAAAAGCGCACCATGAGTAGGTATGTAGGTTCTTCGAGCATTTCGCCTTAAAAAAAAAGAATCAATCCACCTATGAGTCTTCTTGACAAATTGAACCTCAGGCATTTCCTCATTTGTTTCTCTTATGCTATCCAAATACATGACACTATTCAATGCTATGAAAGTTTTCAAAACCTGAAACAAAATACAGTTTGTGTTACGAAATCGATCGTTTGCCTCACCAATCTATTCGTAACGAAATTGATTTTTACTGGAGCTAGTTTTGTGTTCAAAAACACATATGATATCAAAGACATTCGTGTATTTATAGAGGTGTTTGATTGAAATCTAATTAATATCGCATGATTTTTATAAACAAAAGTAATTATTCAAAACGATACGAATTATTTCAATCAGCTTGCATACAATAGATGAACTCACGTATATAGTGAACTATTGCTTTATATTAATTCACTAATTTAGGAGTTCATTCTTTGACGTCGCGTGAAAGTTTTCTCGGTAAACGAGAGTCGAACACCTTAAATAACCAACAATAACAACGGTTCGCATGCATACGTCAGTTTAAGAACTAAAAATTGTTTTATTTTTGAAATCCACATAGCTAGGTAGTAAATAAATGAGATATATTTTTACAGTTAAAAATATGCCTTTAAAAAATTATGCAAAATATTGTTGTTACACTGAAAATTAAAGCTCGTTTATGGTACAAAAACGAGGCTTCGACTAACGAAGCTAATCGCGTCTTTTTTTTCGAAAGGAACTGATTCGTTCTTTTTAAGAACAACCTTTGCATTAAATGCCACACGCGCAACTGTCAAATGCCTTTTTTGACATACAGAGAACAATCGTACATTGTTCGAAAACAATACAAAGAGCTACGAATATTTTGTTTCAAATAAAAATGAAAAATTTCTCTGCAATAGTGACTGACAAATCTACTATATCGACTCGAAATGTAATTAAAAACACTACGAAATGTTATAAAATAATACAAAACTGTTGGGTTATGCGGAATGATGACATAGGACTACGCCACTACACCGTGTCCAATATATTCCCATACTCTTTTTCCTTCCATTGGTGTCGTGCAACTACTAAACATGCTTCACGTATGTGTTGGTGTAGTTTGGCAGTAAATTTATACAAACGCTTTTAGGTTATGTCCGAATGTTTTCATTCGGTGTTTATCTTTTACCAGCGCTGAAGGGGTTTCGTGCTGTGGTGATAAAAAAAGTTTTTGAAAGGTAAGCGCCCGGACGCTATTTTCAGAAATTTGAAAAACCTCGGAGTAAAGCGGGATTTTGTGTACCGAATCACCCGAAGGTACCGTGACACCTGTTAGTTGGATGACCGGAAGAGATCCGGTCGTACCCGTACGGTGCGGACTGCACGAGTTGTTAAAGTGGTCAGGGAACGAATTAGACAAAAATCACAACGCTCTGAATGTTTCGAGATCGTCAATGCACAATATACTGCAAAATGACCTCGGATTCCAAGCTTTCAAGAAACATAAGGTTCACGGAGTTCCGGAACCTTCCAAGCAGAAACGACTCGAAAGAGCAACTCTACCTCTGTCGAGGCACGGTGGGGAAGAATTTATCTTTTTCGACGAAAAGTAATTCGTCTTGCAACAATCCCACAATGTCCAGAACGACAGATTGTGGTCTCTCTCTTCGAGAATTGTTTCAGAGAGTGACAGGAATATTCCACGGCTCCAAAGTGCTGCGTCAGTGATGGTTTGGGGAGGAATTTGCAAGCGAGGCAAATTACCACTGGTTTTCATCGAAACATACGTTATAGTGAATGCCGTATATTATGAAACGGAAGTTTTGGAGAAAGTTGTCAAGCCATATGTACAAGAGGTGTTTGGAGATGATTTTGTGTGGTCATACATGTTGGCGAAGGTAAATGACCACAATGCGTCTAATATGAACCAATTAAAAATCGTAATCAAACGAATTTGGGACGAAATGCCAATGGAAGTCGCGCCTGTGACGGTTTGGAAAAACGTCTGGAGCTGGTCAAGAAGGTTAGAGGCGGTGTTATTCCAAAACATATGCTGTAGCTGATCAGTATTATATTGCAATATAATGGGTAAAGTTATCAATAAAATCTGGATTATCGATTTGAAACAAATAGAGTTTTATTCTGTATGAGAATATATTGGACGCGGTGTAGTTAGAAATTTGTAATTAATTTTAAGAAATTAAATCGATTTTAAGCTGGATTATCGATTTAAAACGAATAGAGTTGTATTTGGTATGAGAATATATTGGACACGGTGTAGTTAGAAGTTTGTAATTAATTGTTAGCTATTCAGACTGTACGATGCAACATACTTTGAATAAACCCTTTCATTCCTAAACATTTTCAAGCGTTATTAAACAAGAAAGTTAGAGTGTTTTGATTAAATTGGTGCTCAATAACATAAAAATGATCGCATAAAGTAGGATTTATATTTTTTAAAAGATGTGTTAGGTAGTCGAAACGTTCCTGGTATTTAGAACTCAAGATCTACAGTTGTAACAGAAGCTTTTTCCACATTACAATGTAATGATGTCCAACACATACAATGAATGCCCTGGAAGGACACAGGCATTATGAGATAATCTTGGGATATTCATGCCAAACAAGCTTATTAAGCTTAAGCTACGGTTACAATTGTAGACTTTATGTTTTGAATGACCAAAAATTAACAAGATTATCCATGCCTTCCAACCGAATTGCTGATGTCTGTGGACGTTTCATAATATTCATGGAATATGTTTGGATAATCATCGTAATTTTGTATAGTCCAAAGGCTACGATCACTACTGAACATCTTAAGTTCTGAACTCAAGTCAGTTTTCATAGACTAGAACATCCCAAGATAATTTGACTATAACTAGTGATTTAACAGAAGATTCACTGAATGTGTTTGAATGCATAGGAAGATTCATTAATTATCATTCATAAACGTGACGATTCATAGAGAAAAAAATTAAGGTCCATACAAAAATCGTGACAGGGGGGGGGGGGTGTTGTTCTAAAAGCCACGTTTTGCGTGACATAATAATTGGACGTTCTGGGTTTAAAGATAATGTAACCAATGTAGATTCTAATCTCTGAACTCAAGGGCAGTTTTGGTGACCTAGAACATCCCACGATATCTCATTATATCTGTTCACCTTCCAGAAGACTCACTTAATTTGGTCAAAGACATATTGTTACATTGTTTGGTCCAGGAAGCTATAGTTACAGCAGTAGATTTTTAGTTTCGAATAACAGGATAGTTCGGATAACCTAGAAGTTTACCTAGTCTCATAATGTCTGTTGGTTTTCCAAGATATTCAATCAATATGTTTAAATACACAGCGTAGTTTTGTATAACCCAGAAAGCTTTTGTTGCAACTATAGGTCCTATGTACTGATCTCAAGAAAAGTTTGGATGCCCCGGAACATGTCACATTGCTTTATAATGTTTGTTGACATTAAAAAATATTAATTGTATGAATGAATATATATGAATATGAATATAATTTTTTTTTGTATGAATATTTATTTTAACTTTGCCTCACAATAACTGTTACAGAGGATCAGAAAATTATAAAATATTGACTGATGATCTTCCAAAAGATTCATTGAATATGTTTGAATGCATAAAGTCACCATATAAGAGAAATTTAAGGATAGTTTGAATGATCTAGAATATCCCAAGATTGTCGCATGGTGTATTTTGACCTTCTACACTATTCAATGAATATTGATAAATACATATTGTTCCTTTGCATACACCATAAACTAACTATTACAGCTGTAGTTTTTTTTGTTCTGAATTCAAGGACAGTTTGGACCATCCCGACCATCCCAGATTATCTCGTAATGTTTACATTCTAAAAAATCACTGAATATGGTTAAATACAAAGCGTTGCTCTGTTAAGCCCAAAAAGCTATCGTCCCTATTGTTGATCTTAAGTTCTAAACGCAAGGATAGTTTGATGTCTAGGTTAATAAAAATGTCTATGAACAACAAAAAAATTCAAAAAAGGTCTGTGCACCTTCCAAAAGGTTCATTCAATATGTTTGAATACAAAACAAAATATAGCCCTAAAGGCTACTATTACAACTGTAGATCTGCTGTTCTGAACTCAAGTGCATTTTGGATTAGCTAGAACATTCCAGAAAGATAACAGAATATTTCACGTTTATCACCAAAAAAATAATAATACGTATGCATATTTACCATATTCTAAAACAACGCTAAACTAAACTAAACTATTAATAAGGTATTTTTTTGCTAACCTTCTCCGTATTCAGGATGTTTGAGGTCGTCAATTAGGTTTTATACTCATATATTTTTGTATTTTATACCTCCCAGATAGAATAATAGATGTAGAACAAATTGTTCAAATACAGTGTACACTCTTATTCAGTCTGTGATTTTATACAGCCATTTTCCTTTTGCGATAAACTTTTATTTATTTTTCAATAGTATGTGGCCCGATATCAAGATTTTTCTCTTTTAAAGTTGATGCGTAGAAATGTTTCCGATCGATTGATGCAAACATTTCGTATTATTTTTCAGAAATGACTGAGATATTAACGCTCAAAATCTGACCACTTTTCGTGACGGTCGCAATGCGAATATTTTTAAAATTGTACCTAAGTATAGAGAATAAAGACGTAGTCCTACGTTAAAAAAGTGCAACCACGACAAGTTGTTCTGCGTTTTTTATAGATCGAGCCCTATACTTGTGGGAACAGCTATTATTGAATGACTAAAATATTTACCTGCACTTATTAATTCAGACAAAGCACCAAAAAATGAAAAAAGTGCCACTAAATTATTAAGGCCTTTGCCAACAAATAATGTGTGATCAGCATTTAAAAATTAGGAATGAGCAACAGCTATTAGTATATGTGCAATTAAATATGTCTTAATTTCCGCCAAATGATGTAATTTGAGCACTAAACTGCTCGCATATGTCTTTGAATTTTATTGGATTTTCCCATAAAAATAGTAAAACGAGCAATAAATAACTGAATAACCATAATGAAAAAACTCAAATGTCCTGAGTAGTAGATACAGCAACCCATCTTTAAATTAAAAAAATAATTTGATATCGTGAAAACTTTCCCATTAAATAATCAAAAACATCATTTAAAATCTGGATAGGTTCCACAGAGCAGAAAACAAATTCATGCATAAAATTGGAAATGAGCCATAAAAAGTTATGACGTGTTTCAGGACAAATTAAAAATTTCCATATGGAAGTGATTAAATGAGCAATGAATATTCAATAATGTGCAAAAGACAATGATATGTTTTTAAATGGACTAATGAACGTATACATTCCAAATAAGAGTTGTTGAGCTTCTTCAACTCTACAAAAAATAACCTTGTGATAATTTTGAAATGGTCATCAAACCCTTATCAATGTTCAGGCGAACAAATCACAACAGCAATCGGAAATTTAAAATATGGGCAATTTTTTAATATAAGCAGTACTGAAAAAAAACTACTCATTTGCATGGCTTGCATTTTTCAAAGAAGATTGGTAACAACGACAGGAAATTCTCACCAAATTTGCAATGAAACATCATTTTTCTAATTAATCAAAGCAAAGGACATTTCTAAATTCAAAATGCGCAATGAACTAATGGAAAAATAACATATAACTGGCCTAATGATTAGGTCAAATCTTCCAGATAAAAATAAAAATAGAATTGAAAAAATGTATGCCACATCGGACAGTCTGTAAATGAGGACATATCAACTTTAATTAGTTAGTAGGTTATTTTTCCAACATTTAACTATTTCACAGTTGTGGTGCATTACAAACGTTGTAAGGAGCCTCTATGAACATAAATAAGTTGTCATAACTGGAGTTTTGTTAATTTGAAGGAACATAAATTTTAGGAACACAAAAGCCGCTACAACGAAAAACGTATACAGGGTCATTAGAATAAGATTCAATGCTGATTCTTGGAAATTGGATGATGAATTGGAATCAGATGTTTTTCGAATATTCTCAAATGTATGATAAACTGAAGCTATCTGACTTTTAAAAGGCAAAGGATCTTGCTAACGGAATCCCCTACATTCTTTTTGGTAGCCATTGATAGTCCATTGGAAATCCCTTGATATATAATGTTTGTTAGAATAACCCCTTCATAACTTCCCAAGAAATTAATCAGTTAAAACTGGAAGTCCTTATCATGGAGACAACGTCCAGAAATACCAGCATCTGTCTGTTCCTGAGCATCCTTGAGGTTTACAAACACGTAATCGTCATTCTGAAAAAAAAAACTTGATTAAACCGACCGCACCTTCGATCATCCGAAAGGGCTAATTGTCGTTGCTCAGAGATTGCATCGGGAACCGCTCAATATAAAAGTAAGTTGCGAAGTTTCCGAAGTTGACAGGTTTCCGACTGTGTGTAACCGCGGTGTGGTGGATGAGTGGATCAAGTACAAGGACGATAGAAAGACGAATCATGTTCGTAAATAATAAGAATTTACCTGTGTTGTTACCAAAAGTATTGCTTTATATTATAAAATTGCCCAAATATTTTTTTATTTCCGATTACTATTTTGATATGTGTGCCTGAACATTGATAAGGGTTTGATGACCATTTCAAAAATATCACAGGTTGATTTTTGTACTTTTCCTTGGCATGGATACATTTTTTAACCGTATTTATAAGTAGTGACCATATTAAATGATCCTTACCGACAATATTTTTTTCAATACAAGCGACAGTCTTATGGTTATTGGTAAGCTCAACATATCATTTGATAAAAATATCAGTTGAAAAAGCTCAACAACTCTTATTTGGAATGTATACGTTCATTAGTCCATTTAAAAAAATATCATTGTCTCTTGCACATTATTGAATATTCATTGCTCATTTAATCACTTTCATATGGAAAGTTTTTATTTGTCCTGAAACACATCATACATTTTTATGGCTCATTTCCAATTTTATGCATGAATTTGTTTTCTGCTCTCTGGAACCTATTCAGTTTTTAAATGATGTTTTTGATTATTTAATGGGAAAGTTTTCACGATATCAAATTATTTTTTTAATTTAAAGATGGGTTGCTGTATCTACTACTCAGGACATTTGAGTTTTTTTTATTGTGATTATTCAGTTATTTATTGCTCGTTTTACTATTTTTATGGGAAAATCCAATAAAATTCAATGGCATATGCGAGCAGTTTAGTGCTCAAATTACATCATTTGGCGGAAATTAAGTCATATTTAATTGCACATATACTAATAGCTGTTGCTTTATTTGACAGATTTACCGCTCACAATTAGATTATCCGAAGATCATTTCTCATCTTTTATTGCTCATTCCTAATTTTTTAATGCTGATCACACATTATTTGTTGGCACAGGCCTTAATAATTTAGTGGCACTTTTTTCATTTTTTGTTGCTCAAATCTCTCTTTTAATTGATGATTTATTATGCTGCCATTATTGTATCCATGGTTCATTTCACTAGGCCATGTTAACTTGTGAGGACTTGATTAATTAGTGTGAACTTATAACTCTTTACAGTACCTAAAATTTTATTTTGGGATAATTCTATGATTTCCGATTACCCCAGCAGCACTGGAACCTAATTCACAAACATAAATTTTTAGTGTAGTGTAAATTAATTGCAAGTTTCGAATTTCCCGTTATTTTACACACCGGTCAAAAAGTCCCGGGCCTAAGTAGGAAAACAACATTTTTTTGCCAACATTCATTTTTATTCATCTATATAATCTTCTTTTAGAGTTTCTCTAGCTTTTCGCTACTACCGGTGTAGAACGACCCGAATAAAAATGGTGATGTAAAAAATATTAGCAGACATCTTCCAAACATTAAATTTGAATGTGGGTTGTCGTATTCTAAATGTATTCAGAGTTCAAAGTAACGCCCTAGTACATATAAATACAACATATTTAAACTTCACATTAAAAACAAACGTATTGATGATGTTAAATTAAACATCAGAACACGTCTTATAAAACTAGAATCTAAAATTACATGACAATCAAACGTTATGTATGTGTGAAATGTTGTGTACCTAAGACATCTAAACACATCTGATGACATTATAATTGGCCGTTACCTTAAAAATAAACTTCATTCTACTGTAAAAGACTGCAGGTCTACAGCATTAGAAAATTTCTTACAACATAAGAATGAAACGTTACAATAGAATCAAAGGTCTTTGCGAAATAAAATGTTGTATTCATAATAAGCCAGAATACATCTTGTGTCATAACAATTACACGTTGCGTTGAAATCCATGTTCTTATAGATGTAAAATTTTGTACTCATAAAATATCGGTAAATATCCGATGCGATTAGAATTGAGTGTGAATCGTATATGTTTTGGCGATATTGGTGCATATTTGCTTTATGCACTTTACTCAACACCCGAATAAAAATTTACCTTAGCCTAACATGTGATTTTGATGCTTTCAGATTATTTGGTTTTAATGTTATTATCTACAACTGAAAACATCCGGAAACGATACACCATCACGTTTTTCTACATCTGAATGCATCATACATCATCTCTTTTATTGGATAAAATCGACACTTGAAAACATATGTAAGATGTTTATTCATAACCTTTAATACATCTGAAAACATCAAAAATCCTTTGACTGTGCTGTTTTATTCAAATACATTTGAAAACATCAATATGCTTTGATATCTTAAAACATCAGAAAAACATTTTATTTGAATGTCAAAATCATGACGTCAAAGGGACATTGGATTAGAAAAAATTTGTTTGAAAATGTCTGATGTTAACATCATGTTACCTTGCCTAAATACAGCGAAATCGATCTGATCTCTAATGTTCAACGTAAGATGTACATTTGAATTTCATGTTGATGTAGACATTGAAATCAGACATCAGCCTGATGTAAATTTTTATTCGGGGATTTATCGAGACCTTCAAAATATGCTTCAGCTTTAGCAATCACTTCCCCATCTGAGCCAAATCTCTTTCCACGGAGCATCTTTTTGAGTTCTTCGCATTTTTGCGGCTTCTTTTATTGACTTGTGACACGGTGCATTGTCTTGGTGAAAGATCACCTTTTTTTCAAATGAGGCCTTTTCTGGTTGATTTCGGTCTTTAAACGATCCAACAAACCGATATAATAGTCGCTGTTGATTGTTTTTCCATGTTCCAAGTAGTCAATGAATAAAATTCCGTGCGCATCCCAACATACAGAGGCCATTACCTTGCAGCCGATGTTTGAGCTCTGGACGCTTTGGACGGCTTTCTCCTTCTACACGTCACTCAGCAGACTATCGACTATCGATTTCATACCCAAATCATACACAAGATGGTGCAAACACTACCATTTGATACCTTCAGAGTGTCAGCTATCGCTGGCAACTTCACTTTGCGATTGCCCATGATGATTTTCGGAGTTTATTCAATATTTTTTGGAACAACTGTCTCATTTGGCCATCATCGGTGTCCGTGCGACCACGTTTGAAATTGGCAAACCATCGTTTGATGATCGTTTTCGATAGGGCAGAGTTCGGATAACATTTTTCAAGCCAAGCTTTGGCTTAAACGGTTTTTTTTTCATAAAAAATCAATGATATATCAACACATGCAACTGCTTTGAATCCATCGTTTTCAATAATCACTGAAGTAGCGTTACTTAAAACAATAAATAATAAACCAAACGTAATTACTTTGGAAAAATCATATGGATATTTTATTAGTGGCGCCATCTGGTATTCAGGCCTGCGACTTTTCGACCGATGTGTTAAGTGCACTGAACTAAAGAGGTCTCTCTCGTTTCGTCGTTTAGTAGTAGATTTAAGTTCTTAGTTGTACTCCTGGTTGGGCTGCATGGAAATCTCAGCCATTCGTGTCTCGAAGCGGTTGAAATCCAGGCGTTCCGAAAGAACTTAACCAATGCTGAGAATTGGCATATCCGCTGCTTTTGTTTTTGTACGGTTCGATTCTAAGTTAATTTTAATCTCCATTCATTCTAAAAACCCTTCTTTGTAAGAACAGTAATAACCATTCTTAGCGACCGATGTTTCATAGCCAACATTGTTTATGCAGCTGTTTCGTACAATGGCAACAGAACTGCTGGCAATGGTTTTCATGTTGAATCATCCTAGTCGTTATGAGTGTTTGCTCGTGTACCAGGTGTAAAGAAACTTTTTTTTGCATAGCTCATTTTAGGAGCACCGACGCTCAATCCAACTAGCTGCTGATTTTTATTTAATAAACCTATTTATGTTCCTTAATTGCATCATTCCGCTTTCATAGCTATGTTTGCTAAATGGGTTTATGGCATCATGTCACTATTCGCTCAAGACGATAATAATGAAAAGAATAATAAACCATCCATGATAATTCGTAGAGCAGAGCAACATAAAAGAGAGTGAAAGTGAATAATCGGAATATATTTCTAGGAACTTCTTTCAATAGGGCGAATCTAACAATGAGAGAATCTCTCCGGTCTCGCTCTCTTACAATTATTACAGTGCCATTATAAAGCTTTCATAGGATTCTTTAACCCGTAACGCTGGTAAGATCACCTTTTCGTGGTGCGTTACGGGGTATCAAATTTACCACCGAGTTAATTCAAACTAGGGAATTAGGGGGTTCTTGTTTGTTTTGTTTGCAATGAATCCGGTTTTGACTGATAAAAAGGCGCGCCTTTGAAGAATGCTGTCACTCACAAAGGGTTTAAACAGCGGAAACATTCAATAAAACTTGATTCATTGCCAACAAAACAAACAATGACAACTGTAACAACACCGAATACTTCATCATTTCTCAATAGTGATAAAGTAACTCGACATGCACTAAACAAAGAATACGGGATATACTACCACGGACCACGGAATTACGGACATCGAACGGATGATTTTTTCTTGTTATTCTTGTTCTTCTATCTTGTTCTTCTATTTACAGTGTAGTAGGTTCTAGGTATACTAGAGCAAAAGTATCAGAATAAGTGTCAGAAATTGAGCAGGCTGCACTGTATTGGGAAACTTCAAGCTTTGCCAATGTTTATTTTTGATACTTGCTGCATCCCACCATCACAATTTTTGTTGGAAGTTAGTATTCTCTCGAAATGAAGATTTAAACTTTTTTTAGAAGCTTCGTAGACTTCAATACGGAAAACATTTTTTGGATTCTTGCCTGTATTTTTGAGGAAAATTTCAATTCGCCACAAGAAGTTTTCATATCTTCTTTCTTGCGTGCAGGTATCAACGACTAACTTAAATTATTATAACTATGCTCATGTCTGTTTTTTAAACTGAACTACCCTCAGATTAAAGACCAATTCAATGACCACGAACTGTCAAAACTATCTCCTTTGCAATTGCAGCTCGTACAAATGAATAACACCCTAGTTCATTACATTATCATCCTGTATAGTCTCGGGTTTTTCTAGGAGTTGTATTTGGGTACAGTGAAAGGTTGGTTCTATAAATATAACAGCTCGATTTTTATTTTCTCAATACAATGTTTATGGACATTCTTAGGGATGGTCCATTAATAATGTCACGCAGTAAGGGGGAGGTAGTGGGGGGTGAAAAAATCCAAACTGGCTGTTAGTATGATATACAGCATCATACTAACAGCCAGTTTGGATTTGTTATTCGGACAACTTGGGATATTGTGTTTAGTTTAGGATCTGCATTTATATAAACTGTTCGAATGATCGAAACCATTATCGAAATTCCATTCCGCTCACCTTATTATTTGGTTTCTTATCAGGTGCCGGTAACATCTCTCTACTCTACCTAAGATGATTATGGTTATTCCTCTTATCTGGACCACCCACCCCGTGAGATATACTTATGAACGTTAACTGTATAGAGCCGGTCCAGAATGGCACGTTGGGAATCGATCGACTCGACTTCGGGTTATGACTTCCGTTGTCACGTCACGCTGCCAAATAGATACATTCCATTAAACGAACTATCGCATACAAAAAGCGACTATTTATTTGGACTTTAGAACGACGTAGTTACTCAAAATCTTGTTTTCGTTCGACACGTATACATCTATATAAATAAAAATGAATTGGTGTTTCCTTTGTCACGATTTAACTCGCGAGCGGAAGGACCGATCGGCGTGAAATTTTGTATTTTGGGATTTTTGGGGCCGGAGAAGGTTCTTATGATGTTTTGAGACCCCTCCCTTCACTGGAAATGGGGGCTTCCATACAAATGAAACACGAATTTCTACACAACTCGAGAACTAAGCAAGCAAAAGAAACCAAATTTAGCATGTGTGAGTTTTTGATGGCAAAAAAGGTTTTTATGGTAGCTTGAGAACCCTCTCCGTCATAAAAGGGGTGGCTCCCATACAAATAAAACACAATATTCTGCATAACCCGGGAACTAATCAAGCAAACGGAACGAAATTTACCATATGGTGGTTTTTAAGACAAAAAATGTTTCTATGTTGGTTTGAGACCCCTTCCCATCATAAAGGGGGGGAGGGGGGAGGGCTCCGATACAAATGAAATACACTATTCTGAATGACTCGAGAACTAATCAAGCAAATGGAACCGAATTTTGTATGTGGTGGTTTTTGAAGACAAAAGATTGTTCTATGTTGATTTGAGACCCCTCCCCTTTTTGAAAGGGGGAGAACCTATTCAAATGAAACGCAAATCCTTGCATAACTCGAGAAGTAATAAGAGAAATGGAACCAAATTTCGCATGTGGAAGTTTTTGAAGGAGGGAAATGTTTCTATGGTGATTTGAGACTCTGCCGTCATATGAGAAGGAAAGGGGGGGGGAAGGGGCGGTGCTCTCAAACAAATAGAACCCAAATTTCTGCATAGCTCGAGAACTAATCAAGCAAATGGAACCAAATTTGGAATGGACTAGTTTTTTAAGGCATGAAATGTTTTTATGGTGGTTAAAAGCCCCTCCTCCCTCTAAAAAGGGGGGCTCTCATACAAATGAAACACAAATTTCAACCAAACATGAGAACTATACCTACTACTTTGCAAATTTGTATTAAGTGGTTTTTGGGTCCGGGAAAGCATCTTATGATAGTTCGAGAGCCCTCCCGCCTCTAGAAAGGGTGGGATCCCATGCAAATGAAAAACAAATTCCTGCATAACTCGAGAACTAATCAAGCAAATGGAACCAAAATTGGATGGGTGAGTTTTTGAAGGCAAGAAATATTTTTATGGTAATTTGAGACCTCTCCTCACTCTGAAAAGGGGGGCTACCATACATACGAAACACAAATTTAAACCTAACATGAGAACTATCCCTACCGCTATGCAAATTTGTATGCAGGGGTTTTTGGGTCCGGGAAAGGATCTTATTATAGTTTGACACCCCTCCCGCCTTTAGAAAGGAAGGCTCCCATGCAAATGAAAAACTATTTTCTGCATAACTCAAGAACTAATCAAACAAATGGAACCAAATATGGCATGTGGAGGTTTTGTAGGCAAGAAATGTTTCTACGGTGGTTTGAGATCCCCCTCCTCTTTGATAGAAGAGGCTTTCATACAAATGAACCACGAATTTGACCAAACATGAGAATTATCCCAACAGGTATGACTATTTTTATGCAGGGATTTTTGTAGTCGAGAAAGGTTCTTATGATGGTTCGAAACCCCTCCCGCATCTGGAAGGAGTGCTCCAACACCAATGACACACGAATCCCTGCATAACTCGAGAACTAATCAAACAAGTGGAGCTTATGATGGTTCGAAGCTCCTTCCTCGCCTGGAAGGGGAGGACTTCCATACAAATGAAACACAAATTTCTGCAAAGCTCGAGTTCTGGGAATTGGAATCTACAAATGGAACCAACTTTGGCATGTGGGGGTTTTTGGGCAGGATTTTTTTCTTAGGTGGTTCAAGACGCCGTCCCTCTGGAGAGGGTGAAGGAGGGCTCTAAAACCAATGAAATAGACATTTGAACCAAACATGAGTATTATCCATGCAACTAAAAAACAAAATGTGTATTTCTCGGGTAAGAAGTATATTCTGATAGAAGTTTGAACCCCTTTTTAGGCAAGAATTGCAAGAGAAAATTACGTACAAACTGATAGGATACGGCTTCGTTTGTTTTTGAAATGCTTCTACGCAGAAAGCAAAACTGGTAGAAACTACCGGTCCAAGGGTTAAATTAAAAACACAAACCTTTTTTTTATGCATAAATAATACACACTAACAAACAAAAATATTTTAACCAGATTCATTCAGAACAAAAACATAGACGCGCCAATTCTATTAATTTTTCATTCATTTAGTCGCATGCGTTGCAAGGCTCGCATCGGGTTCAGCTAGTATATCATACAAAAAACTTAACATTCGTATGGAAAAAAAGTTTCGAACGTAAACGAGTATACGGATGAATACCTCGGAAGCTTATCAATATTTTTTTACGGATTTCATAGATATATAAGATTTTTTTTTAACGTAGGACTACGTTTTTCTTTTCTATACCGGGTGCCGTTTCAAAATTTTGAAAAATGAGAGCGTTACGCAAAAGTGAAAGGTTTTTGAACGCTTATAACTCTCGTTCGACTAAACAGAATGACTTCATTCATACACCATTTGATCAAAAAGACTCACAAATTTTTAGCATTGAAATTTGAATGACGTTCAATTAGTATAAGTAGTTCAATTTTTCTTTTGAAAATGACCTTCTTTTGCTCCCATACAAATTTGCATATCAACAGGTTGAAAACTGTGTTTTCCCTAGCAAGGTCATAGGGAACGAGTAACAAATGTCTTCTTCTTCTTCAAAATAACTTTTCCCCATCTCACAAAAATTTATAAACGCACGAAGCTATTGGTCGAAAATGACATCATATTTGCGCTACGCTCTGATTGGTTCATACTGCCACATTAACCGTGCCATCAATTGCGAAACATGTGGGAACGACCAACCAATCAGTTCACGCTGTGCATCCGTATGCGACAGACGTGTTCGGCGAGAACGCCGATAGAAAACGCCGCCAGAAGACCAGAATCAACCCACGTCCCTTGCAGCTGGTCATCCGCAACGATGAGGAGCTGAACGAAGAAAGAAAGCCTAAGGGAAATCGCACGCTATTTCTCCCGCGTCAATTAAATCCGTCCTTTTCAGGACGTCCAGCTTACTAACTAAAGAGTTTGGTTGAAGTTTTCTCTTGTGCTGTTTGTAATTCAGATACCGCGTCATGGCTGAACATAACATTCATTAAACGCCAAGTCCGGGAGTGTATCACAAAGAACTAACGAACGAAATTGACGAATCTTGGTTGAACAAATAAGAAGACACCGAGTGGTGATAAATCTGATTCTAAAAAATTCAAATGAAATTATAAATAAAAGCGGTCTGTTGCATGATGGAAGAAAAATCGAGAACTGAACAAGAGGGGCATTATTTTTATTTTATTTTTATTTTGCCAAAAATATCTTTATTGAGTAGATTTGTATTTTTCTGCCATCATACAACAAACCGCTTTTATTTAGAATTTCATTTGAATTTTTTAGAAGCATTTTAAAATGTTCGTCCTATACTTTAACTTGAGAGCTGTCAGATTTATCACCACTCGGTGTCTTCTTCTTTGTTCAACCAGGATTCGTCAATTCTAGAAGGGATAATTCGAGCCGAACTGCGACACGTCAGAGACCAACCATGTGGTTGAGTTCGTCATAGTTCCTACACAGGAAAAAAATCTTGTAGTAAAAACTACCATTTCAACTAACTATGCCTATCTTTAAAACTACCATGAAACTTCAGTCAAATTTACTACGTTTATAGTAAAACCTCCAACATTTCTGGTATATTTGACAGACCTCATATTGATATCAACCGCAACATGGTTGATCTTATCGCAGGCATGGTAAAATCAAACGCATTTATAGTCAGCTGAAAATTGTTGGTGATTGCGCTTAATTTAACCCTCGAAATAGTAGTTTCTACTGCGACTTTTGTAGTTGTGCATGCCGGATTAAAGGGTGTCCACGATGAAATTGCCACACACAAAATTGATTCGCAAAATTCGAGTTTTCATCCGATTGCCATCAAATTTTCAGGGATTGAGAAATAACTATTAAACTTCATTTTACCATTTTACTCGTATTTTATTTACAGTCCATACGCAAATGCCCGCACCTTGGCCTTAACCCCGGCCATAAGATTCTGCACAACCTGTGAATCAACCGTTTTTTGCATGTAAACCCATACTTTCTTCAGTTCCTCGACTGTCTTCACTACCTTAGGTCGTTTAAGAAGGCTGCTTCATAATCGACCAGTACTTCTCGATGGGGCGGAGCTCCGGAGTCTTGGCAGGGTTGAACATTTTCGGCACGAAATTGACCTTATTGTCCGCATACCACTTCAGCACGTCCTTGGAGTAGTGGCATGAGGCCAAATCCGGCCAGAAGATTGTTGGGACGTTGTGGGCCTTCAGGAGAGGAAGCAGCCGCTTCTGGAGGCACTTTTTTATGTACACCTGTCCGTTCATCGTGTCCTGGGTCACGAAAGGTGCACTCCGCTTCCCGCACGTGCAGATGGCTTGCCAAACCAGGAATTTCTTCGCAAATTTGGACATCTTCTGAGTGAGGACATGCTCCGGAACGCTGAACTTATCCTTGGCCATGAAAAACAGGTTGCCGGTGATCTGTTTGATCTTCACATATGTTTCGTCGTCCATGATGCAGCATTCAACTTTCGTCAGCATGTTGAGGTACAACTTCCTGGCACGGGTTTTGGCGGACTTGTTCTGCTTCTCGTTGCGATTAGGGGCCTTTTGTACCTTGAACGTTCGAAGCCCAGCCTTAGTTTTGGCCTTCTGGACCAAACTTCGGCTTAGGTGCAGCTTCTTAGCCACATCCCGAATCGAGGCGTTCGGATTTCGGTTGAAGGCCCCAACTACGCGGTTGTGATTTTTGGTGTTGTACGGAATACTTTTTCCTTCACTTCTGGGCTTCCGATCGGTGGTCAACCGTTCCTCGAACCACTTAATCACTCGCGACACCGTGGAATTCGCGATTTTCAACGTTTTAGCGATGGAACGATGCGAGAGATCCTTGTTCTCGTGATGAATGCGCAAGATTTTCCACTCCATTTCCGCGAGTTTTGATCACAGGACTTTAAAACTTGCAGGATGTAAATAATGCACTATGAACTAAATCCACCCAAATTTTCATTAAATTCTACTCAACGGTTAAAAAGTTAGAGCAATTTCATAGTGTGGCAATTTCATCGTGGACACCCTTTAGTTGCTGGCGGTGGAAAGCAAATTAGGCATATTTCTGTTAAGAAAATCATCCGTCTAGCGTGCACTAATTAGAACTAATTATTGTGGCACAATGGCTAAAGTTCGTCCCCTTTGATGCAATTTGTATCAAACTGCCTTCGTTGGTACCGCCTTTTTTTTGTTCAATAGCATCCGACGCCATAACATACCAGCGCTTGGCGGAATTTTGACTCAGTCTTAAAACAGTCGTGGAGCTGTGTAGTGGCTGTTGTAACGCAGTTAGTGGTAGCAAGCACCCGGGAGGGTTCACTGGCGAGCAGTCGTTGCCCACACAGGCGATGGTGCAGTTTGCTCTTGCGGATGCTCCTGTCAACCTCGCTGCGAGAAACATGGCTGCTGAAGCCTGCGAGTTGGCGAGAGATAGCCCGAAAAACCTAAGTGGAATCGCTAACTACTTCTCCCCCGTCAACTAAACACGTCCTTTTCAGGACGACAAAATCAGTTTATTAGCTGAAGAGTTTGTTTGGTTGAATTTTTCTATTGTGCTGTTTGTAATTCAATTACCGCGTCACGGCTGAACATGGCATTCATTAAACGCCGCGTCCTGGAGTTTATCACAAAAAACTAACGAGCGAAATTGACGAATCCAGGTTGAAAAAAGAAGAAGACACCGAGTGGTGATAAATCTGACAGCTCCCATGTTAGAAAATAGGACGAACATTTCAAAATGCTTCTAAAAAATTCAAATGAAATTCTAATTAAAAGCGGTTTGTTGTATGATCGAAGAAAAATCCAGAACTGTACAGTTCCTATTGTTCAGTTCTGAATTTTCCTTCCATCATACAACAAACCGCTCTCAATTAGAATTTCATTATTTTTATTTTATTTTTATTTTACTGAAAATGTCTTTATTGAGTAGATTTGGATTTTTCTTCAATCATTCAACAAACCGCTCTTAATTAGAATTTCATTTTAAGAATTTAGAAGCTTTTTTAAATGTTTGTCCTATACTTTAACATGGGAGCTGCCAGATTTATCACCACTCGGTTTCATCTTCTTTTTTGAACCTGGATTTGTCAGTTCTAGAAGGGATAATTCGAGCCGGAACTGCGACACGTCAGAGACCGACCAGGTTGGGTTCGTCGAAGTTCCTAGTTGTGCATAGCGGATTAGTTGTTGGCAGTGGCTAGCAAGTTAAGAATATTTCTGTTAAGACTAATTAAATTGTGGCTCAATAACAGAATTTCGTCCCTTTTGATGCAATTTGTATCACATTGAGTTCATTGGTACCGCATTCTTTCGTGCAATAGCATCCGACGCCATTACCAGCTCTTAGCAGAAAATTTGATTCAGTCTTACGGTAGTCGTACTGCTGTGCAGAGCACAATGTGCTGTAGCAACGCAATAGGCGAGCGAGCACACTGGTGCACTGGTGAGCATTTGTTATCCAGAGAAGTTGGTGCAGTTGGTTGTTTCGGCCGATGCTCCCGTCAGCATCGTTGTGAGAAAGAAGGCTGCTTGAGCCTACGAATTGATGGGAAAAACCCGCCCGTGACAAAGTCCAGAACGGGACAAGAATAATTTTTAGATAGTGAAATGTCGCAGCATAAATATGGCTGCATGTATGTCTTTCAATAGTTATCTTCTACGCGTTAAAGATTGTGGCCCTCTCAACCATCGTAGAAAATACAATTAGGGCCGTATCATTATTAAAACCAAACGATCCATTGAGGCCACCAAATGCTATCTAGAGAGTTAACAATAGAATTTTCTTACATATTTAATTCCCAATGCTGATCTATCGTTCAATTAGCACCATTTCGGCCTAGACGTCTATCGGCAATAATAGACTTTGAATCCCCAAACAGACCACAACCATCTGCAGCAAGGTGGAAACTCAAACCGCCTCTCGATCATGCTGCCGAGAGAGCTAGCTAAACACGCGGTTTCCGAGCGAACCGAACCCGTGGTCAAGTAAACCTTGCCTTGAACCCAAAATGGCCCTTTTCAGGACCATCAAAACAACTGGAAAGAGAGTTGACATGTGTTTGGGAGTGCTGGGGGCTTGGTTTTGGGGTGTTTGATTGCGAAAAATATCTTTCGTGTGCCGAAGCCGGAATGTTTTCGACATTAGCAGTGTTGTACACACATAGGCCTAGTAGAAACCGTATGCAACGAAACCAGCCTCTTGGGTAAAAGTTTCCCAAATGACCAATAACTTATTCGCACTACAAGGTATATTACGAGATTTAGAGTATCTTGATATCATATGTCATACATATTATTTGCAGTGAAAGCAAGATGTATGAATGTAGATACCAAGACAGACTATATCAATAAAAGTGTAAAGGAATTAGATTTGGAAGGAAACCAATTTCGGCCACTCTTTAAACAATCAAGCGATCTATATTGCACATTGCTTCGTAGTCCTACGTCAACTTTGCGTACAACCCCATTGGGCTGTCCCTTCTAGTTTTTATTTAGTGGCGAACCAGCCCAGGAGGCTGAAAGCCACTATAATAAAGAAACAAAAAAATATATATATATATATATATATAAGATTTTTCAGATTATCTAGAGCATGTAACCTGCAGTAGGGCTTGAATTCTTATTAGGAAAACTTTCCAAATTACAACCTCAGTATTATATACGAGATATATGAGATAACAAATGTCGACAAACCTCGACTTTCCATGCGATTTTCACTGAGAGTCACCTAAGAGACAATTATCACTTCGCAAATGAAAACGAGAAGGGCACAATGCACAGATGTTACTGTAATTTGCCTGATACTTGTAAACATAATATACTCCGCATAGCCATAACAACCCTGATCATCAATGCTTTTCCATACTAATGGAAATCGCTACAATTAGTACTTCATTACAAAATAAAATCCTTAATCAGGTTCTGAGATATGCTGGTAGTAATTCAAATTGCATTTTTCAAAACTTGTGATGGGTAATGTGTTATAAGCACGAATAATTAAATAGCTGCACGTCTTGTATCCCATGGGACTAGGATTTCGACCTAGTTTTATTCATGCCCCCTAAAACAGGTTTGGTCGGTGTTGAATACCTTCTATGTAATTAATCACGGTTTTTTATTGTTTTCAGAATATTCAAATGTCTTTCCATAAATGAAAAATTAAACAAACCTTATCGTAATTTATCGGAATTGTATAAACGAAATCATTTATGTAATGTCAGTACTTCTGAACGCTTATTATATCGGCTTTCCGAGTTTGTCTATTGTATCAAGGAACATAGTGGGAAGCGAGCAACGAAAGGAAACTTAGCGGGAAGGAAACATTTTCAGCCTTATCCGTGGAATAAATCTGGAAAATTTACATCAGAATTGAAACGGGAAATGATGTGGAAGTGGACAGATGGGAAGGCCTATAATTCCTTTTCTTTTTCATTCTTCACAGAGCTGGTTGATACACGACCTCATCCGGACAAATCTCTACAAAAAAAAAAACAAATCAATCGACCGGAGTACCGTAATAATAAGGATCGTCGCGAATATTCTTACAGATCTAGTTGACGCTTCCTGAAAGGACCACGAAAACCTTTCAAATTAACTACCATACCGTAAGAGTCTAAAAATTTGAAAAACCTAAAGTTTTTTCGACGAACTACAGCAATAAACTCCAATATATGTATTTATTTATTTATTTACATCTAGTATATCATTTCGTTGCATCTAGCCCTACAGGGTTACCCAATAATCGGATGATAATGCAAGAAGACAAACTATAAAATCTAAACATCAGTTATCACTTACGTTAACAGCTAATCTCGGATCATCCTTTTGAATCGATCAAAGCTGATAAAGATATCCACGTCATTGTAGCTCTCGTTGTAGGTCTGACATAAACGTGATAAAGGCGCTGATTTCCCCAAGTTTGTTCTTGACCTTGGTAAGCAGAATAGATCTACCCACCGTAGACCATGCGTAGGGAAGCGATAGTTGAGTTCGCTAGTAAGGCTACAGTGAATATTACCATGGACGAGTCGATGAAGCGTAGATATGTCCAGGATGCGCCGACGGTCACCTAATGATGTCAGCTGCAGGCGGCTTATCCTTGTCTGGTACGGCTCGTAAGGGTAATGGAGTTTTCTATAAAGGAAACGTGTGAACGTATGCTGTACTGCTTCTATTCGTTCCATATACTGCGCATAGTATGGATTCCATGACGGTGAGCAGTATTCTAGTATAGGGCGTACGATGTGGTTGAAAAGTGATATCATAGGTTCAAGTTGGTTAAAGCTTCTGCAGATTCTCATCACGAGCCCAGACAATCGTGCCGCTTTTCGTACAATCATGTCCACATGTGGATTAAAACTCAATCGAGTGTCGACTACTACACGCAGGTCACGTATCTCCGATACTTTCTCCAGCGGCATTCCATTCACGTAATACGATGATTCAACGGGACGTCTCTAGCGCGAGATGGTGATGTGCTTGCTCTTCCTCACATTGAGGGTGAGCCCATTATCAGCACACCACTGAGTAATGCTATCTACCGTCTGCTGAAGTCCCAAGGTGTCGTGAACTGTCGTGATGCGCTTTGCAATTTTTACATCGTCGGCAAATGCCCAGCACCAGTCTTCTATCCAGAATAGCAAGTCGTTGAAAAACAGTAGATAGAGAAATGGTCCCAAGACAGATCCTTGGCCAACACCGGAAGTAGCGTAGATTGGCCGAGATGACACACCATTCAGTCTGACCTGATAGGCCTGATTTGAGAGGTACGTGCGCAGTAGATTGATGGTAGCGTCAGACAGTCCGTAGGCCTTACACTTCTCATGTAAGAGAGAGTGTGGGACTTTATCAAACGCTTTGGACACATCGAAGTATACCGCATCTACCTGACCGCCACCATCGATGAATTTCTGCACCGTCTATAACAGATTTGTTAGAGTCGATCGATTCTTTAGGAACCCATGCTGACTGGGGTGCATGAACTTCACCATATGGCTCTGAAGTTGATCCTTGAGAATCCTTTCCTCAACTTGGCCAAACCCATTCTGCACCGTTCTGCACCAATCCCAGAAGTAAGACAAAAACAAAACTCTTTGTAAATAAACTTGGTCGACTTAAACTTGACGCATTTCCTTTTATCGTGTATTAAAAACTTTTGCACACCCCTCATTTAAAAGATGTGTGCGTGTTACACCATGCTTCTATTTTGATTTTGAGATAAGCACTTCAGTTATCAAAATGTCGTCGAAGTGCATGACGAAAATCCAAACTACTATCACACCAAGTTGGCGAAATTGTGGAATGTGGCGAAATCAACTGTTACCAACGTATAAAAAGTGTTCGGTAAACGTTTTCCAACAGCCAGAAAAGCTGGATTTGGGTGAAATCGAAAGCCGGAGGCCACAGCGACGACAAAAGAGTTGCCCGCTGTTTCGAGCGGAACCCCAACGTCTCCGTCCGAGATGGTGCCTTCAATCATGTATAGAGTTAAAAAACTAGCTAGACTGTCAAATTACAAGAAAATTGTGACTCCAAATCGCGACGGTAAACAAAACACGACGAAGTTTGATTGCGTGGTACAGGACGATGAAACTTACGTCAAGGCAGACTTTAAACAGCTTCCTAGAGAGGAATTTTACACGGCAACCGGACGGGGAAATTTGTCAAATATTTTCAACCACATTGAACTGTCAAAGTTCGCGAAGAAATATCTGGTGTGACAGGCCATCTGTACCGGTGGCTTGAAGAGCAACGTTTACATTGCGACCGGAACCGTCAACGAGGAAATTTGACTAAGCGAGTGCCTACAAAAACGTCTACTGCCTTTCCTGAAGCGACACAATTGTTCCGTTCTATTTTGGCCGGCATTGGCATCTTGCATCTTGCCAAGGTCATGGAGTGGTATGCTGCTAACAACGTTCCAGCGGTACCCAAGGACAAGAACCCTCCCAACACGCCAGAGCTCCGCCCAATCGAACAATATTGGCCCATCGTTAAGCGGAACCTTAAGAAGACTCAAAAAGCTGTTGTGAGCGAGAAACAATTCAAGGCAAACTGGCGTTCTGCGGCGAATAAAGAGAACAAGGAGACTGTACAAAATCTTTTGGCAGGTGTAAATCGAAAGATCCGGCAATTCAGTTAAAAGGAAGCTTAGCTGAATATTTCTCCTGTATTCTGTATGAACTGAACTTGAAATAGAAAACGAATTTGACTTATTATAAAAACGTTGATCGACTCACACACATTACTGTTTGACCAAATCTTGATCGGAACACCATTTAATATGAATAAAACTGTTTTGAGTGGTTCTGACGAGTGTCTAGTGGAAAGGGGCACGAAAAAGGCTTTTATAGATGGCAAATTGCTTTTCACATGTTCGTGTTTCATTGATGCACCCGAAGATGCTGTGTTGAATTTGACGTCTTCTATTAATCAAGGAGAGGTTAATTGTTTAATCTGTCAACTGACAATAAATTTGGTTATGATGAAAAGGTTATTAATTCCAATAGTTTAAGTTTTTTGACTAATGATAGTGCCACATATTAATCGAGCTTCAAAATCATGAAATAAACGAAAAGTGAATTTAAAGAGAATGAAGTTAATAAAAATGATGCTGTGAGCAATTATTTACTAATTGTAGCAACAGAGACGAGTTGGGATGTTGGAGTGTTTGGTAAAAATGTTTTTGGAAATCTTTTTAACGTTTTTAGAGATGATCGCGATAAATTGTAAACCCTAAAAAAATGCGGTGAGAGTTCGCTTTGATTGTTTTCATAGCTGTTTTATTGAACAACGAAAAAACAGACTGGAAATTTAAGAAAACTTAAAGTTTTATGCCCGTACTCGCTCTCTAGGAAAAAAAAATTTCTATTAACAGTCAAAGAATGGACTATTCCAAAAATGGCTCTTTTAAATAGAATGATGTCCTGCTTCAACACATCCAGCGAAACAAATGATATCATAATGACTAAAAACACACTTTAACAGCTTTGTTTTGTTAGGCTAATTAGAAAATAGTTCATTTAAACTTCTTTGATGTTAAGCAAAAATGTATCAATGTCTACAAAATGATGACAAATAAAACGAAACGTAAAGTTTAGGGAATTTCAGCATATGCCAAGAATAAAAAGCTGGAAAAAGCAACTCTCCTACTATCGCGGCACGCTGGACGAGACATTTCACAGTTTTAAAGCGCCGTTTCCGTTATGGGTTTAGGTGGTCGAGGAGGAGGGGGGGGGGGGGTCTTTTTATTTTTTTTTTAGACGGGATGGAAAATCTGCAGCCAGACACCTGAAGAACTCAGGGTGTGGGGATGAGGGTGCCAACTCCTCGACCCACTAAAAACCCAACCGTGCCTTAAGCCTTTCTCCCTCCCCGGAACCACCTTTCGGTATTACTTCGGGGAGAGGGCTTTTGTGCTAATTAAGCACCCACTATGTCTAACTACTTAGGTCTTCAGTAGTTAGGTCGCCCTTTCGACCTGCCTTTGGTCGTTTCGCCATTTCAATTGGAGATCGAGGACAATCTGGGATGCTGCTACGCATACCGCGTCCCAGATGTCCCGGTCCTGGCACATCCTCGGGACCAAATTATCCGGAGTCGTGTCGTGACCGCTTACGGCCATCATGCCGGATCTCGCGCCGTCGAAGCGAGGACATGTGAAGAGTACATGTTCCGCGGTTTCCTCTGCTCCCGCGCACTCGGTACATGCGGAGGACTGTGCATGCCCATATTTGTGCAGATATTGTCTAAAGCACCCATGGCCTGACAGAATCTGCGTTAAGTGGAAGTTAACCTCCCCGTGTCGCTTACCGACCCACCCGGATAGTTCCGGGATTAGTCGGTGGGTCCACCGACCTTTGGTGGAGTTATTCCATTCCCTCTGCCACTTAACCATTGATGCGGCTCTAGTGGTCCTTCGAATACCTCTTGTTCCACGTTGCTCGAAGCACTCTGCATCCTCTTTTATGACGATGCCTATCGGCATCATTCCCGCTAGGACACAGACCGCGTCGCGTGATACCGTTCGGTATGCACTAACCACTCTTAGGCACATTAGCCTGTGTGTACTCTCTAGCTTACCTAGGTAGCACTTCATGTTCAAGGCGGTGATCCATGCCGGCCCGCCGTACCTAAGTATGGACAGGGCGACACTGGCCAGGAGTTTACGCTTACTCCCTTGCACCGCCGAGCTATTCGACATCATGCGGGATAATGCCGAGATAGCCACGGAGGCTTTCTTGCAAGCGTAATCGACGTGGCTGGTAAAGGACAGCTTATCGTCGATCATGACCCCAAGATACCTCAGAGATCTCTTCGATTCAATAGTGCAGTTGCCTCCACTAATCGTAGCGTATTGCTCCGATTTTCGGTTGTTGACAACCGTGACCTCAGTCTTATGGTGAGCTAGCTCCAGTTTTTTGGAGCGCATACATCTCTCCACAATGCCGATGGAGTGTGAGGCCGTCAGCTCCACCTCCTCGATGGATTGATCACATATTTCCAGGGTGATGTCGTCCGCGAACCCAACTATCTTCACCCCGCTCGGGAACTCGAGCCGTAACCCTTCGTCGTACATCGTGTTCCATAGCACCGGACCCAGGATCGAACCTTGTGGGACGCCTGCGGTGATATGTACACGTTTCTGACCCTCCTCCGTGTTGTACACCAGTACGCGATTCTGGAAGTAGTTTCCCAGAATCTTGTACAGGTACCCAGGAACCTGTAGGCGCTGGAGCGAGTCGGCAATAGCCACCCAACTGGCGCTGTTGAAGGCGTTTCTCACGTCAAGGGTGACCACTGCACAGTAGCGTACTCCTCGCCTCTTGCGCTGGATTGCCACCTCAGCCGTCTTGGTGACGGACACGATGGCATCCACCGTCGACTTCCCTTTGCGGAAGCCAAACTGATTGTCCGACAGACCGCCTGTACCCTCCGTGTACGTTGTCAGTCTGTTGAGGATTACCCTCTCGAGCACCTTACCCGCTGTATCCAACAGACATATAGGTCTATATGCCGATGGATCTCCTGGTGGCTTCCCTGTCTTTGGTAGCAACACAAGGTTCTGAATTTTCCAGGCGTCAGGGAAGACGCCCTCGTCCAGACACTTTTGCATCACCACCCTGAACATTCCGGGATCCAGCAAGATAGCCGTCTTGATGGCCAGGTTCGGGATACCATCAGGTCCCGGCGCTTTGTTCACCTTTAGCGACTTTGCTATCGCAATGAGTTCGTCATTCGTCACCGTCGCCTCGTCGCCGGCCCCCGTTGTGCCGTTATCAATGCCCACGTGGTCGCGGGTGTTCGGCGGGGCCGTCCACCCTTCCGTCGCTATGACAGCGTTAAGGTCTGGGATACTGGAACGCTGGTCATGGGATAAATTTACGGCGGCGGGGGGCCATGGACTCGGGTCGTGGCTCGGAAAGAGTCCCCCAACGATCACCTGCAGCAGCTCTGATGAACGCTCGGTTGGAGCCGCCGATCCCCTGGTTTTGGCCATTACTACCCGATAGGCGTCACCCCACGGGTTCGCATTGGCCCTCTGACACAGGCCCTCGAAGCAAGCTCGCTTGCTGGCCTTTATCTCCCTCTTTAGAGCGGCCTTCGCGGCGACAAGCACCTCTCTGCGCTCGATTCTATCGGCGTCTGACCGCGCTCTTTGCATCCTCCGTCTAGCGTGGAGGCAAGTTCTTCGGAGGTCGGCAATCGACTCTGTCCACCAATACACCGGCGATCTTCCATTCCTCGGTTTGACTTCCTCGGCATGGTCGCATCGCACGCTCGTGTAAGTGCCATCACAAGTCGTTCGCCGCAAGGTTCCTGGGTTTCGTGTAAAATCCGTTCCCTCTCAAGCGCCTCTTTAAAAGTCTCTACATCAAAGTAGGACGTCCTCCATCTGCGGGCGAATGGAGTGGATGCTACTCCTTCCGCACGCTGCCTTGTATTGTGGACGATACAATAACGAACCGCCAAGTGGTCGCTATGGGTGTAGCCATCATCCACCCTCCAATCATTGAGCAGCCCAGGACTGCTGAAGGTAACGTCGATTATCGATTCCGCTCCATTTCTGTGGTATGTACTCTTGGTACCCACGTTGGCTAGGTCCACGTTGAGCCTAGCCAAGGCCTCCAGAAGAATCTGGCCCCTGGGGTTGGTAAGGCGGCTCCCCCACTCGGTCGCCCAAGCGTTGAAGTCCCCTGCTATTACCAACGGGTATAGGCCAGTTAGCTCACTTGTCATACGGTCGAGCATGTTTGAAAACAGTTCAATCGACCATCTTGGCGGTGCGTAGCAGCTGCAGAAGAACACTCCATTCATTTTTACAACCGCGAAGCCTTCATTGGTGGAAGACACAACCTCCTGAACCGGGTACTTGCCCGTCGTCCATAATGCCGCCATATTGGACCTGTCCGTGACCCAATTGCCGTTGCCGGCTGGGACACGGTATGGGTCGGAAACTATGGCGATATCCGATGCCGACTCGCAAACTGACTGACACAACAGTTGCTGGGCGGCCTCACAGTGGTTCAGGTTTAGTTGCCGCATCATGGTTGGCTCGTTGGTTTACCCTTGGCGGCCGGGCACTTCGCCCCCCCCCATGACGTGCTTATCGTCCGGTTTCCCGGCACACATCAAGCATTTGGGGGGACTTTTGCAGTCCCGCGCCTTGTGGCTTGTGCTGCCACACCTTCTGCACATGTTGCTCCTATCTGGGCCTTTGCATTCCCAGGACATGTGCCCGCTTTCTAGGCATCTGAAGCATGCCTTCGGCGGCTGGTGTAGGCTAAGTGGGCATATCGACCATCCCACCTTCACCTTTGCCACTTTCAACGCCGCGTCTGCGTCGACTGCCGCTACCCTTATGGTTGCAACCTGGGTCCCAAGTGGACCCTTCCGCAGTCGTATGTCTGCGGTGGCAACCTCAACCTTGCACTGCTCCTTAAGTGCAGTGGAGATCTCGTCTACCTCGGTGATCTCATCCAGGTTTTTGCACTGGATCGTCACCTGTGAGACGAGGGCGCGTACCTCCACACCCTCACCTAAGGCCTTTCTTGCCAGGTCTCTATAAGCCGGACCCTTCGACTGGGTAGACTTCTTTAGCTCCAGGAGCATCTCGCCGGTGCGGGTACGGCGTATACTCCGCACATCGGCTCCCAGGCCCGCCAAATTAGCGTCCCCGCGCATCGCGTTCAAGACCTCCGAGTACTTAGACGCGTCGGTCTTGACGATGAGGGCCTCACCGCGCTTGCGCTTGCGGGCCACCTGTCGCTTATCCTTTTCTTTTTTCGATCTCTTCCTATTTTGGACCTTTTTCCATTGGCCCTCACTGCCATTCTCGTGGTCCTCCCTCGTTCTCCTGCTACCTTCCGTGCTACCTGCGGTTGTTGTATGGGGGGCCCTACCGCTCGGGCCCCCTTCGGCGCTTGAGACAACTCTTGAGCTGGGATTCGCGCCTTCAGCGCTGGGCTCAGCGCCGGGGCCTCTCTCTTTGCGGCCCGTTAAATCCGGTCGCGAGGATGGACCCTCTGACCCCTACCCGCCTGTAGGGGCATCCGACACGATGCGCTTCTTAGAAGCGCCCGGTGCCGTTTCGCCCGGGGACTGCCTAGCCCGCTTGGAGCTCCCTGCTCCCATGTTAGATGGGGTGGAGTCTCCGACGGAGACGGACACTTCCGTCTGCGTCTGCTTCGAGGCTATCTCCCTCGCCCTTTCCGTAGCAACTAGCCGCGCCAGTTCTTTGGCGCTTTGCTCGGCTAGGAGTTTGGCCTCCAGCTCCTCTCTCTCCTTACAGGCAGCCTGCACTGCAAGGCGTAGCCTAAGGAGGCTCATTTTTAGGTCCTTAGCGATGTTGCAACGCGATGACGTGAAGTCAATAATCGCGTCCAACTGCTCGGACACCTCTACGACCTTGGGGATGCTTTCCCGCATCCTATCCATGGCCCGGATGAGTCCCGGCCCATCCATGGCCACGCCTAGCCTGGCGGCACCTGCTTCTGATGCCGTGGCACTTCCACAGGTGTCGGACACGCCGGATCCTACCATTTTCCTGGTTGGGGATCTCGCTAGGCCGCCTTTAGCGAACGGGTTCGCTTTCTCCTTTGTCTTCTCTTCTGCCTCTGTATTCTCCTGATTTTTTTTTTTGGTTTTTTCATTTTCGTTTTTATTTTTATTTTTATTTTCCTCCATTCTGTTGGGTCCCCCTCCAGCCGCTATCCAAGCCCACGTGGAGTAGTCGCCTTCTTGATCCCATGGTTGTCTATGCAAGCAGGGAGGCCATGCTAGGGTTGACACGGCCCTTCATGGGGAACCGTGTTCAGAGCCGGATCGGCGTAAGACAGGTATAGGGTCATCTGAGCCTACTCCCGCCCGACTGGCGAGGTCGGGCGGTGGAGAATGGAACGTACTGGAGGCCTGCCACGGTTTTAGTGGGACGGAGACAGCCTGTGCCGAAGGGAAGCCCGCCGTTTCCTGCACGGTGTCACCCGGCAGTACTAAGGGGGTCGACACAGTTGCCAGCCCGATTGCACGGTTCCGCTCGTTTTCCTTTCACAGCCAGTTGCCATAATTAGGGTTTTACTGTCATCCACCCCAATGCGCCCAATGACGCTCCCTTCGTAGTCCGTTTAGCCGTTAGGGAGAGCCTAACGTTTCCAGGGTGCACCGCGGGGAGGCGAACTACTTCCACACCCCAAGGGGGGGGGGGGGTCTAGGATGCTGAATTTGCAGGCGTGGCAAGCAACCGCTTGTTTTCATTGAGAAAGGCGTTAAAATTAACGCTTTATATTATAAAACGGAAGTTTTGCAGAATGTCGTGAAGCCAAGCTTAGAAATAATGTGCGGAAAGGATGATTATGTGTATCACCAGGACCAGGTGCCTTCTGAAACAGCAGATTTCGTCCAAAACTGGTGTCGGACAAATTTTACCGACTATTTGGCAAATGGCTTCCCAGTTCACCAGATCTAACCACCATAGATTTTTGTTGTTTTTGTTTGTCTTTATTTGAGACTTTTCGTTAATTAGGATTTTTTTGTGGGGTCATACTCCTGTCTTTTGTGTTTGTGAAAAGGCCCAATTCTGACAATAGGCAGTGATAAAGGACGTTGAAATAAAACTTGTTTCACCCTTAACTTTACTTCTTCAAAAGAGACCGTTGTCTCGTTTATTCAGTTTTTAAGTATTAGTTCGTTTCTGTTTTCGATCGTTCCCAACTTGACAGACACTAATCGATATGCCAGAAGGGCCTAATGTACATATTAAAATATATCAAAAATAGGGTTGTAATTCAGATCAAGATATACCACTGTCGAAACTAAATGAGCACAAGTTATCTACTTTGGCCCATTCCAAAGTCGTAATCCTTCGAGTTTAGGACGAATTGCTGGAGGTTGAGCGTGCCGCTTACGATGAGTTTGAAAAACGTTTGAAACTGGTCAAAAAGGTTAAAGGCGGTGTTATTCCTAAACATGTGCTTTAATTGATCCATGTCATATTACTTTTCTATAAAATCAATTATCAATCAAATCCGAATAACTTTTGTAAAATAATCAAATAAGTTTGAATTTGTATGGAAATAAAGACTCGGAAAAAATGAGACACAAAAATTGATCACCAAAAATTTATTTTGAATCGGATGCTTCTCAAATTTGCCCTTCGCTTCGTACCAATCCATTACAGGCTTGGCATAATGGCACGAAGTGAGATCCGGCCAGGACAGCCTGGGTCCACGGTGAGAGCGGAGGAAGGGCAGCAAGCGCTTTTGCAAGCATTTCTCTCGATGTTCTCGATAAATCTGCCCGTTTATGGTGCCGGTTGTAACGAACGGCTTGCTGTACCGTCTGCACTCGCAGATCGCCTGCCACAACAGGTACTTCTGCGCGAATTTGTCCATCTTTCTCTTCCCAAACTTTTCCGGAACCTCCATCCGGGACGTACCAACAAAAAGCTCGAGGCTGGGGATTTGTATGGTGTCCGCTTTGATATATGTCTCGTCGTCCATGACGAGACAGCCTGGCTTGACCAGCCACTCACGGTAAAGCTTTCGCGCACGCAATTTGGCCACCGTGTTTTGCTTGTCAGTCAGATTTGGCACCTTCCTGACCTTAAAAACACGTAGCCCAGCCCGCTTCATGGTCTGCTGGACGAACCACTTCGACGAATTGACCTTTTTGGCCACGTCTCGGGTGGAAAGGTTCGGGTTGTTCTTAAAGTACTGCCTTATCTTCCGCGCCTTCTCTGGGTATTCTGTTTTCGGTTTCCGAAGTACTGCCTTATCTTCCGCGCCTTCTCTGGGTATTCTGTTTTCGGTTTCCGCCTCCAGTGCGCCGCTCGATGGTCTTCGTCTCCTGAAACATCTTCACAACGCGGGACATGGAGGAATGGTGGATTCCAAGCCTTTTGCAGGTCCATCTGTGCGACTGACCAGGATTATCGATCACCCAAGATTTGCTGGCGTAGCTCTTCTTGTTTCGAATGCATCTTAAAAACTACTTGACAGATCGCGATAAATTTGCACACATAAACATAACACTCTAAACTAGTATTACCCGAAATTTCATTAGTTTTTACCTACACGATAAAAAGTTACACCCAAAAGAAAGTGTCGCATTTTTTCCGAGTCCAATCTTTATGCTGGACACCTATGTTACGACTTTTGAACTCTCAAAGTTTCAAAGGGCGATACGGTCAAAATTTGGTCAATATCAACTTGACGTATTTCTTTCAATTTTGCATTTTAAAAACCTGAACACCCCTCATTTTGAAGGTGTGTGTGTGTAGAATGTTGCTCCTATTTTGATTTTGGAATTCACTCTTCAGTTGTCAAAATGCCGTCCAAGCAAGAAGAGCAGCGTATCAAAATTTTGCTCGCGCATCGCGAAAATCCGAGCTACTCGCACGCAAAGTTGGCAAAATCGCTAAAAGTTGCCAAATCAACCGTTACAAATGTAATTAAAGTGTTTGGGGAACGTTTGTCGACAGCCAGGAAGTCTGGATCGGGGGGAAATCGAAAACCGGAAGCCGCTGAGACGACAAAGAGAGTTGCCGGTAGTTTCAAGCGAAACCCTAACCTATCTCTCCGAGATGCCGCAAATAAGCTGGGTGTATCGTCTACAACCGTGCATCGAGCCAAAAAACGAGCCGGACTATCGACTTACAAGAAGGTAGTGGCTCCAAATCGCGATGATAAACAAAATACGACGGCCAAAGCGCGATCCCGGAGGCTGTACACGACGATGCTGACGAAGTTTGACTGCGTGGTAATGGACGACGAAACATACGTCAAAGCCGACTACAAGCAGCTTCCGGGACAGGAGTTTTATACGGCAAAAGGAAGGGGAAAGGTAGCAGATATTTTCAAGCACACGAAACTGTCAAAGTTCGCAAAGAAATATCTGGTTTGGCAAGCCATCTGTACCTGTGGCTTGAAGAGCAGCATTTTCATAGCTTCCGGGACTGTCAACCAAGAAATTTACGTGAAAGAGTGTTTGAATAAACGTCTGCTGCCTTTCCTGAAGAAACACGGTTGCTCCGTACTGTTTTGGCCGGATTTGGCATCTTCCCATTAAGGTAAAAAGGCCATGGAGTGGTACGCCGCCAACAACGTGCAGGTGGTTCCCAAGGACAAGAACCCTCCCAACACGCCAGAGCTCCGCCCAATTGAGAAATACTGGGCTATTGTCAAGCGGAACCTAAAGAAGACCAAAAAAACTGCTAAGGACGAGCAGCAGTTCAAGGCAAACTGGCTTTCTGCGGCGAAGAAGGTGGACAAGGTGGCTGTACAAAATCTGATGGCAGGGGTCAAGCGTAAGGCCCGGCAATTCGGATTTGGAAAAGCGGAAGCCTAACTGAATATTTTTCCTGAATTTTATACTAATTGAACTTGAAAAAGAAATTTAATTTGATTTTTTAAATAAACGATTTCACCGATTTACACGCGTTTTCCCTTGACCAAATTTTCACCGTATCACCCTTTACGCTATTGCAGACTTGTATCTTCACTTAAGGTTGACTCCGTTTTAAGCGCATATGAGTGACGATTCCATCACTCATATACTCAATGACGATGATCTTGTACATCCTGTGAAACATCGTAACGAATACTGCGTTCCCACTACCAACACATACAGCTTAATCTAGTAAAAACAATACAACTCAATACTGATGATAATTTCTATTGGATGCCTGTACGTTATGGAATTCCTCAAACTATCGAACTATCCTCAAACACGATTTTAATTTAAAGCTCTAACTTAAACCCGATGTGCCATCATGGCAGAAACTATAAAAGCATTCCAGCTCCGTGATATCCTCAACGATCAAACTTTATTACCAATGTAAACATTATTCATCGCAAAAACTGCCACACCGTAATTGAGTTTTGAACTTTGCTACTGCCCACGCTCTTCCCATCAATGATTTAAAAACTGAAAGCACAACTAATGAAAATGAATGATTCTATCATGCCCAACAGCCCTGGCAGCGGTCAATCATATCATGTCCCAACGGTGGAAAAGTTAGAACCGCTATGTAGTCAAAGTTTTAATGAAAATGGAGTCTAGCATGGAAATAATGTCTCCAGTTTCATATTATATCGATTTCGTATTTATGCGAGTGAAAACAACGAAAGGTTACCAACACCGTGACCAATGCGATCTTCAAGAAAGCCAGTGAAATTAACTTTCGTGTTATTCATTCAGTCTATGTCCACAACAGTCAGCTAATGTTCCTTTAAATTCCATTTCTCGTTTCCGTAATCGGTGAGAGCCATTATTATTCAAAAAATATTCCAATTCCTGCCCGCAGGCCGAACGAAGCAGCATCGATTTTACCGACGGATTTCATGAATGACCTACTGGCGACCAGTCAGTCAATGTAGCCTTTGCCTTCGTTTGTATGTTCGTTCGTGCGGTAAATAATTCAGCTGCATATTTATCATCAATTTACGAACAGTTAAGTTGCTTTATTTCGATAACCTACATATAGACTCGATAAATACAAACAAGTCCTTTTGAGTCCGGGGGGTGGGTTTACTCGTGCGACCCATTATTCGGACGGCATGGTAAGAACTCCATCGATTTTTTCGGAACCGCACCGATAAACGGAGGGAAGTTCAAGTTTAGACAATTATCATCATGTCCTCAATACACTTATCGAAACAATTATTTGAATTGTTTGTGTTTTCATTTATAAGGTCAAGTAATTGAATGCAAAAAGTCAAAGCTGAGTACGACCTTATGGTAGACAAAGACACATTGAAAATGTATTTTGGTAAAATAGTTCGCACGCGTTTCGTAAACATAGATTATGTACATAGAACAAATGTATCGTGTATTGTATGTAACATTCATATTGCTTTTTATCTGGTGAAATGCTATCATTACACCTTTTTGTACAATGCACGGAATTTCGTGAAAACCAGCCAATCGCCGCTCCTCTTTTATAGTACCCATGCAAAATGGTGTTGCAGCTGGGATAGGCGGAAATAATTTATCGATCCAAAAATATAAATCAAAGCGCGGTCGACAGCTATAACTTCATCCTCAATAATCAATCATCTTTTCACGAGTCAGCATGGCCTAGTGAGGTCAACCATGGCTTCAGCATCCGCACCTTCCAAAAATACAGGTTCAAATCTCATGTGAGAAATATTTTAAAAAAAACGCTGGACAACTCCACGTGGTTACGCTTTTTTGGTCGATTACATGTCGAGTCGATAAAATAGATCTGTCAGTTCATCATGCAACCACCAAAGAGACATTTCTTTTTTATTTGTGCCAAAATATGTTTAGCTCTTTGTATTGTTTCGTACAATGCACGAATGTTCTTTCTGTGTCTACATAAGCTTCGTGGTTTTGACAGTTGCGCGTGTGCCAATAATTACGAATGTATCTTCATAAAAAGTACTAATCAGTTTCGTTGCAGTGAACAACGAAGGGATGTGTGAGTATTACCTTGGATTTTGTAATATAAACTAAAATTTAATCTTAGTGCAACGTTATGGTGGAAGTTGCACACATTTTTCAAATTATGTGTAATATTCATTAACACCAGTTATTGGTTAATATTTCTTCTAAGCATGTCAGTTGCCCAATGTTAACGCAACCGAAGCAGAGTCACGGTTAAGTGTACGAAAACGACGGCCAGTATGTTTACATATAAGGTTACCTTGGAAAATAACATAAGAGTCTATCCATCGCTGAAGTCAGAGTTGTGTGTGGATTTATCGCAATATTTACGTACCCTGTCTAGTAGCAACCGTGAAAAGTTAAAGGTCATAAGCGAGTTTATTTTTCTCATTGATTCTGTTTGCTGCAACCAAAGCTGTGGTAAACTGAATTTTTATTAGCAGTGCAGACCTGGTTTATAGATTAATCGGTGCAAGAAGAGTGTATTAGACCAGATATTATGTTACTACCGGAAGGTTTCCTACACTTCGGCGACGGCCACCTTGATCTACACGATTGCCGACTGCAGCAGCTGCGAGTCCAGCAGAACTTGGCCGAGATCTAGGACATCGAGGAGAGCGCGAAGCGACCAATAGTGAATTTCTACCAATTTTTGAAGACTATATCTAATACCCTCTTTTATTTTGTTTATTTTGTTTTGTTTTGTTTTTCCTTATGCTTGTTTTTTTTTCAGTCACATTGGAGCGGCCCAGTGCTTTTGGCAAATAGTTCTACATACTTTCAGCGCATCGTTAACCAAAACGAACCCTGCTGTTTACCTTTCCCCAACTATGCAACATCTCAGTGATTTATTGTGGAAGTGCAGAGGATTTCTCGGCTTCCTCCAAAGCGAGTATCATGTCAACACGTTCCTTCCCATTCCCTGCTTGACCAGTATTGCTTAAAAATGGGTCACCAGTTTTTACACATTGAAGGTGTATGTTTGTCCCAAACATCATCTGTAGGTTCTTTGAGTAAATACAGTGCTTGCTTGTGTTTGCTCTCAACTTAGTGATCTACATGCACTTCCTCAGTTATCAATTGGAAGCTTCCGATGCCAGGTGCCATTTATGAATTAGTATGATTTTATGGCAAGTACAATCATACCCTATGCCCAGGAAGTCGAGAAATTATTCGTAACGAAAAACTACTAGACCGGACCGGGAATTGAAGCTAGCCATCTCCAGCATGTTGTTGCTTTGTAGCTGCACAGAAAAAAAAATCATGCGCACGTCGATAACGGACATCGTGCGACACTTTGTGATCCGTTATCTACAACATCTTGGTACTATTAGACAACAATCAGAGCATCGGAAGAAAGCCCTGTTCCGGGCGGCCGACGGCCCTGAGCGACAAGAAGCTCCAAAAGATGTTGAAGAGGAAGACCGAGGGAAAAATGGCTACATCACTGCGCGCACTAGGCCGGGAGTTCGGTTCAAGTGGCCAAACAGTGAAAAAGTACCTGGCGAACATGAACATACATGTCAGGAAGTGGAAGTCTCGTCCACTTGTTTCGGAGCTGCAGGCAACGGCGCAGCGGCAGCTGAATAAGATGGTCAACTCGATTTTCCCGGCAAATCGCGACGTGGCGGTGGTGATCGACGACGAGACCCATCTCACCCTGGATGGCAACGACTGGCAGGGTACTTCGTATTTCACTTCCCCCTCGAAGGAAGTGAGCTCCGAGGTGAAGTTCATTTTACACACCAAGTTCCCCAAGAAGGTTCTGCTTTGGATGACAATCAGCGAGAAGGGGATGTCAAAGCCGCTCTTTTTTTGCTCCGGACTGGCCGTGAGCGGGGAAATTCATATTACAAAATGCCTGCCGGAAGTTGCGTCATTCATCAAGAAATACCATAAGGGCAAAGACGCGGTGTTCTGGCCGGATCTGGCGTCTGCCCACTACTCGAAGCGATCGTTGGAGGAAATGGAGCGTCTGAATATCGATGTGGTACCCAAGTCGGTGAACCCACCCAACGTCCCGTCGTTGCGTCCCATCGAGAATTACTGGGCCAACCTGAAGCGTAAGATCTAATCCAACAATTTTGTCGCGAAAACTGAGGAGGATTTGATAAATGAAACGAAGAAAGAACTCAAAACATGCCTACATACATTCTGGTTAACTGCCGAGGGCCGCTCGCAAGGGCGTAGAATTTATTTGCAAGTAAGCTTAAATAATTACCTTCCATGAGACATTTACTCAAAACAAAAATCTGTCTTAGCTTTTTTTTATTACCATCCGAAAAAAATGACCATTTTTTTCATGCAAACGTTATTTGAAGTTTCTTTAAGCATCGCATTGGGATCTCCATCTGGACTGGGGGTTTCTTCCCCTTCAATCGTTTCGCTAGTTTTTTTTTGTTGATAGCTCAAGTATTGACTCCTTCTTCTTCAACGTATGGTGTCAGTGGCAATGTCCTTGGATCATGCTTTGAAAGTACCTCTTTTACGATGAGTTTGAGCTTGTCTGTGCGACCATCGATTTTTACCATCACTATTCGGTAAGTTTCGCCTCATCGTTTCCTTTGTGGTCCTCAAAGCATGGAACACAACCCTACATTCATTTGTATATTCATGAATGTGTGTGTTCAATTCATAGTCAGCGGTGTCTCTCTGCAACCTCAGGACCGACTTGCATGAAACAACCACCATGTACATTGTATGGTAAAGTTTTGTCCAGTTAGAATCCGGAATTACTGGAAGAAGAGAGAAGAGAAAAAATTCTGCACACCCACGTTGATAATCCAACGTGGTCCGCAATAAAAATCGCAAAAACGTTGAAAATCGCCCAATTAACTGTGTATGATGTGCTCATACGTTTCAGGGAGCGAAAGAGCGTGGATCGAGGTGAGCGTCGTGGTGGAACATACGACCGCAAGCTTAACCCGAAAGTGTTGAGAACCGTCAGAGCAAACCCTGGACTATCAGATAATGAAATCGCATAAAAATACGCTGCTGCTCGCCTTACTGTTCAAAAAATTCGTTTGCGAGCAAGATATCGTTCTTATCAGCCAGCAAGTAGCCAAACAAAACGTTGAAGCAAAGTTTCATCACCGAAACTCGAGCTCGGAAATTGCACCAGCAGGTTTTGACGAAATACCAAGGATGCCTGCTCATCGACGATGAAACCTACATCACAATGGATTACAGACAGCTTTGACTCGATGGACTCGAAGCTGTTCAAGAAAGAATGCCTCAAAAACCGCGTATTACCTTTCATGAAAGCCCATAAAGGTCCCGTAAAGTTTTGGCTAGATTTGGCGAGTTGTCACTACAGCCGGGAAATCATCCACTGGTACCGCGATAATAACGTAGATTTCATCGATTAAAACATAAATCCACCCAACTGCCCACAGTTCCGGCCCATCTAAAGATTTCGGGCAATAATGAAGCGGAAGCTTAAGAAAAGTGGAAAAACGGCTCGGGACGCGACTCAGATGACCAAAATCTGGACAAATGTGCCAAGGAAGTTGACTCCGGAGGTGTGCAGCGTTTGATGGGAGGAATAAAGAAGAAAGTGCGAATGTTTATTAGAAAGAAGAGAAATTATTTGCGTTGATATTTTTTCCTCAAAGTACAGTCAATTGTTTTTTTTATGTAATAAACTTATTTTTAGTCCAATCCGGTACCGAGATACAGATGATTTTATTATTTATCCATTCAACTCTATTGCATATTTTTGGAATAGACCACCCACTCATCATGGGAACACGTTCCGGTGAATGTGGGTCGTAAACGTATATTTTATTTAAATCAAGCAAACGATACCTCAACTCGTATGAGAATTTAATAAGCCCACCATCTATATTAGGCATATAGAATTTCCAGGGCCATATTGGGCAAAACCAGGTGTGTACCAGGTACCCTACAGGAAGTGACCAAAGACCACAAGAGAAGTATAATAGAGGTTATATCGAGGGTGACGAGAACGAGAGCGGTCTTTTCGGAAAACTGATAAAAAAGTGTATCGAAAAGTAGTCATACACTTTTTAATGTGAAAAATAAAAATACAGACAATTCACAGCATTACCTGTAATAAATTAATTTAAATTGAACTAACAAATTAATCAGATAACTGATTTCGGTTACATTACCATCCATCAAGTTCTGCACAATTGTTTATCTGCTTTTCTAAGACGCTGCTGACGGGTTCTTCATGAAGTCTGCTATGTTGTGGGCCGCAGCACCTGCTTTTTTGAGGTTCCGCTTGAAGATTGCCCAGTATCGTTTGTTGAATCGTTGTTAGAGACAATTTGGTGGGTTGATATCTTTTGTAACAAAATCAACGTGGTTATCAGAAAAAAAAAAACTGTAGGGTTGATTCTACATAATAATCAAAGGTCAGATCCGGTCAAAAGAGATAAGGAATCCCATGCTTCTAATATAGTAGAAACAATTTTTTCTACAAGCACTCGTTTCGGCAAATTGCAGCATTTATTGTTCCTTTTATGTAGAAAATGGAAAATATCAAGCCCCACGTGCAAGTTGCTTACCAAACGAGCACCTTTTCATATTTTTTTTGTCGCAACAGTCGTATGTGCAATTGAGATACTGTTCCCAATCGATTTGGTGTAGAATTTAAGTCCCGCCAGTGATCTGGAATCCTCATTCACGTACGTTTCGTCGTCCATCAAAACACACTGAGAGGAATTGTTTAAAATTTCACACATTTCCAGTTCTTCTTTTGGTGTGCCACAGCGGCTCCGCGATAGATTTGATAGTTATTTTTGTCTTCAATTCATTTTTTTTCATAACTCACTGGATCATCCCGATGCTGGTCCTGTTCTTCTTGGCCAAATCATGAGTAGAGGCTGATAATCAACGACTTTTTTGGTCCAATTCAGAGTTGCTGGGACCGGGTAACGACAAACCCTGAAAGGTGTTCTGCTCAACATACTTTTCAATCACTGGTTTTACACTTGATGTATGCACGTTGACATTTTTGGCAGAACATTCTTTCGTACTTCAAGTTTTTTTTTCAAACTGTGATAATGAACAAAAACGAACCAAAATAGGCTTTTCGGCATGTTAACAAAACGCAATACGAATACACGCTAAAATAATATAACTAGTTTAGGCTCATTTGTGTATTAAAACGTCCTATGCTCTGTAGCCGCAATAATCCGGACACCTCAACACATGAATAAAACATAAATTTCGCATTTAATTTCCGTCGTAGTTGTTTATTTCAGATTCATGGGATGTGTTTTAACAATTCGTGAGGACAAAACATAGTTATTCGGTATTTGCATAAAATTTTCGAACTTTGCGCATAACTCCGTCCATTAGGGTTTGTACAGACTCTTCAGAAATCGTAGAAGCCGTCTGTGTCGAAATTTGCTTGAAGTGTTTGATGTCTTGGATTCCTTGCTTCTTTCCAGAAAGCTTTCGCTTCATCAGAGCCCAATATTTCTCGATTGGTCGTAGCTCTGGGCAATTTGGCGGGTTTGAGGTTTTTGGTACAATGTTCACTTGATTTGCTTGGTACCATTCCATCACAGTTTAAGCATACTGGCATGATGCCAAATCGGGGACCGGACAAAGGTTTTTCTGTGTGACTTTTGATGACGGGTAGCAATCGCTTCTGCAGATACTCTTTCTGATAGATCTCCTTATTGATTGTGCCTGTAGTGACGAAAGATTTATTCTTTTTGCCACACGTGCAAATTGCTTGCCACACAAGGTATTTTTTGGGAAATTCCGATGCCTTCTTCGTTCTGAAATGCTCAGCTGTAGCTTTTTTGGCCATAGCAGAATAAAGAGCCAGCCCTGGAAGCTGCTTGAAATCCTCCAGGACATAAGTTTCATCATCCATAACAACGCATGAAAACTTCGTCAAATATTCGCAGTACAAACGTCGAGCCCGTGATTTTGTTGCCAAGTTCTGTTTGTCGTTACGATTTGGAACTGTTTTTTTTCTTTATACGACTTAAGTCCCAAACGTTGTTTTGATTTTTGGACAAAACCAGGTGACATCCCTATTTTACGAGCCACCGTTCGAGTGGAGAGATTTGGGTTTTTTGTTAATATCCTTTCACCTTTCGGCAGATACTTATTATTCGACATATTCACTCTAAATCTAATCCTTTCTGCTACTCGTTTCAGCCTGGTGTATTGCTCAGTAGCCGCCTGGAACGTTCTTCCGAATTGACTAGATCTATTCAGAATTGTGCCCCAGCTATTGAAGCCCACCCAAGTAGCACACCATGATCATAATCAGTTGCAGCAACTTGTTTATGACGAACAAAGGCACATTTATGTTTTCTCAACTTATTGGCAACATAAGTGTTATTATGGACACATTTCATAACACTTTCTAGCGCAATGTTGAACAGGAAGAAACATCGCCTTGCTAAAGGCCTTTCCAGGCTACAAGTGAGTCCAATGATTCACCTGACATTTTAAAACAGCACTGTACTTATTCATCGTTAACTTGATCTGTCTAAAGAGAGTTTAGAAAAGTAGATAAAATCTTTACCAAGCAATTTGCACGTGTGGCAAAAAGAGTAAATCTTTCGTCACTACAGGCACAATCAACAAGGAGATCTATCAGAAGACTTCGCTTAGGCTGAAGTGCAATTATCGACGGAGATAAATTCGGGGTGGTAGATAAGCTGTGTACCTCCAAACAAACAAGACAATTATAACAACACGGAATAGTTTATCACTTTTCACATGGAAAATTTATTTTCGTAAAGCAGCTCTCACGCCTTTCGTAAAGATGAATTTTGTTCATAAAACATATGTCTCGTATATTGTATGAAACATTCATAATGCTTTTTATCTGGTGAAATGCTATCAATACACCTTTTTGTAAAATGCACGAAATGAACTTCGTGATAACCTGCCATCACTGTTTCTCTTTTATACCGTACTCATGGATGATGGTGTTTCTGCTGGTATGGGCGGGAATAATTTATATAACCCAAAATAAAAATTAAAGCGCTGTCAAGACCTATAACTTCATGCTCATTAATCAATCATGTTCTCACGAGTCAGTGTGGCCTAGTGAGATCAACCACGGATTCAAAATCAGCACTTTCCAAATATTCAGTTTCGAACCCTACGTCAGAAACATTTAAAAAAACGCTGGACAACTCCCAAGTGGTTGCGATTTTTTTGTCAATTGCACGTTGAGTCGATAAAGTAGATCTGTCAGTCCTTCATGCAACCAACAGAGAGACGTTTCTTTTTAATTTGTGACAAAATATTCGTAGCTCTTTGTATTGTTTTCGTACAACGTACGAATGCTCTTTCTGTGTCAACAAAAGCTTCGTGTTTTTGACAGTTGCACGTGTGCCATTAATAACGAATGTATCATCATAAAAAGAACAAATCAGTTTCGTTTCCGAAAACTACAAATGGATTTGTGATTATTACCTTCGATTTTGTAATGTAAACTAAAATTAACTTAGAGTGCAATGGTGATGAAATTACTTGACATACATTAAAAAATGATACGGAATGTACTAAAAGAGATCAGATTACTGGTTTCAGTGGCTTATATCCAGAAAATAGGAAGAAAAAAACTTCGATTTGAATCAATTAAGTTAAAATCAAGTTGCAGCGATCATTTAATTCTGTAAGTGTTGATCGGGCATGCCCAATAAAGAAATTTTTTCCATTACTTTCCATGCTCTAATCGGTAATGTACAGTAATTTTCATCTCGGTCAAATGAAAGATATTTTTCTTCCAAACATATGAAAAAGTTCTATCTAATTTACTGATTCTATACATATAGCCGTAAAAGGTTCCAAAAATAAAAACAAAAATTCCAAGTAAGGCCGTATTTCTTCATAACCAATAAACCGCATGAAACAACCACTAAATGAAACGGTTTGAAATATTTAAAAGAAATATCAATTATTTTGAAATCGGTCATCTGTTCTTAGAAGGTTGTTCAAACATTCTCCATCGCCCAAATCGCCCAAACGGCCAAACGAAATCCCGATATAAGTACTAATACAAAACCAATTAGGCATACTCCAGGATAATGCCAATATAGCCGTTGATTGTGTATTAATCGATCGTTCATTTTCCCGACACTTTCCGGCCAACAATCCACACTGCCTGGGAGGTTCTAGACGATTCGATTCAACCCACCTTTTGTCACACAGGGAAGGGTACCCAATTCGATTGACGACGTCCTCACACATAATGACTCACTAACCTAAACAAACACCAAAACCCTGCTTGAGTGGGCTTATAGAGCAATAAATTTTGTTTGATCTGGTCGAGCATTGTGGCTTTTGCTGGGACGAGAAAGTGAGCAAGCATTTGTAGCCTAATGGGGAAATGCGGCGATTTATGATGTTCAATTAAGCGCCGATGAGAAGGCAACATGTGCTTTCTGTCCATCAGCCAGTTTCGGTTCATATGTCTGTCTGTCTGTCTGTCTGTCTGTCCCCAGTCGGACGGTGCGTGGTTAGTTTGGCTGAAGACCGAAGAGCTGTGATTAATCCTCGAATCACATGCCCATGGGTACCTGCTTGTGGAGTCAATCATTTTTCTTGTTTGTTCATTAAGTTTGATCGGTCCAGGCTGGGGAAGGTCCATTAATTATGTCACGCAGTAAGGGGGGGGGTTTGAGAAAACGTGACGATCCATACAAAACATTTGAAGGTCCATACAAAAACGTGACAAGGGGGGGGGTCATAAAAGTCAATTTTGCGTGACGTAATTAATGGACGTTCCCCTGGGCGTTTTGATGGCCTTATTGGCAACCTTCGTAATATAATTAGATTTCAGTGTTGATCTATGGCTTTTCCGGCTTTGTGGTTTCAGATTTGAATGATACAAAAAGAAAAATCTTCTATCCAAATAGACTTAGGAGAGTATCGGAAATTAGCTATGCACATACATTAGTGTTTCCGTAGCAGACTCACCAATTTTTGGGATCAGTTTTAGCTGTAAGTTAAGTTTATTTCTTAGTTTTTTCTTTTTAGTTTTTTGAGTTTAAATTCTTATAAACAACTAGATTACTTACAAATTTTCAGTAATATTTTTCACCATCGAGATTCTTTCCCTTTCTTCCAAAATTTAGGTTAGACAACTAAAATAACAAATTTTCTCATTAAGATAATCCCTTTCTACAAAATTTTACCTCTACTCACTGTTGATTGTTGACAGTGGCTTTATTTAGTTTGGTTTAACGAACTACTATTAATTTTAGGCACTTTAAAAAAAATTCCAATATAAATTTATTATAAATCCACTTGAACAAAGAGTGAATTTCAGTTTTGTTATTATTTTTTCTTAAATTTCCTGATTGACGGTTCCGGTTGCAAATTAAACGTTACTCTTCAAGCCACAGGTACAGATGGCCTACCACACCAGATATTTTTTCGCGAACTTTGACAGTTTAATGTGCCTTTCTCCGTCTGGTTGCCGTATAAAAGGCTGTTTAAAGTCTTGTAGCCTTCGCTACATGTTGCTTAGGAATTTTATTTTGAATTAGATCTAATTTGTCTGCGCCAAAAACTATGCCAACAGCCGCACTAACCGATCTTGCTATAAACAAGTAATGCCTCGCGAATAACGCCACTCAGCCTTGTAAAATTTCTCCCAAGGTCGAGTTCAAGAAATCTTCGGGGAAGCGGAGAAGGATGAGAGAGTTCTGGCAACCATCGACATAGAACGAAGGTCCAGCAATTGTACGATAATCTCTCGTGTTGCCGATCTAGTTCGAAAAAGATCGCGGGGAAATTTCCGTTTAATTTGGCTGAGGACACCTTCCCTTATCTGAGGATCACGGTTTCATCTCACTTTTGTTGGAACCGCAGATCGCAGTGGATGTTTTGTCCGCGTTATCGTTTTTTTGGTTAAGTGAGTTGAAAGCAACGTGGTAATACTTTAGCCTTTAGATTTCTAATTGTGCTCTCCTCGTTTTGTTTAGCCGGTGTTAAACCTAGGCTAAGAACCGTAGTGCGCGTCTAGGTTAGTTGGACGGAATATACATCTAGATCAGACCAGACCAGCCGTCGCCTACGTTTGCATTTCCGTCCGTGTTCCACCTGCTTCATCGAAACATAAGTAAACGCCATCAACCGTCATCCGCCGACAACCGTCATCCGTCGACCAACAACAGTTTGATATCCCACCAGCTATAAGGAGCACAGTAACCTTAAGCGGTGAAGTCTGGTGAGTCCGAACCTTTTTCTTTAAGTGTGGCGTCCGGTGAGGACGCCACGGAGGATATTCTTTGCCGACCATAGGTCGAAGAGCATAAATTGCTAAATGTAACGAAAAAAAAAACACGTGTTTAATTCATGAAGTTGGGTGTCGGCCACAGAAAATGTGAAACGTTTCGTCATTTTCGTCCCGCTTGCTGCATCGCTACCAGTTAGGAGAAAATACACAAGAAAGCACAAGAGCACACACAATAGAGGAGTAGAAAGAATGCGCACATTAGGATAGATCTAGAGTAAATGTACAAAGAATAAAGAGGAAATAGAATAGTACACGAAATGAAAGCATGCTTGTACAAATATATACCACGTTTTTTTATTCTCGGTAAATAAATGTTATTATTTTGAGTGTAGTGCGACTGACTGTTAGCATTATGTCCTTAAGTCCTTTTCAATTAGAATATAAGGGAAATTGTGTTGACACGTTGCTTCGGGTTTGTTGTACATTCAAATGCGTGACGTCTTCCGTTTAACCGGAATTTGATGTTGTATGGAAAAATCCAGGTTGAAAAAAGAAGAAGACACCGAGTGGTGATAAATCTGTCAGCTCCCATGTTAAAGTATAGGACGAACATTTTAAAATGCTTCTAATAAATTCAAATGAAATTTTAATTAAAAGTGGTTTGTTGTATGATGTAAGAAAAATCCTAAACTGCAAAATAGGGGCATTATTTTGATTTATCTTTTATTTTGCTGAAAATATCTTTATTGAGTAGTTTTGGATTTTTCTTACATCAAACAACAAACCGCTTTTAATTAGAATTTCATTTGAATTTTTTAAAAGCATTTTAAAATGTTCGTCCTATACTTTAACATGGGAGCTGTCAGATTTATCACCACTCGGTGTCTTCTTCTTTTTTCAACCTGGATTCTTCCATTGCGTCTCCTTTGCTGCAATCGCGGCTCTGGCGGAATTTGAGTGAAGCTACCAGTGATGATAGCTTGACGTTACGTAGCGACGTTCTAGGTTTGTGTGTTCTCTACCTGTGAGCTTTTGAAAGTTATTTTGTTAATGCGGAAGATTATGTTGCAAGGCTATAGGGTTTCTTAACCGTCGTATTTCGGTAGTAGTAAGGCTAGCTCGATCTCATCTTTTCAGGAAGATTTCAAATGGACTCGCCCTGAGGGAGTCTCGTCCGGGCAAATTTAAACTTGGCATGCGGTCTCCTTTATCGGAGTGGCGCTTAAGCCGCATGCTTACGCGAGATCGGCCAGTGTCGGCTACAGTCTGCGTTGACGTAAGTTTTTTCGTCTTGTACCACGCAATCAAACTTCGTCAGCATCGCCGTGTACAACTTTCGCGATCGTCCTTTGGCCGACGTGTTTTGTTTATCGTCGCAATTTGGAGTCACCACTTTCTTGTAAGTCGACAGTCCAGCTCGTTTTCTAGCTGTATCCACGGTTGACGGCGCCACTCCCAGCTTCTTTGCGACATCTCGGACGGAGAGGTTGGGGTTCCGCTCGAAACAGCGGGCATCTCTCTTTATCGTCGCTGTGGCCTCCAGCTTTCGATTTGCTCGATCAGTGAAATTATATTTTAGCATCCGCAGTTTTAATTTGTCATAGAATTTTCCATGGAGAAACTTGGTGGACCGTTGTCTTCTAGACATAGAGTTATGTGCCGTTAATCATCATAATCATCATCGTTCCCACGAGGCTGCAGATCATCGCTCCAGTAGACTACAAGTACAACGTAGCATACAAGTGCAGCGTAAACATCTGAACAGGCGACTCAGCAGACTCCCAGGCATCAACGATCAATGATGTAGGAACCGGACACCTCGAACGTGACATCTGGATGGAAGACATCGCGCCAGCATGTTCCCAGCTGACCTCAGTAATTTAGATTAGGCATTTAGGTTACTTGATCTGGTCTTTGGCGTTGAGAGAGAGAGTTCGAGTTAGAGTCGTGAGGAAGTTAGATCTCAGTATTGATTTGTGTGTGCTAGAGTTAAGATCGTAAATTAAACCTGTGCTCCAGGACTTAGTGAATAGTTTCAGAGTTAAGATCATGAATAAAACCTGTGCTCCAGGACTTAGACTCTTTTTTTAAAAAGTGAATAATGTGAAATCAAACATAAGTGGCGCAGTCGTTTAGGCCCTTTCTACGCGAAGAAAAACTTTGTTGAAACAAACGTGAGTGCACTTAAACAGCGGAACAATAAGGGCAAGTGAAATTAGAGACTCAATCCGTAGCACTGAAATTACGTGCTTTTACTGAAGAACCACTGTGCCAAGTGTTAGTGCGATTGTGCTCGATCCTGTAGCATCAGACGCCCGGTGAAAGATTCATCGAGAATTTGCAGCCATCCCTCGCTCCGTAGGTGATTTGTGACGTCCGACTTCAACAACGTTTCTTCTGTGCGGTTGGCTTGAGCCATTCAAGATTGGGAGAACAAACAGATTCGGTAAGCGAATTTTATTTCCTTATTATTCAATTGTATGCCTCAATTAAGGCCGTTTCCAAAAGTTAAAGCCTTAAAATTTAACAAAAAATTAACCATGGCTAACAAAAAATTAACCAAGGATTTGACCTGCAAGCTATGTATAACACACTTAACGGGCTAGAGCAGCGTGTAAATGCGCTCCAGTTCGAAAATGCACAGCTGCGAGCTGACCAGCAACAGCTGCAGCATCAAAATAATCATGCAGGAGATGCTGTCGTTGCAGCACCTGCAAGGCAACCGGATATCTTTCGTATTCCGGACCCAATCAAGACAGTCCCCATATACGATGGGAATAAAAAGCAATTAAGTGCTTGGCTGTCAACAGCAGAAAGAACTCTCAATCTGTTTAGAGAGAGAGTGACTGTAGATGTTTTTAGCATCTACGAGCAAACAATAATAAACAAAATTGAAGGGAAAGCCCGAGATACTATTTGTGTAAACGGGAACCCTACAACTTTTGTCGAGGTTGCAGAAATATTACGTGCAATCTATGGCGACAAAAATGATATGGCAACATATCAGACCCAATTGTGGTCACTAAAAATGGAGGATTCTCTCCACATGTACTACAAACGCACTAAAGAAATAGTGCAAAACATGAAATCTCTGGCTAAGCAGAGACAACTATATAGCAACCATTGGGAGGCAATAAATGACTTTTTAGACCAAGAGTGCTTGGCAGCGTTTATCAACGGCTTGAATAAGCAATATTTTGGATATGCCCAAGCCTCTAAACCAGACGACTTGGAAAGTGCTTATGCATTTTTGTGCAAATTCCAAAATGCGGAACATACCAAAAAACAAACTCAGGCTTACGAACAAACACAGAACAAAAATAGACAAACATTTAATAAACAATTCACAAAAACGGAAAATCAAACACATTATGTAGGAAAATCTAAACCACCCTCTGATAGACGTAAAGTAACTCCAATGGAAATTGACCCTTCGCTTAGGTCGAGAATTAACAACCATGATGCAGAAGAGGAAAAGGAAATTGAAAATAACACAGACGTTAGCGAAAATGAATCGGATGATTATGAAGAAGTAAATTTTCAAATTGTAGGTTTCAAAGAAACTCTGAGGTGAATTCAAAAAATGGACTACCATATACAGTTATAAACTTTCCATCAGGCATTAAAGCAAAAATTCTGATCGATAGCGGTTCTAATAAAAATTTTATTTCACCACATCTAGTTCCAGATTCGAAAAGAATATCATGTAAAACAATAAAGATTTCAAATAGCAGTGGTAAACATGAATCCTCACAAAAATTTGTCACGCAAATTTTTGGTATAAAAAAAGAAGTTCCTTTTTATTTATTCAAATTTCATAGCTTTTTTGATGGCATATTGGGCTACGAGACCTTGTCACAATTGCACGCTGTTTTAGATATAGGGAAAAATGTTCTAATATTTCCTAAAAAATCAGTTAAATTGGAAATCAGAAAAATGAGACCTCCTGATGTAGTGATAAATGAGAATTCTGCAAAATTCATAAAAATTCCGGTCTGTGAACAAAATGGTGACGTTTTCTTGGACAAAACACTAAAACTCAAAGATATTTCAATACCTCCAGGTGTTTATCCCGCCAAAAATGGATTTATTTTATCATTGGCGACGAACCGTGGAAAAGACATTGCATTTAATTGGGTAGAACCGATAAATATAAAAAAAATAGATGAACTAAGAGAAATAAATTCAAATCAATCCAATTTTCAAGCCGAAAACTCATCACAATATGAGGAATTGGAGAAACTGATTCGAATAGGGCATCTTAATTACGAAGAAAAATCAGCATTAGTTAAAATCTTAAAGAAAAACATACACATTATTCAAAAAGCTGAGGAAAAACTCTCGTGCACCGCGTCAACAAAGCACCGAATTCGAACTGTAGATAATATTCCTATTCATACGAAAACATACCGGTACCCTCACATTCACAAACCTGAGGTAGAAAAACAAATAAACGAAATGCTCGCAGATGGAATTATTCAAAATTCAATTTCACCCTGGACATCGCCTATAGTTCCAAAAAAGGACGATGCTAGTGGAAGGAAAAAGTGGCGAATTGTGGTCGATTATCGTAAATTAAACGAAAAGACCATCGATGACAAATTTCCAATTCCTAATATGGAAGAAATTCTGAATAAGTTGGGAAGAAGTGTTTACTTCACCACACTGGATCTCAGATCAGGCTTCCACCAAATAGAAGTGGATCCTAAGGATAGATCAAAGACAGCTTTTAGTACCGAAAAGGGTCATTTTGAATTCATTCGAATGCCCTTCGGATTAAAAAACGCGCCAGCTACATTTCAACGCGCAATGAACTGTATATTAGGGGACCTTATCGGAAAATGCTGCCTTGTCTATCTTGATGATATAATTATTTTTGGAAATCCCTTACAACAACACCTGGATAACCTTAATAAAGTTTTGAAAAGATTGATTGAAGCTAATTTGAAAATTCAGCTGGATAAATGCGAATTTTTACAAAAACAATGCGAATTTCTCGGTCACATTGTTACAGAAAATGGAATTAAACCCAATCCCAATAAAATCGAAAAAATTTTGTCATGGCCCTTACCAAAAACAACAAAGCAAATCAAGGGATTTCTAGGACTCCTTGGGTATTATAGAAAATTCATAAAAGACTTCGCAAAACTCACAAAACCTTTGACAAAGTGCTTGAAGAAAGGAACAACAATTGTTCATCACGATGAGTTCAAAGATTGTTTCAATGACTGTAAACAATTGTTAACATCTGACCCTATTTTACGATATCCAGACTTTGATAAGCCGTTTATCCTTGAAACGGACGCTAGCGATTTTGCACTTGGTGCTGTTCTTTCGCAAAAATTTGAAGATTCAAAATAACATCCAATTGCGTATGCATCGCGAACACTAAATGACACGGAATGCAATTGGTCAGCAACCGAAAAGGAGCTTGCTGCCATTGTGTGGTCAGTAAAACATTTTCGACCTTATATTTATGGTACAAAGTTTCAATTGCGAACTGACCATAAAGCCTTGGTATGGCTTAGGCAAAAGAAAGATTTGCACCGCAAACTTCTAAATAGGAAACTTGAATTAGAAGAATATGAATTTGATATAACATATAAAAAAGGAACTTTGAATAGGAACGCAGATGCCCTATCGAGAATAGAGTCAGAAAATTTAACATCAGCTGAAATACATGCCACCAGTGAAAGTAGCATGACTCAACACTCCGCTGATACGGATGATGGTGACTTTATACCTAGCACCTTATTAAAAAACCACATTTTAGTCCGGCAGTCCTAATAAATATTTTGAAAAATTTTGCAAGTCCTACTTGTGCCAATGGACTTTACTGTAGTCAAAATATACTGAACAATTTACAATTAGTCTATAAAAACTTTTTTGCTAGGGCAAAAACCTTTAGAATATTTTGGACAGAAAAAATGTTGCAAGACACGGAGGAAATTGAACAAGATCAAATTATCTCAGCACAGCATAACGGTAACCATAGAGCAATATTAGAGACGACCAAACATATTTTAACAAAATACTTTTTTCCAAATGTTAAATCAAAAGTAACTCGTTTCATTAACGTATGTAAATTATGCCAAAAAAGTAAATATGAACGGCACCCATACAAACTGAAATACAACGTGACACAGACCCCTGCAAAACCATTGGAATTGTCCACATGGATATTTTTATAATCAGAAAGAAAAATTATCTCACCTTTTGCGATAGATTTTATAGACTTGCATTAGTTATTCCGATCCATACACGGAATGCAATACACATTTTACAAGCATTGACAAAATTCATAGCTCTTGTAGGAAAACCTAATCTTATAGTCATGGACTCGGAAGCAGCCTTTACATCAGTATCAGCTCGCGAATTTTTTGAAGAAAATCAGATAGAATACCATTATACAAGCTTGGGACAATCATCGTCAAATGGTACAGTTGAAATCGTCCACCGCACCCTCCGAGAATTACACAATATCCTGTCAAATAAAGAATCAACGAAAGATCTATCAGAAACTGCAAGAATGAATTTAGCCACTGCCATTTATAACGACTCCATACATTCGCAAACCAATATTACCCCAAAAGAACTTTTCTATGGTTACCGAAACAGTGACACTCTTCCTGATGATCTTGACGAACGTATTCGACTGAAGGAGAAATTGTTCCACACATTTAAGGAACGCGAATTAGCAAGAAAGAATTCAGAAATCAAAAAAATTAATCGTAACAGAGAAAGTCATGTAAGACTTGCCCCAGGCGATACAATGTATGAAAGAAAAAGGAATAATTTAAAGCACCAAGAACGTTATAAAGAAATAAAAATAGCAGAAAATATGGATGTGAATATACTTGATGAAGACGAAAGGAAAATTCACAAGTCAAAATTGAAAAGAAAAAGAAAAACACCGGAATAACAGAACAAATACCATGTCTAAAAGTCCTAGTAAAGTACAGCTGCTCGAAAAAAAAACAGGATATTTGGCACATTACTCAAAATTACAAGTGCTTTGCTGGTACTTGCCCGTAATATAGAGTATTTCTTTACATTTTCTTTTCTTATGTTCACAGACATGAAGGTGTTCCTTTGGATACTGTTCCTCCCAATATTCCCCGTATTATCCTCACATCTAGAGATATTAGATCTGAAGAACAACCCTGGCGTACTAGCAATAAAAAATGGAAGAGTCTACATCAAAACAGGAAATGATTTGCTTTTACAGACACTTGAACTAAGGATATTTGATAGAGTGTTAGACCAATATAATTCCTTGATAATAAAGTTAGGCTCTAATAAAAATTCGAAGGAAATGTTTGAAATTTTAAAACTAAAATATGAACAGACCTTAACTACTTTAAAAAGATTACTTCCAAAGCAAAAGAACGAATCTAAACAGAAAAGAGCAATTAATGTATTGGGCAGCATAATTAAAGCAGTTACTGGAAATTTAGATAATAATGATTTGATTAATATAAATGATTGTATAAGAAAACTAAAGCTGTCTAATGAAAACATTATAATAGAAAACAACAAACAGGTTAAAATAAATTATCAATTTCAAGAAAAACTAAATAATTTGACAAGAATAGTTCAAAAACAATCAACAGATTTAGCTAGACTAACGAATCAGTTAGGGACTAATTTCAACATACAAGTCACTTGGGAACAAGTTCTACAAATTCAACGGATCATTTTCAACCTCGACATCATTCAAAAGCATCTGGACACCATATTTGAGTCAATCCAGCTGGCCAAAATGGGAATAATCGCTACGGACATAATCCACCCCGAGGAATTCGAAATCATCAGAAGAAAATTGGAAACACAAGGAATTGTATTACTCAGCGACGACCAAGTCTACGAATATTTGGAGGCAGCAGCATACTACAATGGCTCATCAATCGTATTCGTTATAAAAATTCCACGTTTTGGGATGAACATTATGAGCAAGTAATCATTGAAAATCTCCCTATTAATGGCGAGATAGTCCTTCTAAATGCATCGTATGCTGTACTAGGTAGTAAATCAACATTCATTATGAACGAAACCTGCAATCGTATAGAGGATAATATTATCTGCGATTTATACAAAATCACAAATGTTACAACTAATAAGTGTATCCACACACTACTAAGAGGAAACCCCAGTTATTGCCCTTTCCAGAAATACAGCCGTGTCAATGAAATCACAACCATCGACAAGAACAATATACTTATAAAAAATGCGATCAATCCAATCAGATTGGAAAATAACTGTGGATACGGGCCAAAGAACATAACTGGTACGTTTCTTATTATCTACAACAACTGCTCTATAAAAATCAACAATGTGACATTTGAAAAACTTCAGTTCAATGTGGAACACCCTATTGAAATATTACCTCTGCAAGCAGTAAAAATCAACAAATTAAAGACAGTTCTCACGGATACGCAGTATTTAGAAGAACTTCATATCGAAAATCGGAAAAGAATCGACAACATTCACTCAACAAATCAACTTCAAAATGTTACAACATGGACAAATTTGGTATGGATTGTACTACTAATAGCAGTTTCTACGTACCTGACGGCACAGATTAAGAGGATCTGGAAAAAAATAATCATCAAACCTTCAAATATTCATGCGAATACAAGTACCATCGCATCATAGAAGGCCTCGGAGGTCATCCCAACTTTGAATTGAACCGGGACGGTTCAAGCTAAGAAGGGGGGAGTTATGTGCCGTTAATCATCATAATCATCATCGTTCCCACGAGGCTGCAGATCATCGCTCCAGTAGACTACAAGTACAACGTAGCATACAAGTGCAGCGTAAACATCTGAACAGGCGACTCAGCAGACTCCCAGGCATCAACGATCAATGATGTAGGAACCGGACACCTCGAACGTGACATCTGGATGGAAGACATCGCGCCAGCATGTTCCCAGCTGACCTCAGTAATTTAGATTAGGCATTTAGGTTACTTGATTTGGTCTTTGGCGTTGAGAGAGAGAGTTCGAGTTAGAGTCGTGAGGAAGTTAGATCTCAGTATTGATTTGTGTGTGCTAGAGTTAAGATCGTAAATTAAACCTGTGCTCCAGGACTTAGTGAATAGTTTCAGAGTTAAGATCATGAATAAAACCTGTGCTCCAGGACTTAGACTCTTTTTTTAAAAAGTGAATAATGTGAAATCAAACATAAGTATAGATCAATCCTATCACTCCCTGGTATTTTTTCAAAGATACCTTATTTTTTAAGATTGCTCTTCAAACTTACGGGTCATTGGTATCATTCTTTGGAAAATTGGAGTGACTGGATATTTTTCTTTTGGAGTGATTGGTTTTTTTTTCCAGATATAGCTTGATGACAATAAGTTTCCCCATGGAAAAATACTATGGAAACTCGGGTGCTATGGAAATACAGATTTTTTTTTTCTTTTCATAAATCCCTGCCCAAGTTAGTTTTCAAACTTGTACAATAAGGGATCAATCTTTTGTTTGAATGAGATTTTTTTTTTTAAATATGATTTGACCGTATGATTTGATACAGTCCTAATTAAACATCCTTGTGATCCAATGGAAGCTATCCCACGGTCCAGTTTGCCACCTGATGAAGTCTCGAAATTTCTGCCGAATGTAGTCGTGACCGTCCTTAGCTCTATTGGTGAAGGCCTAGCTTCAACACAAGACCGGGCTGATAATTTGAGAGGTCGGCCTATCTCGATCGATTTTCAGGAAAACTCTTGAATTTTTTTATAGCATGATTCATGAAAAAGAATAACGGAGAAGCCTCAATAACGAACAAAAGGAGTCCATCGCTGTTTTTCCTGATCCCAGTGCAGCTCAGACAAGTTTCTCGCTGCGCTCGATATTTATGTGTTCCGGCTAATTAAATCTTTCTTTTTCTTGTGATAATGTGTTCTTGGTAATAACTTTCAGCTATAAATACATCAAACGTTCAATTAGAGGTGACAACTGTAGCGGATTACAGTACCACTATACAATAAACCCTTTAACGAAGTGTCATGAAATCGCGTCAATACCTTATGCTAAAATAACTCACCAATGAAAATCAGCACCAGCATCAATTAATTACCTGTTGGAAAGCACAAGAAGAAAATAAGAAGATTAGATAGCAGAAAAACAATGTGCCGGCAAGCACAGATTACGGAACGGATGGTGATTGAGTTTGTTAGCTACAAAAAGCTGCACTTCTTGCGAAACGAGTTTCAATGCGCGCCTAATTAAGTCCGGCTTGAGATGGTTTTTACTGCGATGGGAAGCGATGTAACGATGAAGGATAATGAGAAATTTGTTTCATCCAGTTTTATTACTCTTTCCACTCATTGATGGCACATTAAGATATCAGCATCGAGCCCAGTGGTGAATTTAACGAGTAAAAGCATTATTGTGTCCTCCGTCGTCTGTGCCTAGCATTTGCCTTTCAGACGAGATTGATGGGACAGATTTGAAAAAATAATCCTGCATACTCAAATTGTCCTTGAGTGATTTAGGGTCGAATTAAATTGAAAAGGTGGTTGCCATTTTCGAAGACGGACTCTGAATGAAATGGATTATGTCAATGATGGATGGTCTCAAATTGTGATGAGGATGCCGAACCAAATGATTGAATGATGCGTTGGTTAATTTTTCAAGGATGTTTATGGTCGAAGGCAAACTTAGATCGTTAATTTCACAAAGGACAAAAAAAAGCATGATCTAAAAGATTGAATGTCTTAGAATACAGCTATCCCGGATGAAATAAGATCTCTTTCCTTCGATTATAAGCCTGTCCACGATAAATTTCGAACACTTTTCTTTTAGCGTAAAATCTGAATTATTTCACGGATCGCGGAAACGTTTCACCTATATGACAGCTGAAACTTTCCACTTTTTAACGGCTGTAAGGTCTACTGCCAAGGAAATGAAGTAGAGTTAGTTGTTAATCATGTATTAGTGGAGCGGCACAACTGAGAGATGAAGGCGCGGCAACAGTCGGTGAAGGCGCGGCAACAAAGCAGCACTATCCTGGAGGTGGCTGGAATCAATTTCCGGTCTTGTCTAGGAATGTTTCGTAAAGGAAAATTTCTCGACTCCCTGGGCATAGAAAACGACTGTTCTTGCCACACAATCATACAAATGCAAAAATGGTACCTGGCATCGAAAGCTCTCAGTTAATAACTGTGAAAGTGCATTTAGAACACTAAGCTGAGCAACAAGCAAATTGTGAGAGCAATAAACTTTAAATTCTCAATAAGAAATAAGGGATGGGGTATCCACGCCCCCAGGCGTTCCAACCACGGTCCTGGCCCTGGCTTTCTCGATCGGAGGAAGGGCCATATGACGCGAGGTTCGGCAGGTACCTCAAGTGCTTGGGCAGGGAGATCGCAGACGATCTGGCGCGGATGTCTCGAATCCCGGAGTTTCTCGATCGAATCAGCGCCAGGTTGGCGGAACTAACTTCTAAAGACCTAGTCGTTAACATAGTGGGTGTGTAATGCACACTAGCCCCCTATCTGAAGTAATACCGAAAGGTGGTTCCGTGGAGGGTGGGCCGAGGAGTTGGCACCCTCATTCCCACACCCTGAGTTCTTCAGGAGGCTCTATGCAGATTTTCCATCTCGTCTAAAAAAAAGGGTGGTAGGTGCTTTGCTGCTTGCCAGCCGACGGAAAATGTGTTTGACCAAAATGTATAGATCTCACTATAAACCTACTTTGAAATAGGTTTCACCATGTGGTTATATTTCTGCACACAAATAATTTGCTGAACCTTTTAACTGTATCAGTCAGCGCTAGCTTGTGCATAAAAATCCCACATAATACAATTTGATTCAAAATTTCGATTCAAAAATATTTATTTATGGTGGTTTTTGACACAAACAACAACGCAAGATTGTCTTTAACAAGTTTTTAAAAAAATTCAGAGAATAATGAAACACTGGCTAGATTCTTTTCGACTTTCCCCCTGTATGTGTCTTGCATAAATATTTCTTCAGTTTACTATTGCGTTTAAATGTTTTTATTGCATATTTTGAAGAAATTTTTATTAAAACTGCATTGAGTTAACAAAATAACACAGTTCCCGAGCAGGGGAAAATGTCATAAAGATACCTAATTTTTAACTTGATTACAAGCCTTGGTATTTAAGAGCACAGCATAGAGGCAATTTACCTAAGCAAAATACCAAAGAATTGCAAGCAAAATATCTTTCGAATAACAAAACTTGTTTAAGATACCTGGAAATACCTGAGAGGTAATGTTTTGGTATTGTATTAACTAAATTTGGTAAGGAGTGTATCAAAAATAAGCTATCCACAAACTTTCTTTCAAATTATGTTGAAAACCGATATTTTGTTCATACAAAAAATTGATCCTCTATTGTACGAGGTTAAACTTGAACATAATGAAGACCGGATGAAATTTAAGTTATTCCTTCACGAATTTTCGAACTTTGGATCGAATGCTCTTCATCAAGTTCCGGACAAGTGTTGCATCGCATTTGGCCAAAACAGTGGAGGTGTACTATGCTTCTTATATAAAGGCAACAATCTCTTCTGGAGACACTCAGATCGATAGATTTCTGCATTTATAGTTCCGGTAGTGTAAAAAATTGTTGACTTCAAACCACAGGAACATATTGCTTGCCATACCAGTACCTTTCGACCGAATTTCTCCACTTGAATCGACCTGTCCGCATTGCTCACATCCTCCCCAACGACGGCAGTAAAGTATTGTGGACCTGGAAGGGTTTTTGAGTCCTCCTTTACATAGGTCTCATCGTCCATCAAAACGCATGCATCCGGACGCTGCAAAAGACGCGAATACAATTTCCGGGCCCTTGTTGCTGCTCGCTTCTTCTGTTCTGCACTTTGTTTCGAGATTTTCTGCTTCTTGTAGGTCTTCAGGTGGTTTCGCCTCTTGATACGCTGGATCATTCCGACACTCGTTCCTGCTTTTTTGGCCAAATCACGAATTGACATTGATTTGTTCTTCATGAGATACCACTTTCTGCTCCAGTTTCGGGTTGGAAGAAAAGGGTTTTCTGCCTCTTCCTGGTAGCTCATCCAAAGAATAGTGTTCCCCAAACTTATTAATGATGGTTTTAATACTCGCATGATGAATTCCAAACCGCTTCGCCAATTTTCGCATAGTTATACCCTTCTCACTTAGCCATGTGTCCAGAACCTTAATTTTAACTTCCTATTCAATACGCGACATTTTGAAAACGCAGAATTTGAACCGCACAACCAAGTAAAAAAGAAAGTTGACAGTCAAACGCACAGCATGCAGTGTTCAGAGCATAAAAAACCATCACACATACATGCGTACAACGCAAATGTATGTGGATAGCTTATATTCGATACACTCCTTATTCAAATAACATTGTGGGAAAAATGTTGCCGTTTTGATAACCTTTACGCACCAGATGAAGTCAACTCACAGAGTGTGAACAATGCTTATTAAACTATGTTTACAAGAAATTTCAATTAATTTTACCCACCGGATCCAAAGTTAGAGCAATTTGAGTGTGTCCGGATTATAAACGATATATACATCATTTGACCATTTCAAAGATATTCCAAAGGATTCAGGAATAGATGACAGTGGACCTCAAGCCAGGAGCTAGCAATAACTCGCAAAAAAAAACCAGATAGCGCTGATTCTTCATTTCAAGTGGAATCCTAACATTTCAACGCGGGACATGATCAGAAAACTTGATGTTTTGAAAAGATTCGCCCAGAAGGCCAAGAAACAATCTGGGTTGAAAACGTACAAGGTGCAGAACATCCAAAATCAGAACGAACGTCAGAGAGTGTTGCCAAAACGCGTGCCTGGAAACTCTTTACGAAGCTGCTAACGAAATACAGGTACTGCGTCATTGATGATGCGACCTACATTAAAGTGGATGTCAAGCAGTTGTCGGAGCAGGAGTATTTCACAAGTTTGCTATGGATGACCGTTTCAAACGGAAGAAGCTGTCGAAATTCACTTCAAAGTACCTGATTTGGCCGGCCATATCCACTTGTTGCAAATGGAGTGAACCATACGTGACCAAATGCACTATAAGCGGTGAGATTTAAAACTGAGTGGCTTCATCGTATTTTGCCGTTTTTGAGATAGCATGTTCAAAAACCGTAAATTTGGCCCGATTTTGCCACTACTCTGCAGGAGAGATATGAAGCTAGTGTATTTTGTGCTGGAATACATACACTCACCAAACTGTCCTGAACTACGCCGATTGAAACTTATTATATGATGAAGCCCGAACTTTGGAAGACCATATAAGAAAAGCGAAAGGTGAATAGGAAATTATGAGGAAGTGTGAAAACTGCGAAATCGGATGGATAGTGTCAAGCATTTTACTCAATCTCATCTTAAAATTTAACCAACTTTCTTTCGGGTTACACACTCGACTGTCCTCCACTGAGGTCAGTTCTACCAGAGTGGCCTAGTGGCTCATAACCCTTGCCCTTCGTATTCAGCAATTTTGTTACTCATCCGTTCAGACAAACGCAGTCTCAAACTGGAAACCATCTCCTGTACGTTGTGTCGTTTCTTATAGTATTCTATTGGCACGTTTATCTTCCTTGCATGGAGCGCCAACTCCAGTGTTTTCCGACGCAACATAATCGTGCATTTGTTCGTTTATCTCGTGATCCTGGGTGGACACTGCTGCGGTGTGGAAAACAACGGCTCGAGGTTGTGTTTGGCTTGGGACACATTCATATATGCTCCATCCTAAACGATACTTGGCCCCAATTAGATCATTTTGTCACCCTTCACGTAAACTTCGTGCAACGCAAATCCAAAGATTATCTAGATAAAGCAGTAGCTTTGGTTGAACAAGCTCGTAGTCGACCACTGGGAGGCCACGTAGATCTGGGAATGGTTGGGCGTGTTCACGGAACATCAGCGTTTGTGATGGCAACACTTAACTACTGATTGTCCGGGCGTGAATTAACTTGAACTGCTCTTCCCACTGTTCTCAGCTTGAATGTTCGCCTGCCATTGCAGTGTGAGTGGTTTGAGGGTCTTGACAGGCACAAACAAACCTTCGTCGATATGCGCAGACACCACCTGTGAACATTTATTGCTCGTCCTTGCCACGCACTACAAAGCCACTTAACATTGCTGTTCAAACACATCCGGCGTAGCACTTTTTGTTAAACAAGTTTTCCTCGCTCATCTTCTTTAGCTGACTTGAACTGTGTGCAGTCCATTGTGTGCCATCACGACCACAAGATGCACAAGGCTTTCCAGGTTTATTTGAAGAAACGGAAGATCCCCCCGTTTGCTACCCAATCCAGGCGCTTCGATAGTGAAAGTTTTTCCACCAGATCCTTTATAAAAATCAGAATCAATGTGTCGAGTCGATCGTGTTTAGGCGCGTGGTAAATTTTGTCAAGAAATGAATGGATGAGGAGTTCAGGTCGTCCGTAAAGCATGCGCAGGGTCTGAATGACGTGTGGCACACCTGATGGAAGAAGTAACCTGCTCTTTACAGTTTCTAGAGCTCGGCCACGTAGACATTCTAAAATTGTGGATAAGGTTTTCAGCACTTGTGTATCCGCAGGCGATTGTTGACTGCTGGAAGCTGCTAATGAAGTTAAGCCAATCTTCAGGATTTCCGCTGGTAGTTTTTTGCCGAGTACTTGTCGCGCAGCGATGTGATGCTGAGTAAGTGCGATATGGTTCACGTCCTGTTGTGGGAAGCCACTTGGTACTTGCCTGGGTCGCTGATAGAGAAGTACCCCGGATTCTGCTCCATATGATCAAGTTGAACGGCAGGGTTATGATTCTGGACGACGCTTTCTAAGGAGTGTATCGAAAAGTAGTTATAAACTTCCAAATAATAAAATAGGCATGAAAACATGGTTAAAATTAACATACTATTTCAGTTTATTATAGCTTAACATGTTTACAAAAGATCCAAACGGAAAAACTAGTCATCATGTTCATTTCTGTAGAATGCCCGTACCTTTGATTTGACACCTGCCATCAAATTCTGCACAGTGACCTTTGTGCACTTCCTGATGCCGCTGCCCAATTTTTCTTAAAATCGGTCATGTTTTGGGACACTGTACCATCCTTCTTAAATATACGCTTGACTATTGCCCAATAGCGTTCGATCGGTCGCAACTGGGGACAGTTTGGTGGGTTGATGTCTTTTTCTACGAACTTGATGTTATTCTCCGTCAGCCACTGTAGAGTGGATTTGGCGTAATGTGCCGATGCCAAATCTGGCCAGAAGAGAGGAGGGGACTGGTGCTTTCTATACAATGGTAGCAACCTGTTCTTCAAACATTCCTTTTGATAAATCTCAGCATTTATAGTTCCTTTGTATAGAAAATTGAAGAACGCAAGCCACATGTGCAAATAGCTTGCCAAATGAGCACCTTCTGACCGAATTTCTCCATCGCAACAGTCGTATCTGCGGTTGGCACACGTTCCCCAACAGATTTAGTATAAAACTGCGGCCCCGGTAGCGTTCTTGAATCTTCTTTAACGTATGTTTCGTCATCCATCAAAATGCACTGGTCGACATTGTCCAAAATGCAGCTGTACAGCTTTCGAGCCCTGGTTTTGGCACGAGACTTTTGTTCCGGAGTTTGTTTGGGCACTTTCTGCTTTTTGTACGTCTTCAAGTCATTCTTGCGCTTGATTCGTTGAATCATTCCGATGCTGGTCCTGAACTTCTTGGCTAGATCGCGAGTAGAGGCAGATTTGTTCCGTTGAATATAATCCACAACTTTTTGGTCCAAATCGGGGTTGCTGGAGCCGGGTTTCCGGCCACTTCTTGGTAAATCCTTGAGGGAGCACTCCTTACCAAACTTTTCGATGATGCGTTTTACACTTGCCGGGTGAACATTTACTCTTTTCGCAATCTGGTTGTAAGTATCACCCTTTTCGGTGCACCAAGTGTGCAGAATTTTCTTTTTAGTCTCAAATTCAATTCGCGACATTTTGAATACAACTTTATCAACGGAAATGAATGAACCGAATAATCATTTTTGACATGTAAACAAAGCAAATGGTGCTTACACGCTAAAAATATATACAGTAGTTCATGCGTAATAACGCATCGAATGTTTATAACTTCTTTTCGATACACTCCTTAGATGTTATGGAGTTGATTACATTGTCGGCTGAAAATTATCGTGTTGCTCCAGTTGTGGTCAAGGCGGGTTGTTATTGATAAGTGGATTTACCATTGAGGTTTGCTGCACTAGGTTTGCAGGAACCTGATGATGGTGCGGATTTACATTCTCTTCTGGTTTTCCATTTCCTGCCACTGGATTTCCTGCTAAACCCCTTGCACCTACATGCTTCTCCAACCAGTTGAATACCTTTTCTCTGGAATTTGGGATCGATCAATTTTTGATGCTGATGCTCGACGTGAAGCTTGCGACCGACGTCTGATTCTACTGGCTTAACTTTGAACTCGCCTTTGTCAGGGTGGAAGCAGTTTAGTAGCTGCCTTTGTTTGTTGGCACACCGTTTAACATATACTGGCAGTCCGGATGTTTTATCCTCTCTTCGACACCTGCACATTCAAGGGGTTCCCACAGTTTACAAGTACTGCACTCCACCATTTCAGCTTCTACTTCAGTTGGACGATCACATGCTTGGCAGTTGAACGGACTCTTTCGAAGATCTTCCGCCTACTCGTTACTCCGTTTCAACAAAGTACAAATTTCTTAAAGATTGTACGGTAGGGAGTTTTCAGGGTTTCTCCAACTCTTGAGAGCAAACACGGAATGTTGTCTGCTGTCAGTTTCAAGCTGTAGATTCAAACTTTTTATATTTACTTTTATAATTTGACTATAGCTTCTTATAAATATGGTGAACCAATTATTATTTTATCAACGCGGTGTATCGTTGGGCTCCACACTATAATTGAGTATTGTGTAGACTAAATATCGGTTATATAGGATTATTTCATGAGGTTTAAGGTATTATAAGCAATTTCTTTTATGTTTAGTATTTTTCTACAACTTTAATTTACAACGGTATAAAAACTAGTTTAATTTACGCGTTTTACTAATTATGTTTATATATAACTGGGGAATACTTAGTATCTATCACGTGCATTTCTAATCCTTTCAACTCTTTTTGTTTTGATCCTCTTTGCAATCACAACGATGACATGCTTCGTCATCACCATCGTGAAGTGGTGAGCGCTCATGATGCGTTGTGTACGGACGGCGCCACCGCAAAACTAAACTTCCGACTGAAATTAAGCAATTATGGGCGATGATGGATTTACTGATTCTACTCTAAATTATTAATCGATATTAGAAAACTGATAAATACAAACGAAGGGTACAAATTTAATGTTTCTACCATTTCAGATATTTTTGGCGATTCATTATGATTATGGTTATGATTATAATTAGTATCATGAATTCCAATCATATGATAAATAAACATCAAAATCATAAATACTTGCAACGATTCCTGTTAAATCAATATCCAGTGAGATAACTCCATTAAATGTTTAACTATTATACATTGACATTTGAACTGTGTATGAACGAAGCTACTTCTCCTCCTTTTTCTCCTCCATCATTTGTCCAGAACATCAATGTCAACCACATAAGATTCAATACGACCGCTTCCTTTGATCTACGGAGCTTGAAATTGAATATCTCCAGATAATCTGATACCGTAGGGCACGATTTTGTATTCTTTTCTTTCGTTCGATGACAAACAATGATAAGGCAGCTTCATCATCGTCACTTCGCACTGACCTGACGCATACCGGTGTCAAAATGGAACCCGTCCCTGTTTTCACTTAATAGGTAACCATCAGCACTAGACACATGTAGAGCACGAGAAGACCGAGAAGCAACCGTTCAATTAATCTTGTCCCTCGGCGCCAATTGGCACGACATTTTACGCACTATGTAGGCTGTTAGGGTGAGTCATATGTTGATTGGGAAACCAAAGTGGTAAAGCTCCTTCGATTTCTATGTGGACTATCAATGCTCAACCTAAGATGATTTCTGCGCCCGTTTCTTCATACAACAGCAGAGCTCTTGGTTTGTAATTTCGATTATTTTTTTATCTCATTGATATACGAGAGAGTAATCCTCAATGAAACAACTTTTGTTCAGCAATTTAGGATTTTGTATGCAGAAAGGCTTCACGGAGCTTCTGTGAACAATTTTGTTTTCAGTTTATTCAAATCACATATTTCACATTATTCAAAAAATTGCAGTAAGTGTTAAACTTAAGCTTACAACCGATTTTACAGTGAAAAGACTTTCAAAAACGACACCAGAAAGACTTTCGAAAATCTATACTTTTATGATCTTGTTCAATTTTAAAAATAACTAATCACAGGACAAACAATTCCAAAATTGAACCTATATATTGGAGGGTGTCTAGTTGACCAAAAAATTCCTATTGAGATTAACTAGGTTGCGTACTAATATAAATAAGATGCTGTTATTACTAACTTGAATACAGGAAACTATCCGCACATGTCGGCATGCCTCCTCAACACAACCAAGCGGATCAAACTAAGCATATCTACATGGTTAAACATCTTGACCCATTGTGTTTATACGCAGTAAGCTTGGTACCGTTGTGCGCAGTTGTAATTGAACTTTTTCGAAAAGAAAAATCTGTTTCAGTGATTGCAAAGACCCTGAGTATATCAAAATCTACAGTGTGTGACGCAATAAAACAAAACCAACAGCTTGTAACACTAGATGACTGCGAGAATATCCGGCGACGAATCAAGCGAAATTATTCGATTTGCATCCGAAAGTTGGTGAAATCACTGAAACATTAAAAATCTTCCGTTGGAGCCTTCATTCACGACGATCTGAAGCCTCAGTGATATATACTGTGCAAGAATCACTACTTGAATGACACCATGAAAGCCAACCGGTTGAGAAAAGCTAAGGTTCTCCTGAACCACTTATCCGAGGGTCACTTTCGGTCAGTGCTGTTCACTGATAAAAAAGTTTTCACAATCGAGCAGCTATCGCCGGCTCATAGAGCAAAAATAAACTATTAGCCTTTGCGAACGCATTTTCCCAAGCTTTTTAACTAAAGATGAATGGTTTTCCAACTCACCGGATTTGAATCCGATGAACTATTCGGTATGGTCCATCTTGGAGTCAAGAGCATGTAGTACACCACATAAATCACTAGAACATCTGAAATCGGCACTTTTAAAGGTTCGGGAACAAATATCTGTCAAAGAACTCGCGGCCATCGTGGATAACTTCCTGAAACGTTTGAAAGCGTGCATCTCAGAACGAGGCGGCAATTTTTAAAGGAACAAATAAAACTTGGAATTTGCATATTGCCGTAATAAACAATACATATTGACTTATCAATCCAGCAATAAGAGATACTTATTTTCGGACACCCTGTAGTATACGCCTGATTGACGTTTGTCCATAAAAATTATGTTGAGATTATAAATTTTATTATAGTATACCTTTAATAAGAGCTAATTTTCACGAACAATGTATACCATATTAAAATTGAAGTATTTCTTTACAAAACACTGTGGTTATTTCGGGAAAATGTTTTTTTTTACTAAAAATTGACGATCGTAGCGCTTCTTTAAAAAGCCAGAAAAATACTATCGATAAATGTTAATGTAAACATATTGATAAATGTTCGTTTATAACAGAATCAAAACAAAACAAAAACTTTAATACCGAAAGGCGCAAGCATGGTGTTGCAAGGTGTACTTGGAACCTAGGGGCTCTTAAGTATTGAGCCAATTTTAGATTGCTAGTTTCCTATTGATTGTTGCTTGGATCTTGCAATACATCCTTGTGTTTTTCGGTACCAGAATCTTTGTTTTTGTTTTCATTTGTTGTATTATTTTGACAGAATAGTTTAGGGGTTGTTCGTAGCTTTCGTAGCGTAGAGTTATGTTGTCAAGGGATTTAAGATTCGGACCTAGTTTGGAACCGATGTGCCAAACAATATATCCATTTTTTTCTTAACTATCCACTAGGCCATCTCTTTTTTTGAAAATAATGGCAATGTCAAGAATTCCACCTCTTGAAATGTTAGTCTTGACTAGAAAACAAACATACTTAAAATAGAAGACCGTATGTTGACATTAACTGCTCCCCCAACGGACCTGAAGAAACGGGTAGTACGGGTGACTACCCACGCGTTGGGAAGCACGGTACTGTAGTGCATCTTTCGTCACTACAGGCACAATCAATAAGGAGATCTATCAGAAAGAGTATCTGCAGAAGCGATTGCTACCCTTCATCAAAAGTCACAAAGAAAACCCATTGTTCTGGCCCGATATGGCATCATGCCTCTATGCTAAAATTGTGATGGAGTTGTACCAAGCAAATCAAGTGAACATTGTACCAAAAACCTCAAACCCACAAATTGCCCAGAGGTACGACCAATCGAGAGATACTGGGCTACTGGGAGAGAGAGAGAGAGAGAGAGAGAGAGAGAGAGAGAGAGAGAGAGAGAGAGGGAGAGAGAGAGAGAGAGAGAGAGAGAGAGAGAGAGAGAGAGAGAGAGAGAGAGAGAGAGAGAGAGAGAGAGAGAGAGAGAGAGATGGAGCAGCGAGTCACCTGAAGTCGTTGAGAATTGCCACCAATTAAACGGAGAAATATCGACCTCATCGAAACGGAAAATTGTCCAAAAGTTGCAAGCGTTGCAACAAGAGCACAAGGAGTTGACTAAAATGATCAATACTGCTCTAGATCGAATGTTATCTGATAACGATAAGAGTGTGATTCGAGCTGACAAAACTCCATCGAGAGACCATGCCCGTAGATACAATCACTGGCAATCGATGATGTGGTTGTCGGAGAAAATCTGCAATCACGGGATATTTTCTTGCAAGTGATTTATTGCAACATGTGTGTTTCCGATATGTTCGCATGATAGTATCCACTGTTATCCAGCGTTTTGGCATGGTGAAGATGGATCATATTTTACTATCAAGTGATTGTTAAATGACATCCATTGATGAGTGCGATATGAGATCATCATCACATGAAAAATAAAGTGATAGGTATGTTTTGAATAACAGGTTCCGAAACAAACAAAAAAGTCAGCTTGATGGATTGTTATACCTATCGAATGATGGTTTTTAAAAATAACGACTACCACCTTCTGAAACTATGCTAGCTTTTCTTCCGATATTCTGGTCATATGTACGTACAAATGAAAACTGAATGATTAACTTTCATCAAATTGAATCGAAAAAAGTTGCACTCTGAGGAGCACATTTATATTCGTGATGCGCTCAACATAGATGGCAATGTCAAAAACAAGAAACACTAGCTGAAGGTCTTCCGAATGTATTTTTGACTTATGCTTTGGGTCGTATATAACGACTGTTCCAGAAAGTATAAGCACACCTTACTTTAACGGTCACTTTGAATATAATGAAATATTTCAACATGTTTTGGCTGCGTCCTTTTGTTTGCATATTTCTGAATAACATAGCATCAAAAAAGTGGTCAGTTTTGTGTTATCTATCAAAATGCGCGGTCTTACTCCGGAACAATGAAAAAGTATCGTACACAAATGGTGCACCGTGGGCGGACTCTCCTTGAGAAAATTGGCCAAGGAAGAGGGTGTAAGCGTCGGAGTACCGATCTGCGATTCGAAAATATACAGAACAGTGTACGTTTGAAGATGCGTCGAAGAGTGGTCGGAAATCCGGTCCTGTTAGTAGACCAGGGATGCCTACAAGCGAAAACCAGCGACTTCCGTTCGGGATGTTGCGAAAAAACTAGAGACCTCGCCGAGTAACGTCATGCGTGCCAAAGAAAGACTTGGGCTAAAAACATACCGAAAGCAGAAAAACCCCAAAAGGAACCCAAAACATGCCGCGTCCGTGAAACCACGGGCCCGCAAACTCTGCGATTCGTTATTGTGTAGAAATTCTGGGTGTATAATAATGGACGATGAAATGAATGTGAAACTAGATTACAAAACGCTTCCCGGACCACAATTTTGTACTGTAAGCGAAGGCAAAGACATCCCCGAAACAGAGAAGGCAATGTTTACCGAAAATTTTGCTACGGAGGTTATGGTTTGGCAGGCAATATGCGAGTGTGGTAAAACATCTAGTCCGTGCATCACAACGGAGACGATGAACACTCAGAAATACGTTAAGGAATGTCTCCAGAAGCGATTATTGCCGATGATCAGGCAGCACGAAGGTTAAGTAGTGTTTTGGCCTGATTTGGCTTCATGTCATTACGCAAAGGACACTTTAGACACTTTTTGTTATTTTGAAATTTTGAATTTGCTTATACTTTCTGGAACAGTCTGTACTATCAATAGTGCATCTCAGGAATGATGCATGCTACTATTAACGTTTGTTATTAGGTAATATTTGAGGATCGACATCATTCGAAGCTTTGAAAAAAGTCCGTTCAGAAGTTTGTATCGTGAAGTATGTCAAAAGTTCCAATTGCTTCCAAAATATGTCGGTCAGCTTCAAATCCAGCAATGCTAATGATCGTAGAAATACATAATGAACATTGGTGCAGATCAAGGACATGTGTCTTATGATGCTTTTCCCGATTGCTCGATGCATGTCGTATTCTATCAAGAGTTGTTGCGAGAACTACGATACACCCGCGATGAACTGAATAAACATGCACTTATATCGCAAACTTAACCAGCAGCTACAAAATGTTTACAGCGTGATCATAACAGTTATCAACGATGGAGTTGGTGGAATATACGTCGTTGAAGGAAAAACATGTGTGGAGAAGTTTTCTTTTGGAAACAAAAAGATCACAAGGTCAGATTGCCTTGGCGCTGGTGTCTTCAGGAATCGCAACCGCGTTGTTAGATGGTGGACGAACAGCACATTCACGCTCTCACTGAATATGCAGATCAACGAGACCCCGGCATGAAGCAATTCCAAGACATGCGGGATGACGAAAGTTCTGCAGCAATGCAAATAGTCCTTTGGGAAGAATGCACAATGGCGTATAAAAAAACATTGGAAGCATTGAATCGAACAATTCAGAACCTTCTCGGTAATGCTTTGATATTGCTGGCTGATGATTATCTCCAGGCACTCCCCGTCATCCGAAGATTAACAGCTGCCGACGAAATTAACGCGTGTCTGAAATCATCTTATTGGCAGCGGCACGTCAAGTCTTTTAAACTGATTCAAACAGGCGGGTTCAGTTACAAATTGATCAAAAAGCAGATACCTATGTTTTCAAAGGAATTATTGGACATTGCAAATTGTGAAATCTCAGTAGTTATTTTGCCGGAAAATGTTTTCAATTTTACCAGGTTAAAAAAAAAGAACTCATCCCAAAAAATCTTTGTCATCTGTTGACACGTGGAAGCATGAGGTAGGAACTTGTGAGGACCAGAGCTATGTTGCGGGGACGCACGCTCCATCACAGTTGTCGACTCACCATTTTGCAGCCTGGCATGATTCAAGACGAAGTGGTCAGTTATCCAACTTAATTTTTGAATTCTCCCGAATGGTCTCGAATAACTTGCCGTTCAACTTCAAATGTTTTCAATTTCCAATTCCACTTGCTTTTGCAGTAAAAAATTAACAAGGCGCAGGGGCAGTCAATGGAAGTTTGTGGAATAAATTTCGAGTATCCGTTTTTTTAAACGACCAATTGTATGTCGCCTGTTCACGCTCGGTGTTGTTTGTATACGCAGAGAATCGTAATCGTAAACATCAAAAACTGTTTTGTACAGTTAAGGACAAACTGGATGGAATCCCCTTATGGCAGGAACGATGGGTTCCTCATACACACAAGCATACTTTGGGTTTGTTCATCAAAATATGCTAAATTAATCCACTTACCTGCAATGATTCATTACCCAAGTAACAATTTTGGTTTTCTAAGGGTTCTGAAGAGCATGAATTAGACTTCACGAATGCTATAAAACCATGATAAAACCAGCAATGTTCCTTGGGTACGATACTGCTAATAGGACAGCAGAACACCATATTTAACACTGCTTAATTCACCAAAAACACTCTGAATCGATCAACTGGTGGTCAGTTCCACAGAGCAGGTAAATTTTCGTCGTCATTGTTAACTTTTGTAAAACCAGAATTCGCTAATTATTTTTTCCCAATAAACTGTATTTCCTTTTCCTGTAGCCACCTTGACACTATTTACTTTCACTTAGAGATCAAATATCACCGCGCTCTTGAAAACAGTGGGCGAAAAAACTGTTAAATTAACGAGAATGGTGCAAAAATTGTGCACCCGGTCTCAAAATTACGCTTTTTGCGTTTTTTTTCTAATTTTCACCCAGCTGTGCGTAGCTTTGCAGAGCGCAGTGTTGTCAGCAACTGTTTGCGCGAGTGTGCGGGTCTGATAGAAGTTTTGATTAACGAAGTAAAAAATGTCTTACTAAAAGAAGAAAAGTGGCAGTTTTGCGTGAACGGACTAAAAAAGTGCTGTTGATCCTTTAACTTGAACTTTCGAAACCCCGTGGAATAGTGATTTGTTAACTGATCTGAACTGATGCTGAATTTCATAGAACAATAAGTTCCGGAGAAGAATCTGTCAGCAAATCTTCTGACATTACACATAACGTTAGTAAACCTAGCCCAATTGATGTTGGTTTTGAAACTCCCGGACATACTTTCGAGTCCGGTGGTGAGTTTAGTTTTTGATTAGCTTTGCATTTGTTTGTGTACTTATTTATTTTCTTGTTTGTAAAGTAAAGGAACAACAGCTTTCATTCACTTCCTTTTGCTTGGAAGCTGGAGCGAGGGGCATGGGAGCCTGGATTGACTTGATCCCCCTTCTTCGTTATGGATAAATCTCAGAGAATAAAACGAAATATGATGCGGTTTTTGCTCCGGTTCAGTTCCTTATTCTGTTTGTTCATACACAAAAGACTCCAAAGTTATGCAAAAATTCCCAAAAGTACGTTTTTCAGAAAAATGCGTAAAAATGCCTTTTGAAAAAGATTCTTTAAAAATATGCATTGTGATGAACGGTATCAAATTTTATAACTATTAATATAATTTATGTGTTATTTAAAACAAGGCCACCTTGATCCCCCATTTTCGGAAAAGCATGAAGATAATGTTTTTCTAGTACATTTTCTAGTGTTTTTTCTCTGATTAGATATGTCTAAATAGAGTTCTAACTTGTCACATTTAATTTTCAATTAAATCAAGGGATCAAGTGTTCCCAGACTGAGCTTCTAACTTGGTCTCAAATTAATCGAAAAATCTACAACCACCGGATTAATGAAATGGTTCCAATTGACTCTAAGTATTCACAGCTTTCTATCAAATGTGTAAATAGTTATTAGGGGTTTAAAATTATTGAAAAAAGTCCAAGGTGCTCAATATAAACATACTATATTGTTCTTATATTTTTTTCTCGCTTCACAATCTGAAGCAAATGTCACCATAATAATACCTTGTATAAAGACGAATCGTTATAAGAAATCGATTATAAATTATGTGTTCTAGATTTAACAAGACGCAGCGGGGGAGGGGGGTGGAGCCTCCACAGGGATCAAGTCTATCCAGTTTCCCAGTTAAACTATTGTAGATATATACTTTTAATTTATAACGATTTTTTCTCAAGAGAAAGGAATTTACTTTTTTTTTCTTAAGAGTAAGGGATTTAAGACTTTAAGACAAAAGTTGAAAAAAAAGTACAATTAGTTTTTGAAGCATTCGTACTGAAAAAGGTGGCATGATGAGATTTCAGCTAAAACATAGTGTGAAAAAAATAATAATACTTCTTTGTGTTTGTGGTAAAAACCCAAGTAACTTCAAAGTACTTTCATAAATGGGATCATTATTATAAGTATTTAACAAAAATGTGGCAATGTTGTTGTTGTTGTTGTTCACGTTGCCGCTGGTTGTCAGAGCTCAGTTTGACGTGAAAAGGCATATGGTATGGCTTAATATTTTACTTACTAATTATGCCCCTAACTAAAAAGGAGGATAAAAAAGGATTCTTATTTTGAGGTTATATGCTTTTTTAGGAATTTGAAAATTGTGGGACATAATTATATGGATGTACTATAATCCATAAAGAAAAATTTAAATTACTGGCAACCACGGCCGTTTTCTTCATGATACACCAATACTACCACTTAAGAGCAAAACAGTGCTTACACTGCTACTTGCATTATGAATACTGAGGATTCAAGGGAGTTTCACCTTAAAATCATCATCACATCTCAAGAACAATGAAACTCCTAATAATATGTAACGTTTGCATTTAAAAAAATGGACAAAAAATGCCGTTTTTCATGAGTTTACCTTCACCCGCACTGATAAAACTACTCATGCAGCATTAATCATAGTAACCCATGCGCAGACCAAATTTGACAGCTCTAAAGGGCGATACGGTCAAAATTTGGTCAATATCAACTTGACGTGTTTCTTTCAATTTTGCATTTAAAAAACCTGAACACCCCTCATTTTGAAGGTGTGTGTGTGTAGAATGTTGCTCCTATTTTGATTTTGGAATTCACTCTTCGGTTGTCAAAATGCCGTCCAAGCAAGAAGAGCAGCGTATCAAAATTTTGCTCGCGCATCGCGAAAATCCGAGCTACTCGCACGCAAAGTTGGCAAAATCGCTAAAAGTTGCCAAATCAACCGTTACAAATGTAATTAAAGTGTTTGGGGAACGTTTGTCGACAGCCAGGAAGTCTGGATCGGGGGTAAATCGAAAACCGGAAGCCGCTGAGACGACAAAGAGAGTTGCCGGTAGTTTCAAGCGAAACCCTAACCTATCTCTCCGAGATGCCGCAAATAAGCTGGGTGTATCGTCTACAACCGTGCATCGAGCCAAAAAACGAGCCGGACTATCGACTTACAAGAAGGTAGTGACTCCAAATCGCGATGATAAACAAAATACGACGGCCAAAGCGCGATCCCGGAGGCTGTACACGACGATGCTGACGAAGTTTGACTGCGTGGTAATGGACGACGAAACCTACGTCAAAGCCGACTACAAGCAGCTTCCGGGACAGGAGTTTTATACGGCAAAAGGAAGGGGAAAGGTAGCAGATATTTTCAAGCACACGAAACTGTCAAAGTTCGCAAAGAAATATCTGGTTTGGCAAGGCATCTGTACCTGTGGCTTAAAAAGCAGCATTTTCATAGCTTCCGGGACTGTCAACCAAGAAATTTACGTGAAAGAGTGTTTGAATAAACGTCTGCTGCCTTTCCTGAAGAAACACGGTTGTTCCGTACTGTTTTGGCCGGATTTGGCATCTTGCCATTACGGTAAAAAGGCCATGGAGTGGTACGCCGCCAACAACGTGCAGGTGGTTCCCAAGGACAAGAACCCTTCCAACACGCCAGAGCTCCGCCCAATTGAGAAATACTGGGCTATTATCAAGCGGAACCTAAAGAAGACCAAAAACACTGCTAAGGACGAGCAGCAGTTCAAGGCAAACTGGCTTTCTGCGGCGAAGAAGGTGGACAAGGTGGCTGTACAAAATCTGATGGCAGGGGTCAAGCGTAAGGCCCGGCAATTCGGATTTGGAAAAGCGGAAGCCTAACTGAATATTTTTCCTGAATTTTATACTAATTGAACTTGAAAAAGAAATTTAATTTGTTTTTTTAAATAAACGATTTCACCGATTTACACGCGTTTTCCCTTGACCAAATTTTGACCGTATCACCCTTTATCTGTCGAACTCTAACCGTGATGGCAAATACAGCGAAGCAACTCAGTTCAGAAGTGTGCGCGTTCAAAAAACCGCGTTGAAAACGGACATCGTGTGGCACTTTTTGGACGCCGGATACGCTCCTTCCAGCATCTACAACATCTTGGCACTATTAGACAACAATCAGAGCATCGAAAGAAAGCTTAATGAGCTTCCAGACGGCCGACGACTCTGAGCGACAAGCTCCAAAGGATGCTGAAGAGGAAGACCGAGGGAAAAGTGGGTACATCGCTGCGTGCGCTTGGCCGGGAGGTCGGTTCAAACAGTTAAAAAGTACCTAGAGAACATGAACATACATGTCAGTAAGCGGAAGTCGCGTCCACTGGTTTCAGAGTTCCAGGCGGTGGCAGCGGCTAAAAAGATGGTCAACTCGATTTTCCCGGCGAACGGGGTGGTGGTGATGGACGACGAGACCTATCTCACCCTGGATCACACCACGAAGGAAGTGAGCTCCGAGGTGAAGTTCATTTCACACACCAAGTTCCGTAAGAAGGTGCTGCTGTGGCTGACAATCATCGAGAAGGGGATGTCAAAGCCGCTCTTCTTTCGCTCCGGACTGGCCGTGAACGGGGAAATTTATAGTACGATGCCTGCCGGAAGTTGCGTCGTTTATCAAGAAATACCATAAGGGCGAAGACGCGTTGATTTGGCCGGATCTTGCGTCGGCCCACTACTCGAAGCGATCGTTTGAGGAGATGGAGCGGCTGAATATCGATGTGGTACCCAAGTCGGCGAACCCGCCCAACGTCCCCCAGCTGCGTCCCATGGAGAATTTCTGGACCAACTTGAAGTGTACGATCTGTTCCAACAGTTTTGTAGCAAAAACTGAGGAGACATTGATCAAGAAAACGAAGAAAGAACTCAAAAACATGCCTACACGCATGTTTTCGTCCGCCATGCGAATGTTCCGGTTAAATGCCGGAAGGTCGCTCTTAAGGGCGTAGACTTTTTATGCAAATAAGCTTAAATAATTACCTTCCGTGGGAAACTTATCAAAAGCAATTATCAGTCTTAGCTTTTTTTATCACCATCTTAAAAAGTCCATGTTTTTTAGTGGAAACGTTAAAGCAGTATGCATATCAAATGCAAATTCTCATTACTATTTTCTTCTCCTGTTCTCAAGTTAAATATTTTTTTGGCAGGACAACGTCTGCCGGGCCAGCTAGTTCGTCAATAAATAACATCACAATTTAAGATCAAGGTGTTGGTCATGTTACGCCATTATCAAATGGCTTTCTGGAAATAATATTTTTTGATGGTGTAGCTACTGTGCGTCCTGTCCCAGTTTTAGTTTTTCAAAGTTTTGCCTAAATATTTTTAAAAACTTGGAATAATAGTGAAGTTTTAAAGTATTTTTGTGTGCGATACCTGTGAAGTGAATTTAATACAATCCATGGAAAGCTTATTTTAATAACTCTATTATTTACATGTGAGGTACATTGGTGACAATTTCTTCATACTTTGGTGTATTAAGTGCGTTATTGTACTACAAAATTGTGAGTAATGCTGTTTAATGTAAAATTTGAAAAAAATATCATTCCATTAGAGCTAAAGATTTGAAGATTTGAGCATATTTATTGAGTGAGTTGGTTCTACGCTACCAGTGCATTTTGTACTGTTCCTCCCTACTCAAAAAACAAACAAAAATTGTCCCACCCTATTCGCCATCGTTGATGATCGAAAGCTTTTACTGCTGTAGATGTTTCCATTATTCTGCTCTGGGCGTTTGATAAAATTTTCGCCAACATGCAACGTTGTTGTTATCTGGGTTAAGTAAGACGTGTGCTTTTCATTTGGTCCTTCCGAATGAGGATCAGAGATAGAAATTCATGATTAGCACACAATTTGGTGTTGACGATTACACTGACTATTGAAATAAACTAATTCACGCGTGTGTCAAATGTGATAAGACTTAAGTTAATTGATTATCACATTCTTTTAAAAATTTGTCGCATACATTCGATTTATGATTCTACTAACAATTTGCAAAGAAGAGTGTATCAGAGCATCCCTAAAGCTGCCGGGGTGAAATGGCAATCTTGACACAGGAATGTGAAGAAATGATTGAGAAAAAAAAGCAATTTACTTGCCTCTTGAGTTACATGACTGGTAAAGGATAGCTCTAAGCAGTTTTTGCTTTTACTGTAACGGATGAACCTCGAGGGAGCTACGGTGTTTGACTATATTTTGTGATCATTTCTCCTCTTGTATGAACAGCGGCGTTTACCAAATATGTAAAAACCATTCAAACCGAGGGTCCTCAGAGAAATACCCGTCGTTGACAATATCTTTTCAGGTCGATGGCTCATAGTCTGCAAACCGTTAATGTCTGTTACCATTTACAAAATTCGCTTCATCTTTGAACTTAATGCAGACTGACACTCGGCATGACGGAAATGTACATAACTCATCCCAGCGCCAGCTTGAACAGTAATTCATTTTCATTTATCATTTCTAGTCAAATTTGTTCATGTTCTTGACTCCTCAAACTACGTATGATTGGTTATGTAGGTATAGCAGGCACAAACAAAGTGGTTATTTTCCTTCCAATATTTTCAACCTAGCATGAAATAGAATCAGGTAAATCGAATATTCCAGCCCAACTTGCCTTCTCTAATCCTACGTCAAGAGATAAGGTTAGCTGGGAGAAAGGGAGCCCTCCGAGAATGATAGAACGCACCCATAAAATGAAATATTGGACTCAATTACGGTAAGCCTGATTTGTTCAGTCATCCATAGGAAAACAAAAGGCTTAACAGACAATGTGTTTACTCTGCTGTGAATGGAATCGTGAGGGAAACCGGGGGGTCTGACCCTTTATGCCTCATGTTTGCCTCCAAATGATTGGTGTTTACAAGGTTATTGAGTTAGACGTTGAGCACTGAGTTGAGCACTCCCAATAAAATCTAACATGCTCTTGTTTTTCATATATTCATATGGTCTGAAGTACTACGCATTTCAGCGCATCATTGTGCGATTATAGCTCCGTGGTTTTACAACTAATTAAGAGGTTTGAAATAAGTCTACACACTTAGAAATTATTAATTTTACACAAGGCGTAATTCTAGACAAAATAGTCAAAGGGTCGAAAGTAACATTTATAAACAATGACATCTTGCGTGTTTTTCTGGGATCTGCTTGCTCTCACAAACAAAATGGCACCAGAAACGGATAGAGGGTGTTAGTTTTTACCTTACTGACAGTAATGGATATAGATGTTAGCAACATGGTATTTCCATGAAATTTACGTTTTAGGTCTTTGTTTACAATTGTTACTTTTGACCTTTGGACGATTTTGTCTAGAATTCATGCTTGTCAAAAGATTTCGGGTAAAATTGTGTCTCCTGAAACTGACACATACGCAATTCGACGAAAGATGTGTTTGATTGAACATATTTTCTCGTCTCTTTCAACTCATTCTTATGTGGTAGAGGACGCTTGCATGTTTCGGTATCAGGGGACAGAAATTAAAATGACATATTGGTAGTGTTTAGTTTTTATTTTCTGAGTGTAGTTTATCAGGTTTATTTTATTTGGACAGATTTGAAGTTACGTACGACTACCCGAATAAAAATTTACATCAGGCTGATGTCTGATTTCAATGTCTACATCAACATGAAATTCAAATGTACATCTTACGTTGAACATTAGAGATCAGATCGTTTTCGCTGTATTTAGGCAAGGTAACATGATGTTAACATCAGACATTTTCAAACAATTTTTTTCTAATCCAATGTCATGATTTTGACATTCAAATAAAATGTTTTTCTGATGTTTTAAGATATCAAAGCATATTGATGTTTTCAAATGTATTTGAATAAAACAGCACAGTCAAAGGATTTTTGATGTTTTCAGATGTATTAAAGGTTATGAATAAACATCTTACATATGTTTTCAAGTGTCGATTTTATCCAATAAAAGAGATGATGTATGATGCATTCAGATGTAGAAAAACGTGACGGTGTATCGTTTCCGGATGTTTTCAGTTGTAGATAATAACTTTAAAACCAAATAATCTGAAAGCATCAAAATCACATGTTAGGCTAAGGTAAATTTTTATTCGGGTGTTGAGTAAAGTACATAAAGTAAATATGCACCAATATCGCCAAAACATACACGATTCACACTTAATTCTAATCGCATCGGATATTTACCGATATTTTATGAGTACAAAATTTTACATCTATTAGAACATGGATTTCAACGCAACGTGTGATTGTTATGACACAAGATGTATTCTGGCTTATTATGAATACAACATTTTACTTCACAAAGACCCTTGATTCTATTGTAACGTTTCATTCTTATGTTGTAAGAAGTTTTCTAATGCTGTAGACCTGCAGTCTTTTACAGTAGAATGAAGTTTATTTCTAAGGTAACGGCCAATTATAATGTCATCAGATGTGTTTAGATGTCTTAGGTACACAACATTTCACACATACATAACGTTTGATTGTCATGTAATTTTAGATTCTAGTTTTATAAGACGTGTTCTGATGTTAAATTTAACATCATCAATACGTTTGTTTTTAATGTGAAGTTTAAATATGTTGTATTTATATGTACTAGGGCGTTACTTTGAACTCTGAATACATTTAGAATACGACAACCCACATTCAAATTTAATGTTTGGAAGATGTCTGCTAATATTTTTTACATCGTTGGTAAGCCGTTAGCTTAATCAAAACAAAACGGAACGTTACATTTTGGCGCCCAACGTGGGGCCCGAAATGTAACGTTCCGTTTTGTTTTGATTAAGCTAACGGCTTATTTTGATTAAGCTAACGGCTTAAGCGCCACCTTTAGAGAAAGGACCGTTACCTCTGATAAATATCCCGGCATGAGATTGCCTCCTTAGGGCAGGCCAACAGTTTTAAAACAGAACCGATTTCCACTCTGACCCAATCGTTTAACCAAAACTAGTATTATTCCGAGAAAAATTACGATCGAACTGAATACTCTCCAAAACTAAATGGTAGCAATTAATCTCAAATAAAAAGGTTTAAACAACTTCGTTAACTCTTCCAACCATCGACGACCGAGATCTGGGAAGTAATGCTAAACTCGAAGTATTAATTTAGGGCAAATCTTTTATTCAATCGGTCTCGAGAAATAATTCGCTGAATTTAAAAAGTTTGATCAATTTCGTGTTCGATTATCAAATTCGATTCATGTTTATTAGCCTAGGCAACCCTAGCGGCTAAGTGACGTCACGACTGATTGGAAAAGCTTGATTTTAAATTATAAGATCTTTTCCTAAATTGATTCACACGCCCTACATATACATCTAACCTGGCGACTAGGCGATGTCCAGCGGCGGTTGTCTTTCGACGATGTTCTTGCGTCGGTGATTCTCCGAAAGCTTTTTCAGGCGTTAGGCGATCCGAATGGGCAACTCGTGTGCGAGCGTCGTCCTTCGGGGTATAGGCGTCCCCGGCTTCGGTGGAAT
>JASCZW010001920.1:0-62977 GCA_034211315.2 Aedes japonicus | reverse complement strand
AGTAATTTCGTAGGGACGGTCGTCAGATCATTCATGAAATTAGTAATCTACATATGATGCTGGATGAAAGAGCGGCCTCGACCAGATAAGTTTTGTCCCTGCATCGGTAAAGGCTGTCGCGTCGGTGAAAATCGCTGCTGGCATTATCTGGCTGGAAAATATGATCTGTCTTTGAGCGCCGGTTAAATCTCGGTGATGAGACGTCGATGAGGCCGTTCGCCGCCAATCACCGTATTCGTGAACGTCGTCGCTGCTTCTGGCTCAATGTATTTGATTTCGTCTCGTAACATGCGATCTGCTCCAACAAAATTCCGACCCGTTGTCGGAACAAATTTTGATGGGTACTCCTCGTCGGCAAACAAAGCGGCCAATGTAGGCAATGCACGACTTGGTCGGCAGATCGTAGGCTACTTCGACGTGAACATCACGGATGGTCAAGCATGTGATCAAATAAATCCAACGTTTCGCTCCTGCACGTCCAACTTTCACCGGGATTGGTCCGAAATAATCGACTCCAGCTCTTCAAAGGCTTTCGTCTGGGTAATGTCAGAAAGCAGGTATTATCGAAATCCGTTGGACGGGCTTTGTACACTCTGCTCTGTTCGATGCCTGGGAATGTGAAATCGTTGACGCACCTCATTGATAACAGTTTCAAAACTCCCGTGTACAAGCCTTCGGTGATAATCTTCAAGGATGAGGTTGGTAACTTAGTGTTTCTGGGCAATATTGTGGGAAATTTGACGTCAGCACTATTTCTACTTCGAACTGGCATCGATAATCGTTGAAGATATCAATCTTATCTATCATTGATCGCGTAAAGAATGCCGTTCAGCACAATATGAGCCAGTCATGTGGTGCATTCGATCACGCCTTGACCACCCCGCATGGGGATGCTTGTAAAGTCTGTGTTTCATGTTTCGGAATACTACCTCACAATGCCCTCCGCTCTATATAATATTCTGTAATTTGCGCGTATTCACTGATCATCACTCTCTTACCTTTGTTCTATAAAAAAAATGCTGTCTACTCCGAGAGCCTCATGATGATGAGAAATTATTTCCTTCTCAAAAAACAACATCATCACAATATGATCGTTGCTTTGTAGTTTTTCATTCTTCGAAAAGACGGCCACCTCGTCTCGGTAAGACTCCAACTGAACCAGCTTCATCAGTCTCTCTGATGCGTTCTTCTAACTGGTTGAGGTCTCTGCACGCTGAATCACGGCGTTTCTAATCTAGCTAAAAAAAGCGGTTCTTTAAAACCATTCAGCGCTATCGTTCGCTGTGAACGTCTTGATGATGCTCGAGTCTGATCTGGTTCATTTGCCTTTATGGTTGGGCTCGTTCTTTTGTGCCAAAAGACACTAATTTGATAACATTAAAATAAACTTACCAAAACACCTAAAGTATTCGAGAACGAGCTAGATTTGAAGAAAGTGAGTACAAGTATCGAAGAAGTCGGCCCTTCTTTAATATCGATGGTCTGTCAGGCATTTCGGTCGTGGCCGTCGTTAATGTGAAGATGGTATACCATGTAATGCGTTAGTTTTATTCTAGCCATATAGCGCTTCTCCGACTTTGTTAGTAATAATAATATGTTATCTATATATCTCTACAATGCCTAATTTACTACAAAGTAAGCCCACTCGATAAGCAGCTGTAGAAAACAAGTTAATAAAACCATTATAAGACCATAAAGATGATGAAAATGTTCTAGTGAAAGATGTTTTGACCGCTTGAGAACCTTCATAAAACCTTTTCGGATGCTATAAAAACCAGCATACGGTCAAGCAATGCCACAGCTTCACTGTGATATCGTGCGTTACGCGTTATTTTCATTCTGCAGTGTTATATTTTCTGCTTTGCTGTAAAGCAGCGGTGACTATCTCCGAAAAAGTTCAAGTGTTGAAGAATATTTTGATTGATAGCAACATATCCAAAACAAGTTGAGTTTTTTTACAGCGTACCATGCTTCAAATAATATGAGCATTTTATTTTCTGGTGTGCATTGACACGATAAGATCCGAAAATTATAGCGCCTCCGAAATTATGCGAGTTTCCATAACAAAAACAAAATTTAAACATATATATTTGATAAATTAATCATGACTTTTCTGAACATTGATGGAAATTCCATAAGGTTATCTAAAAGAATGCCTCAATTGAGTCTCCGAATCTGCAGTTTATTTGCATCACGTTTAAAATGTGTGGCATCGATCGTTCTACGTTTCAGTTATTTCTTATATTGCTAATCGGGCGATGATACAACATACTGCAGTGTTGCCCAAAAAGCCAGTTTAATTTTGAAATGACATATGGATGTCATGTGTTTGATCATGCTTATTGACATTTCAAAACTCACCATGACTTCATAAATCAGTTTGCCGTTGCATGCATTTACTGGAGGCAGAATGATGTTAACATGCTTTCTTCAACTGACCGTCGTAAGATGCTATGATAGATCCCTAAAACGGCATCTTAACGAGTTCATAAGGTCGAAATAAAGCCTTTGATAGAAGTAAAAATAAATTTGAGACAACAAGGCTTTAAGATCATTGTATACAAGCTGTGTTGGTTTTCGTAAACCTGACTAACATAAGAAAACTGCCATGTTAAAACCTTACCCTACATTGATTTCTAGTGATTTTCAATAAACTATAATATAGCTGGATGGTTTGAGCGATGTTACTTGAGTCTTTTAGTTTATTCCTCGAAAATTTGAAGAAAATCCGACAAAATATGATTTTTTTCCTTATGTGTCTCATTTTATTCGAGTAGGCTTTACTCCAAAACAAATATTGTTGAAAACTCAATTACCAATTTCGTTAAACCTTGTTCGATATGTCAACAGTAAATAGTTTGCATCCTTCTTTTCCATTTTTTTTGTGTTTATTTTATGTTAGTTTATTGCATAGCGTTCTCGATGAAATTATAACCATCGGCTATAATTTGACAGCTTCCGGTATTTGCAGCATTTTTTAGTATTAGTATCATCATTTCGAAAATTCAATCAATTCGAACCCAGCTGGCTCTAGCATTGTCTGTTTGTGTAGTTGAACTTTTCGCGCCTCTCAGCACAGCTATAATGAAGGAAAATTTTAAACATCCCGAAGGTTTCACCTCGCAGCTAGTACCTTTTGACTTCTGTTGTATTTCTCAAGGAGCCATAGCGTAGTATATAATCGAGTCATGCTATAGTAACGGCGAGAAGCACCCAACCATGACAACTAGAGTGTCCCAAAAATAAATCATTTTCTCGAAACTGTAGCTGTGTTGTTAAATTCACCAATTGCCTTTGGTGACTGAATTTGACGAGTTGCGCTGTCAGTTTTTGTATCATATCTTGCAACCGTGACACATGATTCATGAGTTTGATACACAGTTTTTGTTGCACATATATTTGAGGGTGTGCGTGTACTGAAATAAATTGATTTTATTCGTACACACTCACACATGATATTGGGAACTAAAGACAAAATCAACATAAACTAAATTTGAAATCAACTTGGAGTAAATATCTCGTTAGGCTTTGCTCCAAACATATTTGAGTTTATCTTAGTTTTTTTTTTCTGAATTCTATACAGTACATTTAGATTTTGAAACATATTGAAATGTATTTTCATGAGCTAATATAGTTTCGTTTGGATTAAAAATTATTTTGCAAACTGTAGAACGAAGGAAAAATCTTGGAATAAATGGAATGTGTTCCACTATACATATCCTCTTAATTAAATTGGGTTAATACTTATAAAAGTCTTAAGCCCTTGCTACATGTATAAAATATATACAGCTACCTATAGTAAATAATTTTATGATACATGATCATTTATATAAAATAACTCGTACTAATAATTTTGTTTAAATTTGTTCAATTAATTTGTTAGATTTTGTTTTTTTATTCTGTATATATTAAATTATATTTTATATATTATATAAAATCACAAGTTTATTAGTTTCTTGGCCAATTGTAAATCCGAGCAAATTTTGAATTAGTGGTAGTATTGAATGAAGTCTAGAATCACGGTTCTCAGTGGCAATGAAATGAAGTGAAATTTTAACGCTGAAAAACCGCGAAAATTGGGTTAAAGGATTAAAAGTATAAAGTTACGGTCGTTCGGAGTAGATTGGTGATATTTTTCAGTCCGGTCGCAACGTAGTAGCAGTGGAAAAAGTGACTGCTAACCTTTCCCCAACATCCAACATTCCCTACTTGACCAGCATTCGGGCACGCAGCCAGCGCCGGTATTGCTTTATAATGGGTCACCAGTTTTAAACATTGAAGATGTATGTTAGTCCCAAACATCATCTGTTGGTTCTTTGTGTAAATACAGCTGATCTACGAAGTTGCATGCGTGAGCGGTCAATCATACTCATGCTCATGCAAATAGTAAATGCGAGCAAATGTTTTTTTTTTTGGGAAACGATACCTATGGAGTTAATCCAAGAGTTACATTTTTGTTTAATGTAAACCAAGCAAACATAATTGGCAATTGCTTTACCTCGATTTATTTGATTGGCTACAAATTTTGAGCCTAAAAAATGCCCACAGGCAAAGTAAAAAGAAATATAGTTTTTTTGTTGTTGTTCATTTATAGATGTATAGATGATCAACATTACAGACCGATCCGAAAGTTCGTTAAAAATTTAGATAAAATTTGCGAAACGAATATGAGCTGTGAGTTCACTTTGGAATGTTTAATGCCATTCCAGTAGAAATAATAATAACAAGGTGGCGAATTTGTGCCTGCCTTGACCTACCCCGCATGGAGATGTGTGGCATAAATGTATACGTTTGCTTCGAAACACTACCTAACAAAAGCCCTACGCTCAATTTCAAAACGATTTCTATTCAATTTTTAAAACCTGCCTAGCTCTATCGGACCTATCCACACTTTCTCTTCTCATCTTTGGTTCTAGCAGAAATTGCTGTTCACTCCTAGAGTTGCATGTTTATAAGAAGGATATTTCCAATTTTCAAACATTATAATTGATTACGTGCATGCAACAACACAAAACATGATTAGTTAAAAGAAATATTAAGGTTTCTCAGTTTATTTCCATAGTTACTACTACTTTTTTGCATAATTTGTCATGAAGACATTACACATTGATTTGACTTCGATTGCGTCCTGTCAAGTAACATACCAAATCAGTGCTGCAACTGAAATTCCATCACCTTGAAGAAGAATACTTTAATTCAGCGGTTGGTACTGGTTCGTAGTCGGATCACGTCGCCGTCATGCTGTCCGTATTCTAATCTTTCTTATGGTCTATATTTTCACAATTCACAATAACCATGACAGGTTTCATCGTAGTGATTTTGTGTTCATTCCTCCATTTCTAGTACACATCTTGTAACTCTTCGTTCGTATAAACACTGATATGAACCTGTAAAATATGATAGTTATGATTCTCACAACCGATTGAATAATGAATCAACAAAAACAACTAACCTTGATAGTTTTAAGTATAATTATTGGATCACAGCAAGAATAACAACGATAACAACAACGCATAGCATAAAACATCATTTTTACTGTGGACAGCACAATTCTCTCTACTCCTCTTCACGTGTATTTTGCTAACCACCACCCAATGGTACATTTGTCGAAGAAAATCCATCTGGCCGCATACACTATCCGTCTCTCTTAACTTGCTCTTAGATTTTCTACAAAAACGGCTAACATCAACTATTTTGGGTAATATAATTAATAAAAACGTAACATAATTTAATAAATAAAAATTACTAACAACCGCAAAAACGCAGTTTCAAGCACATCACTTTTTTCTCCATCAGCTTGTTTTTGGTCTCATTAGAACTGTCAAAATACACATTTGCCTTCTTCCTTTTGCTCCACTTCACAACTCCACAGCTCACCGTGATCCACCTTACGGTGGATTGATGAGCTGCATGGTGGTTGCATGTGAGCTTTTATCTTGTTGCGTAACATCGCTGTGACATTTCCAGGCAAACTCATCAAAAAGCTACTGAGGTGAGAAAAACAACAGCACTTGTGTTGCTCAACCTTACACGGCCAGGAAATTTAATTCAATTTTGAGTCGTTTTTGACTCATTTCCACCAAAACTTGAGTCACTCATATATGAGTAAATAAAAATTAAAATTTCTGGCCGTGTAGAATGAACAATAAGACTAATGAAAACGGAGAGATGAACCAGTCCGAGGCTGCAAATCTCAAAAATTAAGGAATTAAAAAATAAAGAAAAATATAAGTAATAGATTCATGTATTCAAACTTTCTAAAATACTGTTTCGGAAGAAATCTTCTTATTGTTTCTTAGAGTATAATCTATCATTCTAAGGCTAGCATAGTTCCGAGAAAATAAATTTTGGCACACTCTAATGACCACTTATCGTTGAACGTTGAAATGATGTTCCAAGCAAGCCAAAAAAACAGTCTAACATTCCACCATACACACAACGGTCGTTTGTGAAACCGTTACATAAAATCCTTCTTATCAAGAACCGGAGATTGTTTGTTAATGTTTGTTTTTTTTTTCTTTTTAGGTGTTTGTGTGCATGCGGCGCATAGTATTCCTAATTATCGACATGTCCTGCCCATATGATTCGTGGTCCACTCCGTCATTATTTTTACCGTTAGGCGAAGGGATTACCCTCCCAGGGAAGCACGGTTAGTTGGTTCTGGGGAACCATGTCAGTGAAGGAAGAATTTATAAGAGTTTTAAAAATAAAGCAGTATAAGAGGTGGTACGTGTGGTTAGGATTGATTTGAAATGTAGATAACAAACTGCTATAAACGGTTTTACACCATCATGCATAATAACGAGTCTCGGTTGATGGTTGAAATAAGACTGTTAGCAGGTTCGAGCTATTAATTGGTTGGTAACATTTGAATTTAAGCGAAGCTAACTTTGATGATCTGCAGTCTTAAACAAATGAGATTAAGAACATATTTCAAAGAAAAAATAAATGACAACGGTGCATTATCGTTACAGATCCCTTTCAATTTTGATTGTAGACATTGCTTGTTGAATTTTCTTTTCCTGAATGACCAACCATTGATTCATGAACGTACATTAGTGTGTCAAAGATAAAATTACATTGTTAAATCTTTGCTGCTCAACCCTAAAACGTGCAACTAAATCCCCTAACCTCTGGTCAAGCCACGGAGGTCGTCTTGTTTGGACAAGACACGCTTCTTTTCCGGCCAGCTAGCTCATTTTTATTCTCAGTGTTTAGAGATGCGAGTAGTTAAACTCCCTTGCTATCCCTAAGCTAGGTCAGTTCAATTTTTGCATACTATTCTGACCTCTGATTAGTCAATCGTTTTGAGAGTGGTCTCACTTGCCGACCCGTCGGATCTTCTTGCCGAATTGGCAAGAATTTCTGGGAATGCATTGCAAACTAAAATTCGGTTGCCATAGATTAAATGGAATTGAAATTATGAATTCAAACAGTCATATTCAATCAGTTTTGAAATGATATAAATCAATCATTTCTTGAGTGAATACTTACATTTACTAATAATATTCAGTATTCAATATTCAATACTCAAAGTTGTCAACACAAAACTAGCACCAAATCTATAATATCAGCTTTTAATCTTGGAATAAGGTTACACACCCCAGATTAGACTATAAAAACAAAAGCTTTAAGTATGAAAACTTTCTGAAACAATTTTCAGTTTACTTTAGTTTATTTATATTGGAACATATATCAATAATGTTTTCGATATAGTTAAAAAATATCCTAATATCATGATGTTAATACCTTAAGACCGAGGTTTAAAGGCTCAAAGATAAAATGTGTTTATTATTATCGATATCTTTGATTTCTTCTGCTGAAAATCAATTCTAAAGTCGGAAAATAAGAAAAAAAAATAAACATTAAAATTATAAAATGTTATGGTTACAACTGTCGTATTTTTGTAGTAGTTTTGTAATAAGCTAGTTTTATAGAAAATTAAAATTGTAGATTATTTTTGCCAGATAAAAAAGTTTCCTTTCAACGCACTGAGCTAAAAATTACGATTTAAATAAAGACATATTAAAGAGTTTGGAATTTTGGGAGATTTTATTTATGTTCTTCCAGTTCACAAAATTCTTGGAGGAATATAGAATATCAACAGCAGTTCTAGAGGGATGAACATTGACTAATTTTTTTATCCGTCTATCATACTAGGCTACTACGATTGGACTCTTCGGTCGAGTTGCTTCGTTTTTTCCTTCATTTCTCCTCAATTTTGACGTGCTCGAAGCCAATCTTCTTCCACAACTGTTCTAGTTTGCCTCTTGCTAAGGGAAGGTACATTAATTATGTCACGCAGTAAGGGGGGAGGGGGGGTTTGGGAAAACGTGACAATCCATACAAAAAAAAATTTAAGGTCCATACAAAAAACGTGACAAGGGGGGAGGGGGTTATAAAAAGTCAATTTTTGCGTGACGTAATTAATGGACGTTCCCTAACGGCTTCGTGAGTGCGTCAGAAAACATCAGCTGGGACAGTAAACAACATTCATAACACCGGTTCTCCCAAGATCTTTGACGAAATAGTACCGTGAGTCGACGTGCTTCGTTCGACTATTTTCTCCTTCAGTCCGCCGCATCGCAGTGCAAGTTTGGTTGCAAATGAAATCCAAAGCAACTCACGGGCTAGCTTCAGATATTGTGACATATTCCGCCTTGGTTGACAAGAATGTTTGTTGCTTCCTAACTGTCCAGCTGATAGGTCCACCGAGTCGGAACAGAAATCTAGTGTTGCTATTCCGATCCACGCAATCACCTGCCCAGTCGGCTTCCACATTCGTTTCAAGTAGATGTACCGCAGCGTTTGTTTGACTTCTGTCCAGTCGACTTAAGTGGGTTGGCTAACCTTGCGGATTTTTTTAGTCCCAGACTTGTCCTGACTGCTTTTTCGTAAGTGTCAGAAATATTTCTTGGTACGCAAATCGTGCAGGCTGCTTCATGAATATTGTTTCGAATATTTCATCGTGAAGCTATGCTGTCTTGACATCAACATGCGGCACTAGTAGATTCCAACTCTACAGCAAACAGACGGGCTTTGTAACGTAAAACGTTACCGTTATCATTCAGCTTCTTCTTGACGATCCAGTTGCTCTCGATAGCTCTCCCATCGATAGGTAACTAGAAAACTTCCTATGTGGCATTCTCTCGAAGAGATATGATTTCCTACTCCATTCACCTTGTCTTCCCTGTTCTCCTTCAGGGCAATTTATAGCTTTCTGGTAGGAACTGGGTTCATTTTGATGTTCCGTTACCAACGTGACAACATCTAGACAACGACGAAGTCTCAATCGCTGGAGTCACTTTTCTCGTCGGAGTCGTTTACTATTGCAAGAGGGACGTTCTCAACTTTAGCAGGTACGACACTTAAATACTTAAATACTTCGGCATAATCTGCGATCATCATTAACCTTGTTGTTTTCAGGATCCATGAAGCAATACGCATTGTACAGAGAATAATCATAAAACAACAGCTTAAAGGGCGATACGGTCAAAATTTGGTCAATATCAACATGACGTATTTCTTTCAATTTTGCATTTAAAAAACCTGAACACCCCTTATTTTGAAGGTGTGTGTGTGTAGAATGTTGCTCCTATTTTGATTTTGGAATTCACTCTTCAGTTGTCAAAATGCCGTCCAAGCAAGAAGAGCAGCGTATCAAAATTTTGCTCGCGCATCGCGAAAATCCGAGCTACTCGGCACGCAAAGTTGGCAAAATCGCTAAAAGTTGCCAAATCAACCGTTACAAATGTAATTAAAGTGTTTGGGAACGTTTGTCGACAGCCAAGAAGTCTGGATCGGGGGAAATCGAAAACCAGAAGCCGCTGAGACGACAAAGAGAGTTGCCGGTAGTTTCAAGCGAAACCCTAACCTATCTCTCCGAGATGCCGCAACAAGCTGGGTGTATCGTCTACAACCGTGCATCGAGCCAAAAACGAGCCGGACTATCGACTTACAAGAAGGTAGTGACTCCAAATCGCGATGATAAACAAAATACGACGGCCAAAGCGCGATCCCGGAGGCTGTACACGACGATGCTGACGAAGTTTGACTGCGTGGTAATGGACGACGAAACCTACGTCAAAGCCGACTACAAGCAGCTTCCGGGACAGGAGTTTTATACGGCAAAAGGAAGGGGAAAGGTAGCAGATATTTTCAAGCACACGAAACTGTCAAAGTTCGCAAAGAAATATCTGGTTTGGCAAGCCATCTGTACCTGTGGCTTGAAAAGCAGCATTTTCATAGCTTCCGGGACTGTCAACCAAGAAATTTACGTGAAAGAGTGTTTGAATAAACGTCTGCTGCCTTTCCTGAAGAAACACGGTTGTTCCGTACTGTTTTGGCCGGATTTGGCATCTTGCCATTACGGTAAAAAGGCCATGGAGTGGTACGCCGCCAACAACGTGCAGGTGGTTCCCAAGGACAAGAACCCTCCCAACACGCCAGAGCTCCGCCCAATTGAGAAATACTGGGCTATTGTCAAGCGGAACCTAAAGAAGACCAAAAAAACTGCTAAGGACGAGCAGCAGTTCAAGGCAAACTGGCTTTCTGCGGCGAAGAAGGTGGACAAGGTGGCTGTACAAAATCTGATGGCAGGGGTCAAGCGTAAGGCCCGGCAATTCGGGTTTGGAAAAGCGGAAGCCTAACTGAATATTTTTCCTGAATTTTATACTAATTGAACTTGAAAAAGAAATTTAATTTGATTTTTTAAATAAACGATTTCACCGATTTACACGCGTTTTCCCTTGACCAAATTTTGACCGTATCACCCTTTACTTGACTTTGCTTCTAGTTTTGATCTCTTCTTTTGGGGAATCCATACGTACGATGATGACTCAAAAATCTTGAAATGACTTAGATCCGGATTCATTCCGCTTCACATTTCGATCGGGGTTTTCTGCAATCGCTTGGTAGATAAACAGCCACCATTTTCAATCTTGATTCCGATTGCCAATTCCTTGGTCTCGAGCTCTCGAACAGCATCATGATGCCGGTGTCCTAAAGTGCGAGGCCACATGTGTTCGCAACTTGATGTTTGCTTGCTCTCTCTTGTCTCTAACGCTTAGTGAGCAATCGCCAAGCAGTACAATACTCCGGACGATGTGGCACTACCGATGACCTTCTAACCATTGAAAATGCGACATCTGTATGACCTACTTTGGAATGGAATGAATGTTCATTTCAGAAGAAATGAATGTCAGATAACACTATCCGATGCTCTTCGCGGACGCTCTCATCGAACAAGATGACATCCTGCTGAACACGGCCAGCCATTTTAACTCAGTTTTGAGTGATTTTTGACTCACTTTCGTTGAAATTTGAGTAAATGTAGCTGGGATTGGCAAGTCGAGAAATCAAAAACATCCATCTGATTTGAGTCAATGTTTTTGATTTGTCGACTTTTCAATCTTAGTTGCATTTACTCAAATATGAGTGACTCCACTTTTTGCGAAGGTGAGTCAAAAACGATTCAAAACTGAGTTTAAATGGCTAGCCGTATACGCTCTCATCGAATTCCATACATAAATCCAGATTTGCACACATGTGGGAGGTTGCTCCTGAGTCGATAACCCATGCATTTTCCAGTTTCATGCTGCTACTTGCTGCCACCGAATATTCCAGTTTCGATTCATCCTGGTTTTCTTGATGAGCCGCTTTCGCCCTGAAAACAAACCGCTTCTCACCCGGAGCACGAGACTTGCTCTGACTTCCAGCTGCTTATTCTGCCATAGCGCGACAATCTTTCTGTTTGTGCCCAGGCTTCTTACAAAAGTGGCATGTTATCTTCTACTTCTTCATATCTGCTTTCGGCTGCTTCGACACCTCATCTACAAGCTTAAACTTTATCAGATCCAGAGTGAGCTCTTCGTCTGCTCTGTCTTCCGTCGATAAAGTGTTGAAAAATTCCGGTAAGCTCCGGAGAACCATGGCCACCTGCAGTTTTCTGTCCAATTCCTGGACCGCCAACGCTACCCGAGTCAGCGAGCGGTGCTTTGTTGCGAAGTTCAACGTCCGTATCGCAGTATCTATTGTACATTAGATGTATTGTATAATATTGTGAAACGAGAGAAACAATAAAACAACCGGTAAGGTGTGGCAATAATTAATGACCAAAAGCGTGTGTGATTGTGGGAAGTAAAATAATGATGTGAAGGCGGCATTTATTGTTTGGTGGCGTGAGTGGTATCTATTTTTTTTCGAAGAAGTTGTGTGCGACTTCGACCTGAATAAGCCCCTTGGTACATAAAGAGTGTTCGTTCTGTTGTTTGCGGAAAAGTTTTGATGTCATTATATGGAACGGTTTCAGTGAGAAACTGGACGGACGTCTGCGGAATTGGGTACAGGGGACTCGTGAGGTAGTAACCCAACAAACAAACGAAAGCAGTAAATAAGCATACATGCTTTATTAAAGCTGAATTATGACTTTCGTAGCTGAATACAAAATCTGGCTGAAATATACGCTGAACAACCATGTTCTCAATAAAAATATTAACATTAATTCCACTGTTTCATTTTGTTTGAATAACATGCTTAGTAAAAGCTATTTTAGTATTTATGTGTAACTAAATTTACACAGTTCAACAAAGAGATGATTAACAGTTTGTAAATTCGTTTGAACATCGTTTATATAGCCTAACTAATAAAACCTGATATTAAATTGAATAATAGCTGAAATGTACATCACTTTTATCATAAGCTGAAGAAAAATAATACAAAAGCTTTACACAGGTGTCTTAATTGACTTTTATTCAACCACTGAACAATTAGTTGAAGTACAGTTTATGCCTCTTATGCAACGACCTTTAACTAGCTTTACTAATTAAACCTTTTATTTAGCTGAATAATAGCTGTGGTTTAAACCAATGGTCATCAAAATAAACTACAATTAAAATAAAAGTGGTTTAAATGGCGTAGTAAAGCGTCCAAATTGTTTGTAATTTTGGTTGATAAATATTTCTTCTTCAACTTCAAGTTAAACTGGATTACTGATATAATGATATAAATAATAGAATGCCTATATTTTCGTTTATAAGTTGTTCATTTTTGGTGCAGGTGAAAAAGTATTGACCTGTTGTCAGGAGTTGAAATTATAGTCAACTGTTTGTAGCAAATAGTTCACAGGATTATCTTAACATTGCCTATCCGAATAGAAAACAGCGCAGTGTTAATAAATAACAGCAGAAAACATTGTCATATCCTTTAATCGTCTCTTGTTCAACATGCCCTCTTGTCAGTAATGCACGTAGTAAAACCGAACATCCAATATCAAAGCTTGTGTACAGCTTGCTAATTCAGACGTTTAATAACAACATTTAGAAGGTTTAATTGAGCACTGATGTTGCTTATTTAGAGACAACGCTATAAATAGAATATCAATGTAGCTCAATTAAAGCATCACTTCTGCTACTATTCAAAATATAACATTGAGCTTATATAGACGACTCGTTTATACTTCATTCAATTCTAGGATAGCGCAGTGCGAATGTCACGTAGTTGAGGATACGAAGGGTGATGGTTCAAATCTCGCTATTAAATGTTAATAAATAAATGTTACATAATGTTTCTGTTAATGTACATGTATAATAGTATCGAACTAAATATGCTTAGTATAAAATGTCTGTATCTCATGGAAAATCATACAAAAAAAAACCAAAGAAATTTTTATGAGAATTTAAAAAAGTCGAACAAAAGTTCTCTAAAATACAACACAGCTTTTTTAATAAGCTTAATGATGCTGAAGAAAAATTTCGGCATGACTTTTAATTAACGAGGAGAGAATATATTATCCTTTAAAAAAACTCGCTTAGCTAAACAAAGGTCACTTTGACTCTCGGAATCAGCCTCAAGTTGTGTGCAGCACTTAAACAGCGGTTATTCAATTATCAGCTGAACTCCATTGCTGCAAACTTGCTTCTTAAGCATATGCAATTGCCAGTGTCCAAAAGCACTTGGCGACAGCTTAATAACTTCTCCAAATTTGTGTGAATAATGCCTGAACAAAAGCAGTGATTGAAAATAGTTCAGAGATTATTCAACACACTGCTGAATTAAATCGTCATAATGATGTTTATTTAATGAGTGATTGTTTGTTGGGAAGTACTCTCAAGGACATGGAGGTCAAGTAATTGTTACCCATTGTATTTATTTTAATAAATTTATTTTTAATAGGCTCGCGTCAACCATCAGTTTAATTGGTTGAATCGGCTGTGTCGACACTTCGTTCCGCAATGTTTAGTCATCGGGCGTAGCGTTTTGTCTATTGTTTCGGTTGCCTATAGTTCGTTGCGTGACTGATCGAGTGAGCATGAAAAGTCGTGGTTCGCCGGGTAAGATGGGTCGGTGGTGATAATTAATTGTGATCCAAATTATTCGTTCGTCATTCCCGTCGGACCACCCTATCTTGGAACAAATAAACCACTGTTCCATATTTTTAATGTGACTACGGCGGCATACGTACTGTTCGTGTAGATCGGTCCAAGTTGGCTCTCAGGCGTTGAGATGAATTGACTTGTTTTCTAATGAAATACCACTACCACACTCTGTGAGTGGTCCCAATAGCGTCCTTACTGTTGGTTTAAACCGGTCAAAATCGGCTTGTTAGCATTATTAAAAAATTACTTTGTATTCCCAATGAAAAACCACAATCACACATTTTGAGTGGTCCCAATAGCATCCTTACTGTTGGTTTAAGTCGGTTCAAATCGGATATCGGTACTTATTGTCAAACATTTCACTTGACAGCTTTTCGAAAACCAAAACGAACCATGCTCCTACCCAATCCTTTTATCCAAAATCCCAGTGATTTCTCGTGGGAGTGCAGAGGTGTTCTCGGCTTCCAATAAAACGAGTATCACGTCAACATATTCCTACCATTGCCTTAGTTTGAGATCACCAGTTTTTACTCATTGAAGATGTATGTTAGTCCCAAGCATCATCTGTTGGTTCTCTGTGTAATAACAGCTGATCTTACAAAAACCGAGTAGCAACCTCGGGCGGTCAATCATGCTCATGCTCAATTCCTGGACCGCCAACGCTACCCGATCCTTGCCATCAGAATTCAACGTTTATCGCAGATCTTCTTGAGTACACGGACAGAAATGATGCATGATTGGTATAACTTTTGCCATAGTTATTCCAAGCTTCGAAGATATTCTTGACATAGTTAATTAAATGGTTGTTTGAAAATGATTTGATGTTTAAATCAAGCATATATTTCCTTTGAATCAACGTTATTGAACATCAACCAATAAATGCTTATATCAAGCATACATGTCATTATTTGAATCCGTGTTTATCGTTGAATCACTCATACTGGAAGGGCATATAGCAGCTCTACTGAGCCTCGTGGCTGCCATCCGCACTCAACGACAAAGCGAAGGAAAAAAAATATCATGGCGGCGGCAGATCACTCGGTTGAATTGGACGACGACCTGGTTGAAGAGTTTTATGTTGACGAAGAAGTGGTAGAATTATTGAAATCGTCTGGATTATCCGCGGCAGGCATCGAAGAGTTTGTAGGTATGTAAGCAAATTGTAACTATTCTTTAAAGTAGTTTTAATGAATTTTGATTTCAGCAAACGGGTACGACATTGATGCGCTACAATTAATCGAGCGTGAAGAAGTCGAAGCGCTTCTTCCTCCACCGCGACTAGCAGACCGAACCAAGTGCATTCGAGGATTGAATGACTGGCGTCGGTCTGGGAATTTGCTGTCCATTCCTAGGGTCGCATGTTGATAAGAATGATATTTCCAATTTTCAAACATTGTTATATGTTGTTTAATTTCGTAATATCCAAAGAATATGTGCTAATTGAGTAAACGTTCCTATAATGGTGGTATTTGAGTGCAAAATGTTCATATTGCATATTGCACTAAAATACCACCATTATAGGAATTTTTATCGTAAATTTCACGATTTTTTTGATTTTTGGAACCAACCATAACATCATTTGAACGAATATCTGTGTATGCCTAAACCAACCATCCGATACCATTAGTTCAACCCTCAAAATAAGGTCAAATTAAACATAAATATTATTGAATTTATCATGAGAATCAGAGAGCTGTCAAATCATCAACAATGAATATTGTTGATGATAGCATAATATGGTTGATTCAACCCTATTTCATGCTCTAATTAGATCATCAATTCTGTTTAATTGAAGCTTCTATTATTCTTCGATCTATTGTATTATGCCTGAAACAATCTCAAAAAAGTATTATATAAAAGTCAATGCACAAATATGCTTGATCGGGACCGGAATATTATTGATATGACTTTATTTTTTTCTCCGTGTAGAGGCACCTTCGACGTTAGCGATGCCTTCTCGGAGTGTCCTTCCAATTTCTCCCATGTCTCTTTTGCCGTTTTGGTCCCTTTAATAAGGTTCAACTGGTTGTCCTCCAACATAATTCTAATCGTTGCACGCGCACGCTGGTCACCCCAAGCTTCAATGGACGCTTCAGTTGCCGCATCTGGTCCAGTGCCAAGTTCTAGTCGTTTTTCGGTTAAATACTTGCAGAAATCGTCCCAGATTAACAGGAACTCCACTTTCGTCTTCAAGTCGAGCAAATGGATCCGTTTAGCTTGATGATCTCCAATCGTTCTATTTTGCTTCGAAATTTGAATTTCTTCAGTGTTCACCAACGGAAACGAAAAAATCTTAAAAGTTAAGTTTGAAAATGTTCACTCTTGTTTATCGGTTGCTAGGGCTGCCGCTTCACAGCCTTGTGGAAGAATTAAGAATTGCAACCGCAGTTGTATTGTGATGAACATTACTCAGAAAAAAAATGTTCCCGAAAATGAAAACGGACCGTGAACTAGTCCACATTTTCTGGAGTTTTCCCTTTAAACGTTCTTAGTTCATGATTGCGTGATTCAGTTCACGGTGATTTTCGCTTGTTCTCGAATTCATCGCTGCAATTTACGGATATGGGCACGGATTTTTTTCAGTGTAACTAAATTTTATTTAACTGTATCTTATACCTATCATTACGGGTATTTCGGATCGTTAAAATTATCTCTATGAACTACCTACCAGAAGCCTTATTGCCTATATAATCCCATCACTAAGGTATAAGTTATTCCCCAGATCCATTTTCAAAGTGATGTCCTTTTATTCGTATCTTATCAAATTTATTATTAAACTAAATTTTAGAAAGTTGAAGCTATTGTTTCATAATGGCATTGGGATAAGCACTAAAATTTTGAGAGAATAATTTTATATTGGAACTCTAACGTACATGCAACGAATCTTATCTGATCGGAAACTTAACTGTTTACCGATGATCAGTGTAAACTTTGAGCTCAATAAGGATCTTATTTTAGCCAGGCCATGCTAAATATTAGATATGATAAATTATATTTCATAAAAATTAGACCATAGCTGTTCCGCCCTCGGGCTATTCATTACTTCTTTATGGTAGAGATTCACAATCATAACTTCAGTGAGAAAGACAAAACCATATCCTCACTATCTCATCAATATGCCCAAAATTAAATTACATGCATTTGAAGTCATAATTACCATGATCGGGTGGTATTTTAATTACCGGGCAAGGCTCCGACCAGTAACCTAATCACAACTGTCCACTTTCTCACGCTCAGGAACGAAAAACCAAAGCACATTTTCACACCTCATTAGTGCATTGGCCCTAGCTGCAGCTACATCGTAGAAGAAAGTCATCAGTTTCCAATTGATTGAATCATTCATTTCACTGCTAATCGTTTTTTGATTGACCATGGCCAACCAGAAAGCGATAAATGCCCGATGGACTGTGAGGGAACATTTCACTCGTGCCATTGCGGATTTCAACCGAAGAAAGATGAACGATTTGGTGAAGTTCGAATCCTTCATTCGGGTGCCGGAAATCTTCTTCGATATGATCGGTATCACGCGGTACGGCGAACCTCGCGATACTCTGAAGGCCCGTCTCAAGCAGGTGTTCTTCTGGAGCTCCTACGCCAATACAATTTTCTGCCTTATCATCGAACACATTTATTTCATAAAAGCCGCTGGTAATTTTACCAACTTTCTGGAACTAACAGCCCTGGCGCCATGTATTGGATTCACGGCACTGTCGATTGTCAAGATTATGACCATCAAAGCGAACGAAGCAAAGCTTAATGGCATATTGGATCGACTGAATGAACTCTTCCCAAGAAGCCACATCGATCAACAACGATACCAGACCTATCAGTACAATCTCGAATCACAAGTGGTGATGAAGTCATTCTCCATACTGTACATGATATTGATCTGGATCTTCAATCTGCTACCGTTGGTGTCGATGCTAGTGAACTTTCTGTCCAATGGAGTGTTGAAAAAAGAGCTACCTTACTTCATGTGGTACTGGTACGATTGGAACCAAGTAGGCTACTACGAAATAACCTTCTTCCACCAGAACTGGGGTGCATTCGATTCGGCAGTGTTCAATCTTAGCACGGATCTGCTGTTCTGTGCGATCATCTTGCTCATTTGTTTGCAGTTCGATATACTGGCCTACAGGCTACGGAATGCCAAAGGTGATATTGGGGAGCTGGAAGAGTGCGTGAAATTGCATCAAGCAGTGATTGAGCTGTGCAACCAATTGGAGGGAATTTTCTCTCCTTCAATATTGGTAAACTTCGTGGGAAGTTCGATCATCATTTGCCTGGTTGGATTTCAAGCGACATCCGAGATCAGTTCGTTCGATTTGTTCAAATTTATACTGTTTCTGATTTCGTCGCTGGTTCAGGTGTTTCTGTTGTGCTATTACGGGAACAAATTGATCGAAGCGGTGAGAGGGGATTTTGTTGTTGTACAATGCTGTACCATTAATAGATGTTCTAATTCTTTTCAGAGTTCTCAAATTGTTTATTGCGCTTTCGAGGGAAGTTGGTACATGGCGGATCTTCGGTACCAGAAGTCGCTGCTGTTTGTCATGACTCGCGCTGGGAAGTGGCAAAAGCTGACGGCCATGAAGTTTTCGGTCGTTTCGCTGGCAAGTTATTCGGCGGTGAGTAGAAACGGTAACCCATCGTTAGATGGTCATATGTTCCCGAGATTCATTCTAATGTGGATGCATGTTTTATCGTTGCAGATCCTTAGTACATCGTTTTCATATTTTACGCTGTTGAAAACGATTTACGATCCGAGTCAGAAGTGAATCAAAAATGATGGAGGCTTATATATTTACATTTGTTTGTTACATTTGATGAAGAAAAACAAGAGCTCCAATGTTTCATCGTACAACTCAACCTTTGATAGTTCTGCAACGTTGCACTTACTTTAAAATAAAATGTATTACAAAAAAAAATGTTTGCACTCAAATAGTTGCTGTTTAACCGTAGCATAATAAAAGAGCATGTTAATTGTGATTTGATTAGTTATAACTGTGATACGTTAATGTAAAAGTATGTTTTACTGTTTCTCATTCAAATGGGTCATCATCCAAGTATCTAGCGTATGTTGTGTTTAAAATTCAAAGGATTTAAAATAATGGTCTACATCTTCATTGTAAGGTTGCGGCAATACACATAAGTTTGGCATACCTTCCCATTTTACAGTTACTTTTATATTTTTCTAAATGCCAATCTTATTGATAAGTTGGTAGTAACTGTATTTATCTTGTTAGTGAGTGTATTTAATAGGGCCGGTTCAATTTTCTATGAGTTCTCACAACTTAGCATGCAATCGGCACCCTAAATCACCCTACATAAATCAATTTCAATAGAACCGCTTTTATTTTGAGTCTGCATTTTACCGATGGCTAACGATAAACTGATCAGATAACTCATTGGCTGCTGCTTAGCACCCCGAAATCCTATCGACTAAACGAGAGAGTGAAAAACTTTCCCCTCGTTATCGGTTCGTAATCCATAAAAAAAACGAATCTATGACAGTGCCATACCAGCCTGACAATTGACGAGCTGATTAAAAGCTGAATAAACAAGTTTGTAGCTTAAGAAGCTGATTTTTTATTGAACAAAAAATCAAAGTAACCCATGAGTCAGCAGACAAAATTTGACAGCTCTATCAGTCGAACTCTAACCATGATGGCAAAAACAGTGAAGCATGTGCGCATTCAAAGAACGGCACCCCGCCGCGTCGAAAACGGACATCGTGTGGCAATTTGTGGGCGCAGGATACGCCCGTTCCGGCATCTATAACATCTTGGCACTATTAGACAACAATCAGAGCATCGGAAGAAAGTCCGACGACCCTGAGCGACAAGAAGCTCCAAATGATGTTGAAGAGGAAGACCGAGGGAAAAGTGGCTACATCGCTGCGTGCGCTTGGCCGGGAGGTCGGTTCACCAGCCAATCAGTGAAAAGGTACCTGGTGAACATGAACATACATGTCAGGAAGTGGAAGTCGCGTCCACTGGTTTCGTAGCTGCAGGCAATGACGCAGCGGCCATGGTTGAATAAGATGGTCAATTCGATTTTCCCGGCGAATCGCGACGTGGTGGTGGTGATGTACAACGAGACCTATCTCACCCTGGATGGCAACGACTGACTGGGCACTTCGTACTTTACTTCCCCTACGAAGGAAGTGAGCTCCGAGGAGAAGTTCATTTTCACTCACCAAGTTACCCAAGAAGGTGCTCCTGTGGCTGACAATCAGCGAGAGGGGGATGTCAAAGCCGCTCTTCTTTCGCTCCGGACTGGCCGTGAACGAGGAAATTTATAGTACGAAATGCCTGCCGGAAGTTGCGTCGTTCATCAAGAAATACCAGAAGACGCGGTGTTCTGGCCGGATCTGGCGTCGGCCCACTACTCGAAGCGATAGTTGGAGGAGATGAAGCGGCTTAATATCGATGTGGTACCCTCCCTGAAGCGTAAGATCTACTCCAACAGCTTTTTCGCGAAAATTGAGGAGGATTTGATAAATAAAACGAAGAAATCAATGCCTCAAAATCATGCCTACACGCATGTTCTCGTCCGCCATGGCGAATGTTCCAGTTAACTGCCGGAAGGTCGCTCGCAATGGCGTAGAATTTTTTTGCAAGTAAGCTTAAGTAATCGCCTTCTATGGGAAATTTATCAAAAGCAATTACTTGTCTTAGCTTTTTTTTATCACCATCCAAAAAAAAAGTCCATTTTTTTAATGCAAACGTTACAACGTGCAACGTTTGGTGGGTAGAATAGTATTTATTGGTGTAATCAATATATTGAACTTCATTTTAGTCTTACCGATATTCCCTGGAAATGCATGCTCCTGGTTCTATTTACCGATCCTTTCAGAAAGAAATCCTTCGATAATCGTTAGACATCTTTATTAGGATTTTTTTTCACTGTTCAGGACATAAACCATTGCGACCAGTAATTGATCTATTGTAGTATATCCTGTATCCTTTGTTTAGTGCATGTCGTGTTACTTCATTACTATTGAGAAATGTTGAAGTATTCGGTGTTTGTTTTTTGCTGGCAATGAATCGACTTTTATTGAAAGTTTCCGCAATTTAAACTCTTTGAAGAGTGAGAGCACTCTTTAAAAGCGCGCCCATCTATGAGCATGAGCATGATTGAGCATGATTGACCGCCCACGGATGCTATTCCGTCATTGCCAAATCAGCTGTATTTATACAAAGAATCAACAGATGATGTTTTGGACTAACATACATCCTCAATGTGTACCCGTATGCCGTACCCTAATACAGGTCAAGTAAGGAATGGAAAGGAACGTGTTGACGTGATACTCGCTTTGAATGAAACCGAGGAATCCTCTGCACTTCCACGAGAAATCACTGAGATGTTGGACAATTGAGAAAAGCTTATCAGCAGGGTTCGTGTTGGTTCACGGTACGCTGAAAGTTTGTAACTAGCTTTATCCGTCAAAATCATGGGACCACTCAATAAGCAACAGAACATCGAACGCCAGTTACAACGCATCCCGAATAGTCCGGCATGACCTAATCACCGTGAACTAATGTTTGCGAATTCAACATTCCGATTGCGCTGTAGCACCTCGAAATGACCCACACCCCGAGGGCAGTAGAAAAGAAAGGAACACATAACTCATACATACTAATATCACTCTATTCCAGATCAAATTGGACAAAAAAGGCACATGTCACCATCTTTGATTTGCATTTTTTTATCGGAAATTTTTACACCACATTTAAGCGATCATAAATCAACGACGCCGGCGCTTTCTTCTTCGCCAGAGTTGATCTAACATTTTCTTTCAGCTTCTTTTTCGATACATTTCGGGTTGATCACCATTTCCAGCCGAGTACGGTGGCATTTTGCAGAGGCTAAACAATCTCTAGTCACGTATTCCTTCAGAAAGTAAGTAAGATCCCTGTTCCGGATCATTTGTTAATTAATGCTATATCTAGGGTCGAGGTGAATCTATGTGTATTAAGCTGAGAGTGGACCACCCTAAGGTTGAACGATACATAAATAAAGAAAGAAAAAGAAAGAGAAAGAAAGAAGAAAAAACACAAGAAGAAAGGTCAAACTTATCTTCGTTGACCGTATACTCATACTGAAAAGTAAATAAAAATAAAAGTAATTTATGTTATGGGACTACAGTACCGATAGACGCATAGTTGCTTCATGTTACAAATCGTAAGTTTACATAACATATAGGTAAAACAAATTTTCATCCCGAGTCTTATGTTTATCTTACGAAGCTTGCCAAGAGCATTGCATATGGAGTAACGCTTCAGTGCTCCAATGTAGCTGACTGACTTCTCAAGCAAACTAAAATAACAAGCTGGTACCATATTTGTAACAGTTCTTCAAAGCCAAATATTATGTTCATTTAAGCTGTTATCGTATAACAAATTGAGTAATCACCATAGGCTAGTTTTGTTATCATATGACATCATTTTTAAAATACTATTATTGACGAATTTCACTGAAGGGAGACAAATAAATTATTGCAACAATTACAACTGGCTGTAACTTATTTCCCACAGGACATAAATTAACTAAGTTTAACTCAGTTTCTTTTTGAAGTGTACAGTTTATATCCTGTGAATTGCGTAGTTGTGTGGTTTGTTGCATGAAAGTGAGTCAAGTGAAGATGCGTGAAAAAAATGTGTACGCTCTCATGGGAAATCCAGAGCCTTCTTACTTTGGGAAAAATGCAGCAAATCTGTCATTGATTCAACCGTCTCAAGAGTAGCGCGGTGCAGGAAGCAAATCGGGAGCAAATCATGTAGGGAGACGGAGGGAAAGTTATGGGGAATTTCAACTCTGAAATCCAAACATTTCAACTCGTGATGTTTCCAGAAAGCTCGGCGTATCGAAAAGGGTCGTCCAGAAGGTCATGGCAAGAGCTGGATTAAAGGGTGTATTCGATAAAAATGGCACACAGAAAATCTTCTGTAACTTTTGAATCGTATGAGTAAAAAACCTAGAAATTTGAGTAGATCTTATCCATAGTGTATTATTTACATCTGCCAAGGTTCATAGTTATACATTCAGTAGTTCCAGTCATGTCGTCGAAACAAGAAATTGTCCGTGAGAAAATTTTGTGCACTCACAATCAAAATCCAGGGGCGTCCCACCGGTGGATTGCTAAAAGGCTTGGAATTGCAAATACAACTGTGTCTCGTGTAATAAGAACCTTCAAGGAGCGTCTGAGTGTCCAAAGGAAGAAAGGGAGTGGTCGTAAAAGTGGTCCAATGGACAGTAAAATGGCCAGGAAAGTCGTACAACAATTTAAGAACCGTCCAAACATGTCAATTCGAGATGTCGCTAAAAAGTCTAAGGTGTCAGTCGGTTTTGTGCAGAAAACCATGAAGCGTGCTGGGTTACATGTTTACAAAGTGCAAAAAGCCCCAAACCGGAATGAAAAACAAAACATCACTGCGAAAACACGCGCCCAGAATCTTTACACGAAGCTGCTCACCAAATCCGGTTGCATCGTGATGGATGACGAAACATACGTCAAGGCCAACTTCCGTCAACTTCCTGGGCAAGAATATTTCGTTGCCAAGTCGAAGTTCGATGTTCCGGAGGATGTTCGAAAGAAGATACTATCGAAATTTGCAAAGAAGTTTCTAATCTGGCAGGCGATTTGCGGATGTGGTGAAATAAGTGCTCCCTTCATCACTTCCGGAACAATAAACGGTGCGATTTACACGGAAGAGTGCCTTAAGAAGCGTCTCTTGCCATTCATTAAGAAGCACAAAGGATCAACTCTGTTTTGGCCTGATCTAGCATCCTGCCACTACGCTCGAAACGTATTGGAGTGGTACCGAGCCAACGGAGTCAATTTTGTGCCAAAGGATATGAACCCACCAAATTCACCGGAACTTCGTCCAATTGAAAAATTCTGGGCAATTATGAAAACGAAACTTCGCAAACATCCCAAAACTATAAAAACAGAGCTAGAATTGAAGAAAATTTGGGTAAAAACAATAAAAACACTGGGAAAATCGTTTGTACAAAATTTGATGGGTGGAGTGAAAAGGAAGGTGCGGGCATTCGGGATGGGAGACAAAATTGAATAAAACAAATAATGTAAATCAAAACTCATTAGTAGTTCTTCATTCCCTGAAAATTTCAAGAAAATCCGATAATCAGTTTAATTTTGATGAGTATATATGTGTGTGCCATTTTTATCAAATACACCCTTTATGCCGATCACAAAAATGTTTGGGACTGCTGCACACTATCAAGTAGGGTAACGGGATGTAATGTTAGCCTAGCTCCTTCATTCGGCCTATGTACCAAATATGTCATTATTTCGGTCATAATCAACAAAATCATGTTGCTATCGAGGTGACCGATTTATTTCAAAGCCATTTAGACATATTTAATCAATTTATAGTTGTTAACTTCCGCGTAATTTAAGATTTCCTCAAGTTTTTAGACACCATGATTTTACTGGTTAAGCTGAACAGATTACCTACACTATCTTCGAATGATTCAAATTTGCTGAAATTGAACCTATAAACCGAATAATGCAGCCAAGAAGTACAGAGAATAGTCACACGTTATAAACTTACAAGTCACACAAGGTAAAATAAAAATGATTTAACATGAAAACCATAGGCCCAATGTTAGGATCATAATTTTTACTAGGTTCCCAACTATGACCTGTGTGTATGGAGCGTAGTTATTGGTAACATTTACAATAAAAACCTCTGAGTTTCAGTTAGATGTGTTTCATATGACTCATTTTAACACAAACTAAAGGAACAAAATCTGTGTAGAGTGAATTATCATGTTTTGATTGCCGAATGGCCGCTAAATCATATTTAACCATCATTTAAGTGTTTCTTAGCAGTTTAAGTATAGTTTGATTTGTAAAATTGTTTCCTGGGTAGAGCGAATACAGCTGGGAACGCCTTGAATCAGAAAATCAGAAAAAAATCGTACATAGTCAACATTCAATAACAAATCTATCAAATGGGACGAACTTTGCATCCATGATTAGACCCAATTTGGTACCCGTAGACCGACATTACATCCATATTGTTCAAAAGTTTCTGGCTTCATAAAATGAGTTGTGTAACTTTTCATTATACATACTATAGTATAGTACATACTATATACTATAGTATAGTACTATATACTATAGTATAGTACTATATACTATAGTATAGTATAGTACATACTATAGTACCATACCATACCATTATACATACTATAGGTATACCAGATGGTTTATCAAACATATCTGAGCAAGTGTATAGCTAGTTAAATGATGCTTCCAGCTCAAATCCCACGTGAGTTATAATAAAAAATGTAATCGATTGTTGCATATTAGGCTTAGTCAAGAGACACATACCCTATAACGTTTTAGCACTGATAAAGGAATCAAACTTCTATCAAAACATTCCTGATCCAACACAATTAGCGTTGTAGTATAATAAATAGTGCGTACAAATATAAAATAACTCAAGAGATATCTCACAATCCGCATTTTTTTCCGCCGACTAATTCGCCGAAAGTCGCGGAAAGCCCAGAGTGCTATGTGGCGATCGCGAGTGAAACCGTAGCCAGTATGAACGCCCAGCTTAGGTTGATCGATACTTTCTTCCTGTAAAATCTAAGCCCCGCGTTCATTTCCGAATGTTCTTTTCCAAATCTTACAAACCGTCGGTTACGAAAAAAGTTAATTGTGTTCTTTGCGGAAACATTGGTAGATTATTGAAAACAGTTGATTCTTGCACTGCCGAACAAGCTTGTGTGTACTTTTTGGAATCCCAAACACATCACCAAGCGGAAAAGCTGAATAATATAAACATCGCTTTTAGTTCAGTCGAACTTGTGGAATATGATGCTGATTGGGTGAGATCGTTTCAATATGTTTATAATAATTTTCACTTTACACACTTTACAAAGTTTTACAAACATAAATAACTGAGCGTATGGTACGTTATGTCCACGCATCCTTCCTCTTCTGTAGATTCGCAAAATGCGTTGTGATTTAAATCTATTTATTTGATTTTATCTCATGTTACCGTACCATCTTTGCGGTTATTGCAACGCATCAACGCTTTAATATGCTGTAAGACAAAAAAAAATGAACGTCATCTAACCCAATTATTTCCAGGATCCTTTGTCGTCCTGGCTCCGACGAAGAGCGGTGCATGTTGATGAATTCATATTCAAATGATTAAAAACGATGTTTCAAAGATCAATTTCCAAGCGTTAAATTTTTCGATCATTTTGAACCTAGATTTAGAAGTGTCAGACCCTCAGGCTGGAATCCAAGTGTCACCGAAACAATTTGAGAAATTGAACTAGGAAGAAAACGATTTCAAATAGATAATTCAATAAATCAGAAACAAATTTTCAAATTGTACGACTATAAGGGAAGAACCATTACAAATTTGGTAGCTGCTGCCAAATTTGTGGTCAATTCTGGATGCGATGGACGTATTAAATGCTAAGAGAAACATCGCAATAGGAGTTAAAAAAATAAAGGACATTAAAATTTTCCATTCATCAAGCAACCGATCTATTACATCATTGAGTGAAAACCATTTTAAATTTTTCGAAGATGTGCAGTGATGTGAGTGATGATGTGCAATTCCTGGGCAAAAAGATTTCGTGTCTGTGAAGAAAGATGCAAAACGATGGAAAAGCTACGCACCATGACTTTGAAAGAAGCGTACACATTTCATAAATCTAGATGGATAAATTAAATAGACAGCAACGTGACTGAAAAAACAATCGAACATTCCACTTGGCTGTTCCCAAGAAAAATATTGATTGTAACTAATAACAAACCATACATTTTCCTACCTTTTCTAACCTCTCTGAATTCTCCTAAGAAATTCCAATGTCAGCCCTCTTTTGTCCAACTTCCGCTGCTAATTTCGATTTTCTTGTTTCAAAAGAAATCTATTTCTATCAAACAAAAATAAATCCCTCTCTCGCAATTTTACGGGCAGCAGCGTGGCGGAGTTTCATCATTATCAAATTTACGAGTGGCAGTTCGTTTCCTGCATCACTTCACGTCAAGCTCTTCCCAACATTTGACTACTTCTACCTTCCCGCTATTTACCGACGAGCAAAGTGCTTTTGTTACACTGCGGATCCTTCTCCTTTCGGCATCACCATCGTTGCCGTAGTCGTCATCGTTGCCGCTGGTTGCCCAACCTTCATCACGTGGTCCATCCGTAGGTCCGTTTTCCCCACCCATTTGATGTGTGCATTCGATACTCTATATCTATTTGTGTGTGCCCATGCCTTTTCCCACTTATCCTGCTCATTATCCTCGCTGCTGCTGACTAGCGAAAGAACACACCAGCAGGGAAACGGAAAGAATGATCCTAGATTGCCAACCACCCACAAGAGCCGGCACGGGGAAAGGAAAAGTGAAGGCTGCTTCTTTGAGCCATCATCAGCAGGATGGCAGCAGAGGAACAACAATGAGGATCAAGGACGCGTCGCATCAACCTCAGCATCATCTTCAGCAAGCAATCTTCAACGCAATCCTCCACCGAGACGCGCAACGAGAATCTATTTAAACCCCCGCCGAGCCACCGAATGGCTTAGTTATAATTTTAAACTCGCTCGCGTTGGATCGGAAACATCGGGAATAGGACACGAACCTCACAAAGTGGACAAAGTGTACAGTTAAAATGCACTAACTTCTTTGTGCGTGGATATTTTTAGGGACATAATGAACTGCAACACTACAGGGAATTGAAGTTTTTTTTAGTGGAAATGTTCGCTAACATCTGATGTGTAGTGGATATAGTATAAATGAGTGACAGTTAGTGAAACAAATCAAAACGTTTAGCCTGGATTAATCGTCATATCAATCGTCCCAGTATTAACGGAGAAATTTAACAAGTATTGTAAATATTTAACAATTTGGGGTGATCGAAATTTACGACGAGATACCTGGTGACTCCACCGAATTCAAAGTGTTCAGTGCGCTGCTCTCTGCAGTAGCACAAAGAGGAAACAAACATAGTACAAAGAGGAAAAAAGAATATTTTATTCCATCTTATTTTCATAAAATTGAAGAATTGATCAAAGTAGACCGTGCTATAAAATTGACGTGTTTGGCAATTTTGATTGTAATTTTCTTTCTCTACCTAAACTTTACAATTGAAATGATTGTGTTAGAAACATTGGAATAGGGTTTTCGGTGATTTTCGTGATGAGCATCACAGTGGACCGCATTATTTTCATTATGATGACTATTTGGACATTATACTCTTCACTTTGTCCCCAGAAGATGTTTCGAAGAAAGGAACGGAAGCTCAGCTAAGTTTTTGTTCAAGAACTCAACTAACACAATTAGTTTTTAATTGTGACATCGACTGGTTTTCAGAACAACGAAATTCTGGCGTCATTCATGCATGGCTTTTGATGAGTGAGACCTCAACCGAGTTTACGAGTCTGTTTGCAGAGGATTGTTTGTAGTTTTAGGAAGCCAGGAATTGGTTTTCGTTTGCAAGAATGTGGTATGTAAAGTATAAAAAAAAATCATTTCTGATGTGGGAAGGCTTACTTTTACAAAAACGAGGCTCCAGAGGACACCCAGTATCCTCTAAAGATAAGTCAATGTTGCTTTTCTATATGAGATTTAACAAAGAGAGAAACCCTCGGAGACTCGGAGACCAATCGGACCTCCGTGGTAGAGGGAAGGGATTGTTGGGTGAAAATCAGTTGGAAACCTGATGGATGGTCCATTTTTTAATTTATCTGGAGGCATTGCGCTGCATAATACTGTGCTTGAACCGTTGGATTAAAAACTGTGCTGCTATTGGGGGGATTTGAATTATATTTTTCGTCTAAGTGGGATTGGGGTGATCCAAATTTTTGGGACCAATTCAGAACGATAGCGGTTTAGTTCTTTGATGTAGCCCGTTGGAGTTTTCTGCGAAGTTGCATAGTCAGTTTTTGAGTGGCCCCAAAAGCATTTTTACCCGAGCCGGACAAAATAACATATTAATATCTAATATTAACCTCAATGATCGAAGTTGGTATTTAGAGGTTTAATAACTAAACAAAATGGAATAATAAAAACAACGCATTATTCTTCGGCAGGAATTTTTGAACTTTTCCCATAATACGACCCATTAAGCGGGGCATAACGGTCTTGTAGCTGCTGTACTGATGACTGTACTTTTACCTACGGTTTTCTCTTCATAATTACCTAGTAGTTTTTAATGGGCCTAAACTGGGGACAATAGGGGGTTTTAATTTGAAAAAATATGTTTTTTCCATCTGCATCGATGATGGGTGTTCTTCCTAGCACAACAATATTTTTTATGAATCTCAACTATTTTTTTTCGATTTTTAAACAAGAAAAATCTAATCATTTTTATTTTCACAAACCGACATGCAGTTTCACAAAGTGACATTTATTTTCAGTAAAGGGGGTTCCCGGCTCTTAATTTTCTGTAACGGGGGCTCCCATTATGACATTAATGTCAACTTTTGTATGCTAGAAATCAATGGTTGGTTCGTTGGTTTAGGTAGTCTGTTTTTGTAGCGTGTTTCATGGTTAAATAGTATGGTGTTGTCTTGCAATCAAATTTTTTTCATGATATTTTGAAATTGTTTTTTCAATAGTTACGATTGCCAAAATTAAATAATAAATTAACTGCCGGAATATTATTATATTTTCTACCTAACAATGTTATAATCCACATACCCCTATAATACTCTATTGAGCGGATTGTGGGTTTTTGGAACAAACTGGACTGATGCCATTTTCCCATTGTTGTACTTCCTGGATGTAGTGGCATCTCGCAAGATCCGGTCAGACTATCACCGGACCATCATGTGACTGGATCAAGGGCATAATTCGCTTCTGGAGACATTCGGTTTTGTAAACCTTCGAGCTCATGATATTCTCAGTGATGAAAACCTTTGTTTTCTCAGTTTGCAGTTACAAATTGCCTGCCATATATTTGGTCCAGAAATTTGTCCGCCTTTACAAAGGTTTCATCATCCATAAGTATGCATCTACCGGAGTTGGTTGGCAGGTTGTCGTGCAGTTTTCAGCACGGATTCTACACACTTAGTTAATATTAATTTTACAGGAGACATTCATGCTTGTAATAAATTGGGCAATGTAAGCAAAGATTTCGTGTAAAATTATGTCTCCCGAAACTGACACACACACACAAGTCGACAGAAGATATGTTTGATTGAACTTATTGTCTCATCTCTTTCAACGCATTTTTAACAAATCGGTCAATAAGTCCCGGGTCTAAGTAGGAAAACAATTTTTTTTACCAAAATTATTTTTTTTCATCAATATAACCTCCTTTTAGAGTGATAAATCATTCCAACGTTTCTCTAGCTTTTCGATATCACCGGTGTAGAACGATTTATCGAGACCTTCAAAATATGCGTCAGTTTTAGCAATCACTTCCTCGTCTTAGCCAAATCTCTTTCCACGGCGCATCTGTTTGGGTACTGCGAAGAGCCAGTAGTCGCTGGGGGCAGATTTGGAGAATACGGTGGGTGCGGTAGCAATTCAAAACCCATTTCGACCATTTTTTGCGACTGTTTTTATTAATTTGTGACACGGTGCACTGTCTTGGTGAAAGAGCACTTTTTCCTCTTCAACTGGACGGCTTTCTCCGCCTGGAGAAAATCATTACTTTTTTCTGTGTATGAGCAAACGCAGCAGCCATTTGGAAAACAGCTTTTTCATAAGTAGAAAAGAGAAAGTTTAATATTGAGATTTTCCATTTAATTCCAACTACCTTTGCTTATCTTGACAAATACGCGTATTTCGTCTACAATGTGCAGACTCCTTTAGTGTCTTATACTAATAACTTGACACGAGCTTTTTTATACCCAAATGTTCGTGTGTAATGGTATAAACACTACCTTTTGATACCTTCAGAGTGTCAACTATCTCTAGCAATTTTACTTTGCGATTGCCAATGATGATTTTCAGGGTTTTTTCAATATTTTCCGGAATAACTGCCTCATTTGGTTTGAAATTGGCAAACCACCATTTGCATCGTCTGATGGTCGTTTTCGACGGGGCAGACCGCATAAAGCTCAGTATAACAGCTATAATTTACCTAGTTACTTGGATAACTGTGGAAAATTTAGAGCTAATACAAGCAAAATGCAGGAACCTCGCGGAACCTGTGCAATTATTAGTAAAACCAATCGTCCTCCGTGACGCTGAAGTTAAAATCTGGATAATTTTGTTGATCGTATGGTCTCGCACCGACGACGGATCTTTCCAATATCTACCCTATCAAATATTCATGGTAGTTTAGAGGACTACCATAGTTGCAACGGGTAACGGGGAATCAGGGTTCGATTCCGGAGAGGGAGCCTGAGAAATGGCTACCAAATCCAAAGAAGGCAGCAGGCGCGTAAATTACCCAATGCCGGCACGGAGAGGTAGTGATAGGTTGAAACTAGTAATAAATGATTATAAATCAAGCTGAGATAAATATTTCACTTAGAGAATACTGACGTTTTATTTGACATGCACAGAGAGGAATTTGATAGTCAATTTTACCATTATTGGGGGTAAGGACGACTATTGCAGCATGGTGATTTTGAACCGACTATGATCACGGTCAAAAATACCATTAAAAATAGTTGATCCAACATATGCCATAATGTCAGGAATAGTCCTTTTTACCATGATCATAGTCAAGAATGCCATGAACGTGGTGAATTCGTCCATTTTCATGGTTATTGTAACTATTATATGCAATAGTCACCTTGACCATGATTTAATTGTCGGTATAACGATAGAATTTTTCTCAGAGTGTGTAAATATTTTTTTCAATCAGAGTTATTTTTGCCGAAACGAATTTGTTGAGAGTGAATGAAATTATTGAATACGATTATAATATGAATATTTTTGAGTGGTTTTGGCAAGCCTCTTTCCTCATTTTTGGGTTGTTTTGAGTGGTTTTGGCAAGCCTCTTTCCTCATTTTTATTGCTCACAACTATTTTATTGTGAATAGTAGAAATTTACAATATCTTAGCACATCCAATATCACAAATAAAAACTATAATAAGTTTGTTTATTGAATCTAAGACTATACTCTTCATGGATATATTAAATTTCGTACATTTAGTATCTTAACATGTTTTTATAAATCACCATTTATGCTTAAAATTTCCACTGTTCCTATAACAACTATGTAACTGAGATTGTGTGTGTGTGGGGGGGGGGGGGGTCGAAGGATTGGTTGAACAAGGACAAGGGTTCGTGGAGTAGCCAGTTCCTTGTCACGTGAAGACACGCGGCGTTCCTGCCGTGGTCTTCCGAAGGTCCTGGTTGAGATCGGCTGGTTCTACTACAACAACCCATCACGTAGGCTATTCTCTCGGGGCAACCTGCTGAGGATAGTCTTGCAGACATAGATAAGTCTTGCACTGATGGTGGATATTTATAACATCCCATCACATCACATATTCTTAGTATTTTATATTGCCTTCGTACAATGCACAAATGTTCATTCTGTGTCAGCACATGCTTTGTGCTATTGACCGTTGCGTGTATGAAATTTATTACGAAGGTAGCTTCATATAAAGTAGAAATTAGTTGCGTTGAAGAAAACAACGAATAGATTCGTAGTCCTACCTTCGATTTCGTAATAAAAACTAAAATTAATTTTCAGTGTATTTGTTGATATTTCTAGCATGCACCGCGTTTCCGCACGGTTTGTTCCGACAGAGCTAAATTTCGCGCAAACAGACCATCGAAAGGAGGTTGCTGAAGAAATGATTTCTGAGATCCAAAAGAATCCGATCTCCATGAAACGCATAATAACGGTCCCATGCGACTACATCTACAAACTCAAAATGCCACTGCGGGAAAAGAGATTCTAGGCTAGTCATAAAGTTTTTAAAGCGACATAGGGTAGGAAACGGCTTAAGAACCACAAGACCCTATTCCAAGCACGGGGTAAACGTTAACCTACAACGCTCATTTTTTGAAGTATGGTGCTTCACTACATGGAGCACCATACTGCAAAAATTGAGCGTTGTAGGTTAACGTTTGCCCCGTGCTTGGAATAGGGTCTCGGGGTGCTTAAGCCGTTCCCTACCCTATATGGAGCAGTAGAAAACCCAAAATATCTACGCCTTTTTAATATTTCATATTTCATAAGAACTTACTCAAACTTTCATTTCGATCTGTCAATTGATTCTTTGTTTACAAGCCATTTGAAGTTGACGTGTCAGTGTATTTTTTAACAATGGAAAAATCCGGACATCGTGTAGTGATTAAATCCTTTGTTTTGAAAGGTTAATCGGCTACTGAGATACATGTAAAGATGGTGAAAGTATTAAACGAGTCTTCTTCTTCATTTCCAAACGTTCACCGGTGGTTTTGGAGTTTAAGTTAAGTTTAAGTTCAAGGAAGGACTCCAAAAAGTGCATCTACATCAGAAATCATAGCGAAACTATAGGATATGGCTTTGGAAGATCATCGATCGACTGTGTATGTGAACATTTGGAGCAATTTCGAAAGGATAAAAAGGATTTTTTGCGTCGATTCATCACGATGGATGAGACTTGGGTCTACCATCGAGATCCTGAATCACAACAAGAGGCTATAAAGTGGTGAGAACCAGGTTCTTCGGCTCCCACGCAAGTTCGTGTACAGAAATCGGCCAAGAAGGTGATAGCGTCAGTTTTTTTGCGATGCAAAAGGAATTTTATTGACAGATTATCTATTACCTGGTAAGACAATCAACTATGGTTATTAGTGTGACCTTTTGGACCAGTAGGATGAAATTTTTATTTTGAAAAAGGACCCGGTTTACAGAAGAAAAAAATCATTTTTTATCAAGACAATGCACCTGCTCACACAGCTCAAAAACCATCGCAAAAATCAATAAATTGGGGTACGAATTGTTGCAGCATCTACCCTATTTGCAAGATTTAGCTCCCTCTGACTTCTAGCTCATCTCAAAACTCAAAAAAAAAATTTCGTGGAAAGCATTTTACATCAAACGAAGAGATTAATGCCGTCGTTAATGAGTATTTTGCAGGCCTTGCAGAAAGTCACTTCCGCGATGGGACAACAAAGTTGGAAGATCGTTGGACCAAGTGTATTGATCTTATGGGTACGAGTCCACTAAGGCTATAAAAGAGAATGCCGCGAAGGAGCTGAAGGCCAGCGCCCTATGAAAGGTGCATACATGTCTGGATCAAGCGTTGTCTCATGTGCATTGCTTCTAATGGGTGTTATTTTGACGGAGACAAAATAAATTTGGACGAAAATTGAGAACATTTTATTTTCATTTCAATAATAGTGTAATTCATACAAAATGGCAGCTATTTGTTTTGTGTAAAGCAATTTTTTTTAGTCAGTTCGTTTATTTGTTGGGCTCAGGCATGTGTAACACTTTACAGAGCCGTTAAACGTTTAAGTGCTCCTACTCACGCACGGACATAGAGGTATCAATTTATGTTCAGCTGAGGTCGATAATTTTATCGGTCAAAGTTCAAATTCAAAAGACATGTTCGTTTGTTGATATTTTATTAGTTCCTGTATGTCCCGAATTGAAATGAAGATTTAAATAACGTGTTACGACATACAATTTAGCCAAGCGCGTGACTGTAAAATCTATCATTCAGAAGTTCAGGTTACACGTTCGCTGGCCAGCAGGGAAGCGGAAGAAACCCCTTATCAAGTCATTCGAAACTTGACCATTATCAACCGAAACAAATCAATGTCAATTCGTGACTTGGCGAAAAAGGCACGACAACTGTTGAAGTGGTGCAATGGATCAAGAAGCGTTACAGTTTGAAGATATAGGTACAAAAAACAGAAATAAATTCGAAGCAAAGTGCCAAACAAAAATCTAAAGCGAAATGCAGGAAAATTGTACAAACGGATTTTGCCATAACCATATGTGTGTATTCTGATGGACGATGAAACGTATTTAAACGACGATTCGGACACGCTTCCAAGAGAATTCATTTTAGATGGCAAAATTAAGTCAAAATTTGCTTGTGTGACGAATCCAACATCTACAAAACTATGAGAATCCGGTCTGCGGAATATATTTAAGATATTTTCCGACTAGTGCCTAAGACATCTGAAGGGCTTGAGTATCGAAAAATGCAACGAAACTTCCATTTCATCGGCAAAACGCGCCAATCATCTTCGATTATGTCCTCTACATTCAAACTTCACTACGACGACATTGTCGCCAGAGCTTACCTTTAACTGGGCTTCCTGTTTGAAATTGCCAACTAGTTTCGTGTTCCACAATTTAGTATTCATTTAAACTTTTATTGTCAGTTTGATTTTATTTTTATAAATATAAATTCACATACAAATATTTAAATTAGTTTGGAAACAATCTTAAATAGACACAAACCTAACTGGGCGGACTCGATGGAACCCTGTTCAACTTCATAACTGCCTCTCTATCAACATCTACCTAATACATCATTCCAGCCCTTCGCACTTCCTATCCGTGAAAAACTTCCGCCAATTACTAACGAATGGCTAGCAGAAAAGAAAGACTTTCACGTCTAACTCAGCCTTCGATTAACATGCTAGTGTTTTGTTTCGCGAAAGAATACAATAATAATGTAGAAGAAACGTAATTCTTCCGGAGGCTGGGCACCCTCCGACCGACAAACGGTGTGTACAAAACATGAGAGGGATTGTGATGGCCTCATCCGCAGAACTGAACCAAAGAATAGCCTATCATTAAAAAAAAGATCGACTTCCCACCCTCCCAAAACAGAGAAGTGGTCCGGGGTTTTGACGCGGTAAAACCGCTGACACGACCACTCGTTTCCATCGCAAGCGGCTACAGCTTATATCCTTGGGACATGCTGCGCTAGGAAGGGATTGCTCGTGATAGGGATGTTTAAATTTAGACATTCACCAAAGGATGCTATCAGACGGGATATTGTGTGTATGTGTGTGTGTTTCAAGAGCGCAAGAAGTGTTCTGAACAAGCATAATCTTGAAGCAGATAAATGGGGCAAACTCCTTTAGCTGAACGTCGTGCAAAATCTTACACACGATGGTATGGATCGAACTACTTTGCCCACTCTTTGGTGCTATAAGTCACCTTCAAGGAAAACCATGCCAGTTATTAGAGACGATTCTGTCAGTGACGAACATAAGAAGGTTCTTAAGCGCCGTTGAATTGAACAAGCGTTTAGGGGAAATGGGTTTTGAATGCACCAGTTGGCCTAATTTTCATAATGTTACAGTATTTCAGGTTTCGAGACGTATCAAAGCAAACTAGTTAGTACTTTTGCTTACGGAGAGTGACACTAGCGTGTTCAAACTGAAAGACCTGAAAATCCCACTTCTAAACATACGAAACCTGTACTTTATCCTCAAAAGTTACAGAGAAGTTGTTGAAACTGTGGTAACAATCTTGACACACCATAAAATACTTTCTATTGAGACTAGTCGACTATCAACCAAACATCTCTAAGGTTAGAGAATAACTGACTCGGTGAAGCACGATACCTATACCCATACACGCAAAAAAAAAAACCACAGTAGAGACTACTGTTTCGAGGGTTAGATTTAGCGCAAACACCAACAATTTTCACCTGACTATAAATGCGTTTGTTTTTACCATGACTGCGATTGGATCAACCATGTTGCGATTGATATCAATATGAGTAACTATAAATTAGAAGAAAAATTAGTAATCTCCATTTAATTCCAACTACCTTTGCTTATCTTCGACAGATACGCGTATTTCGTCTACAATGTGCAGACTTCTTCAGTGTCTCGTACTAATAACTCGACTATTAGTACTAGTCGAGTTATTAGTACGAGACACTGAAGTTATTAGTACGAGACACTGAAGAAGTCTGCACATTGTAGACGAAATACGCGTATCTGTCGAAGATAAGCAAAGGTAGTTGGAATTAAATGGAGATTACTAATTTTTCTTCTAATTTATAGTTACAAGTATTCCACTAAACAGCTCAAACCCTCTAGGATTCATCAATATGAGGTTTGTCAAATATACTACAAACTCTGAAGGTTTTACCATAAACATAGTAAATTTGACTGAAATTTCGTGGTAGTTTTAAAGATAGGTGTAGTTGGGTGAAATGGTAGTTTTAACTGTGTAGGGTGAATCCACCGCTTACAAGATATAGTACATACTGTACATACCTATGAATACCACAGAAACAATTATGTGGTACACTTAAAATATTTGTTCTATATAAAAAATTCATGTTTACGAAATGAGTGGAAAGAAATTTGCAAAAAATATTTTCAGTGTATGCCTGGGTTTCGCGTTTTGCTCAGTCGAGTTCGATCAAGCGGCACGTTCGGTCGTGTTTTTTGCTCTCTCGTAAAGAAGTTTTCCCCCGAGAGTTTATTAGTTGAATTTAGTGCGCAATGGATAATCGCGTGTGTTTCATGGCTACCGGTGTGGTGGCCGGTTTGTTTCTGGCCATTCATCCATTTGATTGTTAATGCTGTGTCGTTCAAGTGTCGATGTTTCATTTCGCGATACGGAAGATCGATGTTTTAGGCCGGGATGATACTACCACAAACACGCACATAGGATTGTGTTCAGTTTACTCGCAAATAGATATGTGTTCAGTTTATATGTGTCAGTGGTGGCTTGAAGTAGAGAGCAGTGTCAAAAAGAAGCAAGACCCGCAGTGATACGGAAACGAATGACTTGATGACCCGCCGCGCTATGCTATGTGCTTTTTCCCTTTCACTCATGCGTTCACATGGAAAGAAGATAGCTCCACGAATCGTGTCATATTGGTTGCCCTTGTAGTGTGTGAGAGTTTCCGGGAGCAAAGGGAATGCTAGTGTTTGTAAGGTGAAATTAATCGGCCACTGTTAGCTTGCTTTTAGGACGGTGGCAAGGGGGGAGTTTGTTTTACAATTTTTGCATTATGCTGTTGGACCCTGCCCAACACTTGATTCTGATAAATTTTGTAGATGATAACATTTCTGATATTGGAGGTTGGTTTCATGTGTTAGAGTTTCATTCAGGGCTTCATGTTAGAGCTTTATTCATGGCAAGGAGGAGTTCAGAGATGTCGTAAAAAATAGACTACCCTTTTGATCTTCTGTGTTCTTGTGTGTGTGTCTCTTTTTTTTTTTTTTTTTTTTTCATGTTCGTTGTGATGACCTGTTTTGCGGTGTGGCCTAAGGTAAGTCGTCTGAGAAGTTGGTAGCAGGAGGTTGGAAACAGAAAAATTGTTGAATATCACCAGCCAGGGATGTCAGATTTCTAGACCTACCAGAACTAACCCTTATAATTTTATTATTATTTTATTATTTTTTTCTGGGTTTATCCAATAAACTATAAACCCGTATTTTGTTTTATCGTATTATATACTGATTAGAGAGGGAAAGAGAGGGTGACCTTATGCAAAAATAGGAAAAGTAAATAAAAAGAACCATAATAATTGAAGCTTGAGTGTGTGTGCGAATGGACTGGTCAATATATATAATCCAAGTGTAAAGCAGTGAGAAAGGTGGAGTACGTGTGTGTATTGTAGTACTGAGAAAATGAATGAACTGTGAACAGTAGGCAACATAATTTTCATTTGTTTTCGTTTGTATGGTGTGGACAACTCCGGTGCATTGGAATATGTAGTTCCTTTTTTGATTCACTGCTGCATGTGTTGTTTTGAATCGGTCCTCAAACTCGATGTTTCGACGTATTTCAGGTCTTTCAGGACATCGGGTGTTGTATGGTAGTTTAGAATTTTTAATTCTTTTTTTTTTCAAATCAGCGGTCGCATACGTGTAATTTTCAGTTCATATTGTAATGTCCCTTCACTATATATGTTGTCTATATAACGTTGTTCGTTCATTACCATTACCATTCGTTTTTAGTATCATCATTGCCATTTTTGCAATTACTTGTGTTTTCGTGTTTATATATACAAAACATCTTGTGTGTCCAATTACCATTTTGATCCTTTCTTCTCTTCGTATCATTGGGAAATGTTTAATGTCTTGAATACGAGAGGCTGCAGTGGAGTATGTGGTGAGCTTTTGTACTTTTTACTGAGTGTATTTTTCATTTCAGGTTTGCAGATGGACATTTTGCCAAATCTGTCCTGATTTTACAGCTTGTCGTGACTCGCAGTATTGTTGAATATGGCAGTTTTGTTTTATTGATTTGCTTGATAAACATTACTTATTGTTTATTTTTTCTCATTTAATTTGTCCTAAATTTCCCTTTTACTGATTAGAAAACATACATATTTTTTAGTTGTTTAATATATAAATAAATGTTTTATTGATTTTCAGACTTCATTTAATTGAGAAATAACCTTCACATTCCAAAGTTGCATTGAGCTGCCAATGATGAGCTGAATAGAGACACCTAGCTGCACATTATTATCATATGCCCATCCTGAGGTAAATTATTTCATCATGTTTTTTTATTTACAACCATTCATTTAATTGCATAGTATGATCTTTACATTTCAGTATACATTTATCGACGTTTGGTTAAGATGTATAGAAGTTTATAGCTACATATAATTATTTATTGTGTATCATTATTATATTCATTAGGAAAGTAATAATAATAATAATAAAAGTAATAATAATAATAATTATTATTATATTATTTTATTTTATTTTTGAAATTAATAAATGCTTTTCGTTTAACATATTAAACATACATATGTCATCAATACAAACACATTTTTTATTGTTACATGTATAATTAAATGCTTAATGTTTTATTTGATTGCAATATGAACTTCACATTCCAGAATTACATTCATCTGCCAGTGATGGAGCTGTAAAGAAGTATCAAGCTGAATATTATTATCATATGCCTATTATTACTATTTTAACTATTTTATCATATTGTTTTATTTATAACCATATTAAAATTACAGGATGACGGATTCCAACTATACCATATTTTTATTGAACATTCTTGTATATTTCATTGCTCTATTATATACGACATATATGGCATATTATGACATATTATTTACATTATATAAAATAAATACTGGGTTGGGAGGGAGCATCAGGGTATCATTCAAGCTGGAACTGGACGATGGTTTGATTGACTGCCTGAGTCTAGGAGGGAACGAGCATTGTCATTTTCTCTATCCTACCGATTTGATTGTGATGCTGCGAGTTTTACTCCAACAGTTTCAGTGAGATTGACGCGCCCTTCTTAACAAGCCATCCTGTAGAAAGCTTAATAAGTATTGCGAAATGGGTTATTCGATCTGTTGGATCGTATCGTTGGAAGGAGATTCTTAATTTTCCCGTGAATTTCGCGTGAGTGTCTCTGCTTACGGGTTCACCCCTCCGTTTTTGGCCCTTCATACAGCGATATTGTGAATTCAGATCGGGGGCTCAATTTGATCTTGCTATTAAGTGGAGCTGCATCCAAGCCAAGGGCATGAGGGGATGGTGGCTACCATACATACATACATACATACATGCCTGGGTTTCGCGTTTTGCTATCAAAAACATTTTGACAAAAGGATTTTTTTCAGATCACTTCGATTAAATGGTGGATTTCAAGAGTTTGCATGCAGGCTAGTTGGTGTAGTGGTAAAGTGTGAACCTTACTTTTAACCAAGTGGGACTGGGCTCACAGCTGAGATTGGTGATTTTTTTCTGAGGCATTAAAATCTCTCGTACCTTTGTTTTTATTAAGGGAAGTAAAGCCATTGGTCCCCGGCTCATTTATATTGATGGGTCGATATTAGACAAAATTGAGAAAGTTACGCAATCGATGAACATCGATGATTGCACTAGATTGCGGAGCAAATATAATTTCAATAGCAACCACTGCGCATATCAACCCCAATTTGCTTCTGGAATAAAACGATCATTATCAAAAAGGAAAAACAACCTGAGCGGTCAAGACTCCCTCTCACTCGCATAAATTTAGGGACCCACGGCTTGTCATTACGATGTACTGGACAAATTCACCTCTCTAGCACATGTCCATGTTCCGAACCAAAGAAGAATGAAATTTGACGTAAAATCTAAAAAAAACCCAGCTCAGAGTTGGAGCCATGAGGTGTATTCGATCTAATCAATCGTGATCCAGATCATCCGTGACATAAGTGTGATTCAGTAGAGAGAACCGCGTAATTATATGAAAGTGTGCCAAATGCAACTGGCGGATTACACCTGGTTGTGGAAACTATTGTTTTTGACGACTGAAGACCTGAAACTAGCAACGTGCCTGTTTGCGCTATAGTTGCAATTTAATAGACCAGTTGTGATGCAGCAAGGTTCAAGCCTCAGATTATGTAATAGTTCGCATGCATTTTATAATCCTCGAATCTACGGACCTAATTACAAGATATTGATTAAAACCATGCATTAAGAAGATCGAAGTTCTGGAGAACACGGGAACGTTGGAGTTGACCAGTCGTGCTAGCCACATGAAGACCATTTGTAACAAGTGGGTCTGGAAGACGAAACGAGGGTCAATTAGTGACATCGAGCGATACAAGGCACGTCTGGCCGTAAAAAGGTCAGGAATCGATTACGACGAAGTATATCCCTAGCTGGTATGGTATTCCATGATCCGGTTCAATACCACCGTGATGTAGAGCAGATGGGTTGACAATCAATATGAAACTAGCGATTTGAAATTGTTTCACTGTTATAGAACACCATGGTCCCAACTACACCTTGCAGCCTGCACCTTGTAATACATTCTTGCGCTTTTCGGAACTTGAATCTTTGTTTTTGTTTTGACTCGCTGGGTTATTTTGACAGAGTATTTGAGGGTGCGGTCGTGTGTGTTACGTTATCGGGGGCATATTATTAAGCTTGTACTGGTACATCATTGTCGTGACCGGACCATGGTGTTAGGCCTCGGTCACGGCTTTATAAACCGACGATATTGCTTGCTTCATCCGATATATCTGCTTATCCGTTACTTACAAAATTCGTCACTTGAATGGCGATACAAACTGACGTAGTTTTATTTTCTGCTTAATGTGATGTTATTTTTCTTTTTCCTTTGAATCGAAAAATGTGAAAAGCTATGTCCATTTAGAATCCGGAATAATAAAATCATCTGTATCTCAGTAATGAAATGACGTACAAATAAATTGAATTCATCAAAACAGAGGTACACTGTACTTTAAGGAAAACAATGTTTATTCCTCCCATCAAACGCTGCACACCTCTGGAATCAACTTCCTTGGAACATTTGTTCCACATTTTGGTCATCTGAGTCGCGTCTCGAGCCGTTTTTCCACTTTTCTTAAGCTTCCGCTTCATTATTGCCCAAAATCTCTTGATGGGCCGGAACTGCGGGCAGTTGAGTGGATTTATGTTTTTCTCGATGCAATCTACGTTCGCGGTACCACTGGATGACTTCCCGGCTGTAGTGGCAACTCGCCAAATCTGGTCAAAACTTCACGGGTTCTTTATGGGCTTTAATGAAAGGTAGTACGCGGTTTTTGAGGCATTCTTCCTCATACAGCTTCGATGGACTGTCTTATTCGGACACTTTGGTCTTTGCTCCGCAGCTGCATATTTCTTGCCAAATCATCAGTTTTTTGGCAAATTTGTTCATAAAAGCAAACTTAAACTTCGCAGGAACATCTCCTCGTGCCGTCGCCATGTAGAATTTTTGGCCAAGAAGCTGTCCTAAATCCATTTTGACGTAGGTTTCATCGTCCATGAGCAGGCATCCTTGGTTCTTCGTCAAAACCTGCTGGTACAATGTCCGAGCTCGAATTTTGGTGACGAAACTTTGCTTCAACGTTCTGTGTGGTTGATTGCTGGCTCGATAAGAACGACAATTCTTCGAACGGTACTGCGTGCAGCGTATTTTTGTGCGATTTCATTATTTGACAGTCCAGGGTTTGCTCTGACGGTTCTCAACACCTGCCGGTTCAGCTTGCGGTTCCACTATGTTCCACTACGACGCTTACCTTGAGGCACTCGATCCACGCTCTTTAGATTCCTGAAACGTCTGAGCACTGATGTGCTCAACACGGTTGATTTGGCGATTTTCAACGTTTTTCGATTTTTATTGCGGACCACGTTGGATTATCAATGTGGGTGTGCAGATTTTTTTCTCTTCTCTCGGCTTACATCTGGAATAACTTTTGACTCACTGTACGAAACACCGTGAAATTTATACCACAGAAAGTGGGCACCTAGGTAAACAAACCGCTGCAAAAGAATTCTTGCAGCGGTCACTTTCCTTGCGGCTTCAACACAATAAGTGATTCCGGATTCTAACTGGACAGAAGTTTACTACCAAGTCTATTCTGCACCTCATGTGATTCGAGACGAGAGAATCAAGTAGAGTGATCTTACATGGAGTCCTTACCTCACTCGATTCTCTCAAGTTGTCTCGACTCCCAGCTAAACAAGCGTAATCAACCCATCCTGTAACACTAATAAGGCCCGATGCACACATGCATTCCACTTTTTCCCGCTTAGGATCACAGTGCAGTGGGTCAAACGCAGCTTATCGTTTATGTTATTTGGGAAGTGGCATCAAGCATGGTGATGGTGCTGGATGATTGTCTTGTATTATAGGTCGTAGTTCGCCATCCGTTTGGCAGGCGTTGAAGTAAATGGCACCTAAGATGCACTTCGACATAGAGTATCCCCGCAGACAGACGTTCAAGCTGATTCGAGCATTTGTTCTTCTGCCAAAGTTGTGTCCAAATGCTCACTTTCACCGAGGCAAGTTGCTTCCGGATGGTGTCCCGTTTGTCCCGTTGTTGGGTCTTCGTTTCTTCTTGGTTAATCCAATTTCTTCAGCCACTGGATCGTGGATAGTGATGAAGAAATTGTTCTAGCGGTCACTTCTCTAGATGTATCCAAGTCCAAAACACTCGATTTATAACCGTAAAATATAAACACCAATGTAATGCACTAGTGAATGTATTATTAAAGTAATGTTCACTTACATATGCTAATCAATTTGAATTTGAAACATCACCGATCACTGAAATGAACAAAAACAAATACTTTTCTGTTTTCCTTATGTTTTGTGTTTTTTCGCAATCAGTTGACAGGTGTGGTGAGCCGTACTACCAGAAACAACAAATAAATAGCGTGGTTGCAAGTATTGCTGAAAGTTTATCTTATGCGTTATATGTCCAATAGGTGTCGCATAAAGTGATTGGTACCATGATTTTAGAAAATAGTTGTACTGTGTGGTACGTCTGTTTGTCTGTGCTACAACGACAATGGGGTCCAGTCCCAAAAGAGCTGAATCTATCAAATTGTCCTCAGTTCCGTCCAATAGAGAAGTCTCGCGCGATAATTAAGCGGAAACTGAAGATAAAGGGAGCTGCCACCAGTGACATTGGCCAGATAAAAAATTGGTAGAATCCGCTAACCATAACCATGACAGAAGAAGGTGTGTGCCGTGTGCCGGCTGATGAGCGATATCAACATAAAAATAATTTTAATGCCATGACAATATGTGTGTGTGTGGTTGTGCAGTGTATTAATTGTTGAATGTGAGATTGGAGTCCGAAATTTCAATGGTTCACAAAAAAAGGATCTTGATTTGTAACCGAGATTCGAAGCGTGATGTCTCTAGATGATAACCAGTCATTCACAAGTTAAAATAAATGGAATAAAAACCCTACAGTTGCTCCTATTTTTGAGACACTCAGCGGTACAGCAATTAAGGAACACGCACGCACTTTCATCGTTCGTTTATTTCATAAAACGCGTGCTGATCAAGAAGGGCAGACTTGGTGAGAGGGAAATCGGAGTGCGATGACAAGTGAAAATAAAAATAGAACACTTGACGCTAATAGCGTTGCGGCATTTTGTGGTATTGTATCACCCTAGGACAGGGCCTGCCAGCTGACAGAACCTGCCAGCTGTTAGCAAAAACAAGACCATTAACCTGTCAAAAAAGACCGTTTTTTATTGGTCACTTTGACAACTCATCCTTCTACCGCCTCCGATCGACGATTATGTAAGTACAAGCAGGCAGTTTGTTGTTGGTTTGGCGGTGTTGCTAGTAGTCACTGCTTTTTCACTTTTTTCGTTTGTGATAACTAGAACAAAAATTCACTTTTGCAGTGGTTTATTTTAAATCAATTCGAAACAGGGGCCTGGCAACCCTATCATATTTGCTAGCGTTTGACAGTATGTAACATATCACGGGCCTTATTTGAATAGTCTGACGTTTGTTACTACAGGTAGGAAACCCAGCATTGTTTACAAACAATGAATCGTTTGACGTTTGATTGTTAGAGATGTTGAATACAGGAACATCTCTGTTCGCCAGATCCCTGGTTCGAAATGAAGTGCAATGCGATAAATTGTGGTCGCAGTCTCCATTTTCATCGGTTCCCGAGAGATCCAATCGTTCGCCGAAAGTGGGTGAAGTCCTGCATTGGGAACGCACGTGAGGAAGACATTCTGTTGCTCAAGATTTCTCCACACAGCAGAATTTGCAGCGTTAGCATCAATGAAATTTAATGAAACCTTATCAATTAACGTTTAGTTTGATGCAGGTTCATTTCCCGAACGACAAATGTTTTTAATTACTTTATTTTCAATGGGATTACTGTGTAAACATATCTGGCAACACTGGAGCGACCCCCGTATCATAGCAATCATAAATTTATAAGAGGTCATCTCACTCTGAGCTGGCAGGTCCTGTCCTAGGTCTCACCTATTTTGAAAGTTGTTGATGGTTGAACAAAGATCCAACGGCTGCTTAGATTGTCGAGGCACTGAGCACACAGCGATAAATAGCACACACTTGCATGGTATCGTTTATACCAAAAAGTGCTTTGTGGACTAAGATGGGTAAAATTTCCTTTTCTGAATCCAGCGCATTTATCCAGATATGATTGCAAAAACTGCAATTGCAATTTTTTTGACCAAGCGTTGATAATGACTAGTAGTCAAGCCATTGGATCCGTAACGTCAACGGTCAAGGTTCGACTCTAGGTTATTCCATATTTTTATTTTTTTTTCAACATCATTACATTTCATAAGGTAAATCTATGAAATTCATAGTGTTTTAATGGCAAAAAAAAATCATAATGCAATCTTATGAATATCGAATGTTTATCTCGCTAAGTGTAGATAAATTGTCCGTTCAGTGATTCAATCCTGTTTCATTTTGCTCAGTTTATGAGTACAATTGTATGCTGTCTCTTTTTCCACTTTTTACGAAAAATGAGTAACATTTCAGTGAGAGAAAAAGAGATAGTATACAATTGTACTCGAAAATTGAGCAAAATAAAACGGAAGTGTTGAGAGGACAAGAAAATAAGCGTCCTCATGGCAGTGTTGCGTTTCATGTTGGGGGTTCGGACAGTGATAGAAAATTTAGACGGTGCTGCCCCAATATGCTAAGGATTTGAATTCCACTTTTAAAATAAATTCGAATTGGTTAAATTCTAACTAATTATGATGCACTTGAATGTTTTGTGGTGTTTTCGCATTCAAAATAACAAGCTTCTCACTTCACAGATAAAAATAAATATTGAATTTTCTGCGTTATCTAATGGACATAAAGGAAATGCTAGATCTTGCAGAACTCAATGGGATATATCATGAAAATTTAAGCCAGTTAACAGCTGAATCTAGCCTGTTGTATGAAAGATTACAAACATTGTTGTATGGCGCATGAAAGGTTGCAAACAATTTCGTTTTTTACGCCTCCTTTGGTTTACAATTCAACAACCGGAAGTTTTACGCGCTTGTTGAAATTATTTTTTTTTTCTGTGTTGTAGCTTACATGTTTATTATCTGTTTCGAATAAAAGTTACAGAATACATCCAAATGAACTTAATACCGAATCATTTTTAAATTTTAGTTTCAAAATATTCATGAATTGTAAGGATTACGTCACGCGTAAAATTCGTTGTTTTTATGAGTGTAAAATTTTTGGCAAACATTATCTAGCGGAAAATGCAGCTCTTGTAAGTTGCTGGTTTGCAAGGTTTTACTTGTAAATGTTTATCAAAATCGAAATAAGTTACCTTGCTTACTTGCTTGCTTACAACATCAAGGCTTTTTTTCAAATAAAGTTTACCATGAGAACAAAAGATTTCACCGATAAAGTTGATTCAATTCCCCATAGGCACATCCCTAACTCTTCAGAACAGTTCACCTGTTTTGTTCACCCAGCTCAACCTCCCCATCCCCAACTCTCGGAAACATTGTTCTACATCCCAATATTCTTGCATAATTCATTACGCTTCGAGGAAAACTCTGGGAAAGCATGTACCACTCGAAGAAAGAACTCTCTGCTGGCTCGAAAATTCCAACCACCAATATGCCCCCTCGACGACCGTCGACAGTGTGGTGTAAGTTTGATGAGCCCCGCTAATAGCTGTGGAGAGCCTTTTGAATTATGACGTTAATCGTTCGTCTTTTTCCATCCCCATTTTATGCTCACGTTCAACACTGCTGGAGTGAATGGTGGCCCTTGTCTGTCTTTGCCTGGTGGGGGTTTAGCAAGTTGTAATCACGGCCTGTTTTTATCTGGGCTATATTTGACCTTTTGATCTCAGCCATTGTGGGATGGGGGAGTGCTACGCCATGTATCTCGATCTTCTTGGGGCATTATCGTTTGTATCTAACTAATTGAGTTCGATAACCCTTTCATATTTGGTTCTTTTGTTTATCGCACAAATCAGGTCATGCTCTTAGATTATGATATATCGCTATTGTTAACACTAGTGACAGCATGTATCACAGGCATCGCCGGAGAGAATTACCAGTGAGCAAACTCCATACATGTTTCGAGAGGCATTATATTAAATTTGAATTTTTCATCCATTAGAACCAGCCTCACCTTCAATGACATCCTTCCGGAAGACCCAAAGCTGTACGACAAAATGCGCCCCCCAAGAAGGACGGCCAGCCAACGACAGTGCTGTTCCACGTGACGGTCATGGGTCTTGACTCGATCGACGAAACCTCGATGACGTACGCGGCCGACATCTTCTTCGCACAGACCTGGAAGGATCATCGGCTGCGGCTTCCGGAGAACATGACGTCGGAGTATCGGCTGTTGGAGGTCGAGTGGCTCAAGAACATGTGGCGACCGGATTCGTTCTTCAAGAACGCCAAATCGGTCACGTTCCAAACGATGACCATACCCAACCACTACATGTGGCTGTACAAAGACAAACAATTCTGTACATGGTCAAGTTGACCCTGAGATTGTCCTGTGCGATGAACTTTCTCATCTATCCACACGATACACAGGAGTGTAAGCTGCAGATGGAGAGTTGTATGTGCATTTTTCTCTTGGCAAAATTTCTGAATCTCAAAATAATCAAAAATTTCATTTACAGTATCGCATACAACGGACGATATGATCTTCCAATGGGACCCGGAAGTTCCGCTAGTCGTAGACGAACATATTGAACTGCCACAGTTGGCGTTGGTTAAGAACAACACGGCAGATTGCACCCAGGTCTACTCGACCGGTAATTTCACTTGCCTCGAAGTGGTGTTTGTTCTGAAACGACGTCTCGGCTACTATCTCTTCCACACATACATTCCAACCTGCTTGATCGTCATAATGTCGGTAAGATCTCTTAAAGTAATTCGTTTTGCAGATACACTTATCAGTTTTATCCCATCAGTGGGTCTCATTCTGGATCAAACCAGAAGCGGCACCAGCCCGCGTAACGCTTGGAGTGACATCTCTACTAACCCTTTCGACACAGCATGCCAAGTCTCAAGCATCTCTCCCACCGGTTTCCTACCTGAAAGCGGTCGACGCGTTCATGTCCGTCTGCACGGTATTTGTGTTCATGGCACTGATGGAATACTGTCTGGTGAATATCGTTCTTGGAGATTCGAACCTCCAAATCAAACCCCAAGCCTCACCCTCCAAAGATGGATCGCTTCATCGACTACACTACCGGTGGAAAAAATGGGAAACGTGGAAGCAAATCGATGGAAAATAGTGAAACTACAACCGTGAACACTTTTCAGAGACAGGTAACCTCTTGAACTTCAGTTGGTTCACGAACCCATCCTATTCCAAATCTGCATTAACTATTCTAGGAAAGCACGCTATTGTTGTCACCGGTGCCACATATCCAAACCATCCCACCTCCGCCCAGCAAGCCGGCTTCCGCCATTCCAAAACTCACGCCAGCTCAAATACGGCTGAGACGGGCGATCAATATCGATCGTTTTTCGCGAGTTTTCTTCCCGCTGCTCTTCACGCTTCTGAACACCGCCTACTGGATCATGTTCTACGAATACATATAAACCCCAGAGCACTATTCAAACTATTCAACTAATCTTAATCAGACATCTTACTGACAGCAAAATAGTGCGTTATTTTTGGAGAAACTAAAGAGAAAAACACATAAAAAATGTAAAACAAACTGTAAATTACTGAAACACCATGCGCCTCCACGTGACGATTTCAAAATTAGGAAGTAGTGGGAATTCAACCGAAAATGATAGCCGGCAGATGGCACAAATGAAATTAAAAATAAAAGATAAATATTCGTTAGCCCACTCTTAGTAGGGAAAAAAATCAAACAGTTCAATTAAAGGTAATTTATAACAAAAAATCTAATAAATAAAATGAAGGAAACATTCTGATCGTAAGTGTGAACTTTCTTAATCTTAACTGGCAGTTTGGTTAGCTATAATATATAATACGCTACTTATGAGAACGCTAGATACGTATAATGTTATCTACAGCTGACGTTATTTGTTGGAAACTCTGTACACTTAATCATTCTGAAATGTTGTAAAAACAGTTTTGTAAATAGAGCCTCGAATCGGAAAATAAATGTTCCAGTAACAAAAGTTGCATTTGTTTATTCCAGTAAAGTGAATTTATTGCTGAAAAGATATAGGTATAGTCGCACTTGTCGAGATCAACAAATTAAGTATTATTATAAGGTATTCATTATAAGGGCCTGAAACCCGATTGTAACCATTTGAAAGACTCCTGCGATGTCCTACCATATGGTAGAGCAAACATTCGCGAAAGTGTGGTTTAAGATCCGAAAAAATCGACTTGTAAATCCTGGAGACTGTGAGCTTGAAAATGAGAAGAAAGATTAGTAATTTCTGTTTAATTCCAATTACCTTTATTAGTTACCTTGACAACTACGTGCATTTCGTCTACAATATGCAGACTTCTTTAGTGTCGTGTACTACTTGACTGGAGTAGTATAAGTACACGACACTGTATTATACCCAAAACAAATTCACATAATCAGAGGAAAATATCCACTAAAATTCATTTAACTTTCATGTGATTCAGGAAGTGGAAAAAGCTTTGCACAATCAAGTTAACCTTATATATCCAGTTGGATGTAAAAGATTAGTCAAGTAGAAATTCTTTTTCTATGTAAAATTCTATGTAAAAGTCACTTATTTTAGTAATGGGAAATATCTACGTGTGCTTCCAGTAGTACACTGAGAAAAAACATTGGTAAACGCAAACATATTCTAGTTTCATTTAACCGGAATTTCGCGTTGAATTGGGCACAAACATCATATTCGTTTGATATGACTACCTATGGTGGTTAAAACAAACTAAAATTTTGAGTAATTGTTTCGGGAATTATGCAGTTAAGTTCAACTGACATCCGTTTGAATTTACCATTCTGTAGGTTGTTCAATTTTGACAGCACGAAAACAAACAGATTTGTTGGTTGATTCTACCAACACTTATTGTTTGTTTAAAACAAATTTTAGTATGATTCAAACAGAATTGCTGCTTGAAACAAACAAACGATAACGGTTGAAACAACAAATATTTACGTTCACAATCACCTACATTTTTTCCTGTAATTTCCAGAATATTTATTTGAATAAAATGCTAACAAACATGAGAAAAGCGCACATTTGCATTTATAGACTTCTCTCAGTCTAACAGAAATCTACAAATGTTAATGCGAACCTTTCTACTATTTTAAGGTTTTTTTAAAAGTATTTTTTTGTTTATTTTAATTAATCGTACGCTTCTATTTCATATATTACCACAATGACCAACGCGGATCCAAGCGTGGCCCTGATCTTTCAGTACACTTCCGAAAGTCCCAAACCGCAGCCGACACTAAAAATGAAGCTCTTTTCATCCTCTAGCAGGGCGAGCAACTCTATTGCTCGTTCGCATATCAATACCAGGATGTCGATGATAACCAAAAGTAATAGTTTATTTCAAACTAAATTTTTAGTTACTTTTTCTCCAAATAAAATATCAGTTTGATTTAACCGCCGCTTTGGTTGAATCAATCTAAATTTTTAATTTGTTTCCCTGAGTCAACACAATCTGTATTTTGGTAATATTGAACACCTTTCAAGGTGGAAACAACAAAAATATTAGTTAAGAACAACTATAATATTTTTAAGTACAAACAACCAGCATGCCTGATTGTTTCAAAACAAAAATTTTCGTTTAAAATAACAAAACGAATTTTTAAAACAACTAGTTTTTCAGTTTGGATGTCAACAAGCAAGATAGTTGTTTCAAACGGAACTGTTTTTTCTCCGTGTAGCTAAGTAGAAATATTGTTTCAGTGTAGTACACGACACTGAAGAAGCCTGCACTTTGTAGACGAATTACGCGGATCTGTCAAAATAAGCAATAAAGGTAGTTGGAATTATATGGAAATTACTTATCTTTCTTCTTATTTTCTAGCGACTTTTAAAGTCATTTTTTCAATTAGATCATAGGACGTTATCGTGAATTACTCGAGATTTGAAGCGGATATCAAAAAGAAATTCGCCTGCTTATTGACCGAGTAAAGCATTTAGCTAAATTTTTATGGCCAATTATTCCAATTATGGCCAATGGGATTCCATAAGCCATAATTGGAACACTTCATAATAGGAACTGTCGTAAATGGTTTCTCCACTGGTTGAAACTCAAGCTTATTCTCCAAAAATAGTTTACTGAATGACGTTGAGTCCCAAATTTCTGGTTTCCCCGCTTTCTCTTTCCGGTAACCCCGCGACGCGAAACTTTGCGTTTTGTTTCCGGGTTTAAGGCCAGTATCGACCTAAAAAGTAAAGAGATTACGGAATTTTGTTCAATTTTACCAAGCGGAATTTTGACAATTGATCTGCATGGAACGAAATGTCACCTTCACTTACGGAATAATCGAGCGGAACATTTTTCCGAAAGTAAAAGTGACAGTTCCAAATAATTTGCGTGGGAACCTTACAACTTCCAATTTTGTTTTTCGTTCTTTTCAGGTGGATACTGCTGCAGAAATATCTTTTCGATTCCTTACTTTTCCGTTTCAGTAAACGGAATTTAACATGGGTTTGGGATAGAAAAAGAATTTTCTTTCGATCGCGATATCGACCTTTAGCTTGCATTTTATATACGCGGTAACGTTGTTGTGTTTTGATTACATGAAAACTGCATTTAGAGTCTCCTAGTAGACGAACTAGCTTGATAAACTAATTTACCTGATTAATCTAAATAATCAGCAATCATGATTCGAATTATATAGTGATATATTTTATAAAATATACGCAATAATAGAGAAATTATTTTCAATTTTGACTTTTTCGTAGTTTTCTATGACCGTATACTTTTTGTTCGGAACTATCAAAATATATGTTGTAGGGTTCCATATGAAATATTTCATGATAGACCAATCTTTCAACAGAAATGTCAAACGCTGTCGATAAGATCTTGTCCTTGTTCACAATTCGACAAAGATTTTTCATTAGGGCCTAACTGACAAACGTAAACAATGGCTTTTCCCGCGAATTTCTCGTCATTGATAACTCGCTTAATCAATCCACCACGGCCATTTCGAAGAGGAAGAGATCCCCTATCCGTTAGAATTGGAGGCTTACATGGGTAGCCTCTGTGCCACGAAAAATTTACGGAAGAAGCCATTGTTTACGTTTGTCAGTTAGGCCCTAATGAAAAATGTTTGTCGAATTATTCTTTTTCATTGTGTAGTGTCATTTTTTTTAAGATTTTCTTCGCCAGATGTATTTATTTAATACAGAAACGAATGAAAAACCAAAACTGGCACACTTACCCTAATTATTCACTGAAATCCCACGTTGAAATACTAAAATACTTCCGATTTTGTATGTGTTAGCCTAATACTCTGACACTGACGGGTTGTTTGTTGTGTGCATTGCATCCTTAGTATCCGAACTTTGGAATATGTGCATCAGGTTGTTTATCTCATGACTAACAAACAATTGCATTTTTAAGTTTCCACAATTCGTTAGCCACATACAAAATGCCACATGCCATGATCATGAGTCCTGATCGTCGTCAGTACATAATTATGTTTCGCCACAGATAACGTCAGGATTTTGTATGAATCGCAAGTAGGATCCAGCAGGCTTGCAGGTGTGCAGATCAGTCTTTCAGTTCAAAATAACTCCAACAAAAGGTCGGTATCGTGTATTTCTTTTCCCATCCTAACACGATACTAACCTAAAAAGTCAGTACCGACTTAAAAAGAAGAGAGGTTACAGAATTTTGTTCAATATTATCAAGCGGAATTTTGACAATTGTTCTGGATGGAACAAAATGTCACCCTCACTTACGGAATAATCGAGCGGAATATTTTTCCGAAAGTAATTAGTTTGCACAATTTTATTGTTCGTTCTTTTCAGGTGGATACTGCTGCAGAAATTTCTCTTCGATTCTTTACTTTTCCGTTTCAGTTAGCGGAATTTAACATGGGTATGGGATAGAAAAAGAAATTTCTCTCGAACACGATACCGACCTTTACAAGGTGTTAGGATTTGAACCGCTCAATCGAAAATTTTCACTGGCTTTTTCCGAAATCTCTACGATTAGATGCAGGAAATGATGTAAAAACAAGCACTGGTGTCTATTTCCCTGCAATTTAACTTCAATCATGATAAATTTAGAGCACAATATCTAAAACCGATCTCACCGAAAAAATTCAAAGTCCACGTAAACGAGCTCCCTGAACTGTCAAAACTGCATTGATGACGCCATCGTGCAATAATCTATTGAAGACGAAATACGCGTATCTGTCAAGGTATGCAATAAAGGTGGTTGAAATTAAATGGATTCGCTTTTTTAAATTCTTTGGCGGCACTGAAAAGGGATGTTTGGTTTGAATGTTGGTATGCTGAAATGATTACGATTGTGCTGGCTGTAGTGATTGTGTTAATATGATCGACCAGCTGGAGGCCATTATCCTTATTGTGTTATAGATTGTTCAGGGTCTTTTTGGGAATTCAAAGTCAATAATTAATGATAAAGGGCGATACGGTCAAAATTTGGTCAATATCAACATGACGTATTTCTTTCAATTTTGCATTTAAAAACCTGAACACCCCTCATTTGAAGGTGTGTGTGTGTATGAAATGTTGCTCCTATTTTGATTTTGGAATTCACTCTTCAGTTGTCAAAATGCCGTCCAAGCAAGAAGAGCAGCGTATCAAAATTTTGCTCGCGCATCGCGAAAATCCGAGCTACTCGCACGCAAAGTTGGCAAAATCGCTAAAAGTTGCCAAATCAACCGTTACAAATGTAATTAAAGTGTTTGGGGAACGTTTGTCGACAGCCAGGAAGTCTGGATCGGGGGGAAACCGAAAACCGGAAGCCGCTGAGACGACAAAGAGAGTTGCCGGTAGTTTCAAGCGAAACCCTAACCTATCTCTCCGAGATGCCGCAAATAAGCTGGGTGTATCGTCTACAACCGTGCATCGAGCCAAAAAACGAGCCGGACTATCGACTTACAAGAAGGTAGTTACTCCAAATCGCGATGATAAACAAAATACGACGGCCAAAGCGCGATCCCGGAGGCTGTACACGACGATGCTGACGAAGTTTGACTGCGTGGTAATGGACGACGAAACCTACGTCAAAGCCGACTACAAGCAGCTTCCAGGACAGGAGTTTCATACGGCAAAAGGAAGGGGAAAGGTAGCAGATATTTTCAAGCACACGAAACTGTCAAAGTTCGCAAAGAAATATCTGGTTTGGCAAGCCATCTGTACCTGTGGCTTGAAAAGCAGCATTTTCATAGCTTCCGGGACTGTCAACCAAGAAATTTACGTGAAAGAGTGTTTGAATAAACGTCTGCTGCCTTTCCTGAAGAAACACGGTTGTTCCGTACTGTTTTGGCCGAATGGCATCTTGCCATTACGGTAAAAAAGCCTTGGAGTGGTACGCCGCCAACAACGTGCAGGTGGTTCCCAAGGACAAGAACCCTCCCAACACGCCAGAGCTCCGCCCAATTGAGAAATACTGGGCTATTGTCAAGCGGAACCTAAAGAAGACCAAAAAACTGCTAAGGACGAGCAGCAGTTCAAGACAAACTGGCTTTCTGCGGCGAAGAAGGTGGACAAGGTGGCTGTACAAAATCTGATGGCAGGGGTCAAGCGTAAGGCCCGGCAATTCGGATTTGGAAAAGCGGAAGCCTAACTGAATATTTTTCCTGAATTTTATACTAATTGAACTTGAAAAAAAAATTTAATTTGATTTTTTAAATAAACGATTTCACCGATTTACACGCGTTTTCCCTTGACCAAATTTTGACCGTATCACCCTTTATTTTTGATGGTTGACTGTCGCGAAAAAATTCAACTGATTGAATCAAAAATCTCCTGGGTGTGGTCCTAATAGATCGTTCCAATAGATTGTTAGACCTGCATAAGATAGTAAGTATGTTAGAAAATTATATTTTACACTCTTTCGAAAGCATGTGTTGGCCCTGAAGACGGTCGTTTGGTTTAAATGATGATACGGCCTAGAATTGGAGGCCCTTCTCCAGCATCCCAACCTGTGCTTTGAAACGCATTACCTCGGAGGATTTTTCCATATGTTCGATCTTAACGCGCCCCCAACTCTGTAAAACACTGGTCAGACTAAGCAGTTATAACATGTTATAAACCTATCTTGATGACTAGTTTCTTGTTGAAATTATTTGACAACCGTTATAACAGCGGCTGGATAGTTCTGAAGAAAATTAATATATTTTTTTGGATCAGGAAGTACTACACTAACATATCAAATTTCATAGAATTCGCCTTATGATACTGTATGAGCCCACTAGATTTTGATTTCATACGACCCTTATGAAACCGTTCTGTATAACTAAGTTTTTCTCAGTTAATCTTAATGATTTTCTCAAGTCATTATTATCAATTCCATAATGAATTATGAATTTCTTGACTGTTGTTTGTGTGAAATAATCATAAGGCATATGTATGAAAGAGCAAAAAGCGCGCCCAAATTATTGTTTTGGTTACTCTTGATGATTTCAGATTCATCATGTTTCCGAAACCTCCGAGCTGATATACATCCTTCAAACGCGAAGAGGATAAATAGGAAACAGGACGTTCAAACAGGAAGAAGCAAATCAGTTACTGGAAACCATAAATTAGGTAAAGTCTAAAACATACATTATAAACGTCCTACTTAGGTAGATAAGTTTATTGCTTCCAGTGATTGATCCGCTTCGTATAAAGATGCGATTTATCACGTGAGAATTTATACGCGCATCTTGAGGAGTAGTAGTCTTGTCATAAAATTCTTCATTAATAACTGCTAGCGTACTGGCATTGACTTCTATATGCATGATCTCAAATTTATCATGGTTAAATGAAAATTTCAATGATGAAGAAAAAAAAATACAAGAAATACTAATACTAAAGCAATAATCAGTATAACCAATGAAAGAGTTCCATTGCACTCACAAATGAATATCATAAGGTTGTGAAATTCAAACCGTTTCCTTGTGGCCAATTTTCATAAGGTTATTTTATGAACATTGAAAGGTTTTTTCACTAGTGTAGCACACCAGTTCCAAGCTTGGCCCGAGCTTAACGATTCGCCCCTAATAACGTAACTCGCACCAACACACTCTCAAATATTCTGTCAAAATAACATAGCGAATCAAAACAAAGCCCATCCTGTCCACAGCGCCATGTTAGATTAGATTAGATTAGAATCCAAAACAAAGCCCAACATACTAGTACCGAAAAGTATTGAAAAGCGCAAGAATGTATAGTATGGTGCAGACTGTAAGGCGTACTTCGGAACTAGGGGTTCTACAACAGTGAACCAATTTCGAATCGCGAGTTACATATTGAATGTTGGTTATAACATGTTATAACTCTGTAGTCTGAACAAGGCATAACCAAATTTGTGAGTCAATTTTTGCGCAAAACCTCAAGATAGGTTTTTTTTCAAATAATAGACATGGCTGTGTAATTTATTGATGTCTTTTTAGCTTTCAAATGTGAAGCACGGAATTGAGCTGTTTTCAGCAATAATCGATCAATATGCTTATAAAGTGTTTTCAAAAGGGTTAAAAAGTATGCATGTTTTACTTCTCAAAAGTTTACGCAAAGAGAGTATAAGTAATATATACTCCTTTTGGCGTAGTCCCAGTTTCCCTCGAAAGAGCACACTTTTTTGGGAATCCAACTTGAAAAAGAAAAAAGACACCGAGTGGTGATAAATCTGACAGCCCCCATGTTAAAGTACAGGACGAAACTTTTAATATGCTTCTAGAAAATTCAAATGAAATTCTAATTAAAATCGGTTTGTTGTATGATATAGAGAAAATCCAAATCTTCTTAATAAAGATATTTTCTAGCAAAATAGAAATAAAATAAAATAATACTCCCAATTGTGCAGTTTTGGATATTCCTTACATCATACAGCAAACTGATTTTAATTATAAATTCATTTGAATTTTCTAGAAGCATTTAAAAGTTTCGTCCTATACTTTAACATGGGAGCTGTCAGATTTATTCGATTTATTACCACTCGGTCTCTTCTTCTTTTTCAAGTTGGATTCCTCAATAGTCATAAAAGCGTAAATTGAGATTACCGTGTAGCGAAATGTTTCAACGCCAGATCAAACCAAAATCCCACTCCACCTGTCAAGAATCCCAAACGATGCAATTTGGATGCACTCGATGCACTCTCCTTGTCATTCGGAAGTTTCACAATCGCGGCTTTCATATAAAAATGACCCTAAGAGGCATACGTAAATAAGCATTATTTTAGTTCATTTAGATTCATTATTACAGATCCAAACTTGATTTGATTGATTTAATTAAGAATTTACAACTGTTTTGCCTTGTTGTTAGCTTATGTGGGTAGTGAATTTTCGTTTAAAAGTTGACAGGCTGGAACTTGTATAAGAAGTAATATCTACATTATAGGCGCTGTTTTTTTTTTTTTTTTTTTTTTTTAATGTGTAATTTTGTTTATTTGTCATCATATTATAACGAAAAAATTTAAAAAAAAAAACAAGATATTTACAACATATTAGTTACTTATCTATTTAGACTGAGGTGAAACTCCAAAGCTTCTGCATTAATTATCCCGTTGCAATTATTGACGTAACAAATGTATTCAGCAAATAGTTTCATTATATCTGAACGCTTTCTCCGGTCGATTCTCTCCAGAGTAGGGATGACAAGTTCATTAAACGTTAGGCGTCTCCATCCATTCAGAGTAGCAGCTATTCTCTGCTGGAAGATTGTCCATGATGGCCCGACACGAGTACACGAACAAAATTTGTGTTGCAGTGTCTCGGCTGTTCGATTGTCGCAGTGTGTGCATTCTTCGCTATCCACTCTCCGCATTACAAAAAGAAGTTTTCGGTGCTCAATTTTGCCGTTTACTGCTAGATACAAAATACTTCTATGAGCTGACGATAACTGATTGCTTGCAATATTCTGCCACGTTCTTTGCCAGTCGATAGATGAATTTTCTTGTTCAACTCTTGGTACGTCGGTTTGTTGGATGAAATGCTGATGGATGAGATCAGTGGAAGGGTTTTGCTGAATCAGGAGGGGAATTTGGGATAAATTTGATAGGATTATTCTTAGGTCGGGATGGTCTATTGAAATTGTTGGGCGCGGATTGTTGAGAAGGAAGGATCTATAATAGGGAAGGGAATCAATCTCTCGTAAGTGTCGATGAATTGCCAGTGACTTGCATTTGAGTGCCGGTAGTTGCAGTTTTAAACCACCATGGTCTCGACTGCGTGCCAGCTGCATAATTGGTACACGAGCAGCCAATCCACTCCATAGGAAGATGCCCATTCTTGATGTGATTTTTGAGATGTGTATGTTGAGTGGTGGTAATATAGATGAAAGGTACCAGATTCTAGAGGTGCCAAACGTATTTAGCACAATTATTTTTTGAAGCAGGTTTAAAGTTCGTGACGATTGCAGCCACAATAATTGTGCGAATTTCACAGTTGCCGCATTCCAGTTTAGTGTCGTCATTAACCGAATCGAGTTGGCGAATATCACTCCCAGTATCTTCACCGTATTTTTGGTTTGCAGCCACTGTTCCTCGATTGGATTTTCGCAATATCCAACGTCAATTGCAACAGTTTTCCGTGTATTTAATTTAGCGCCCGCAATTATTTCGAATCGTGTGAATAGTCTATTCATAGCCTCAATTTGTTCCGAAGATGTAACTATAACACTGATATCATCAGCATATGCCACCAGGAGATCATTCCCACACGCTTCTTCAAGTTTGCATACCAAAGGATGGAGATACAGTACGAAGAGGTGCATGGACAACGGGTCCCCCTGTCGTACGGAACGTTGAATTTCGATCGGTCGTGAGAGATGTCCATTTACCAGCAAACGAGAGGTCGCTCCGCAAGCGATCTGGGTGAGTAAAGTAACTAAACGATGATTGAAGCCTAATGAGCGCATGGTTTCAAAGAGGAATGAGTGCCGGACACGATCGAAAGCGTGATCTAAGTCAAAGCTGATGAGTTTTCCTGCTCTACGATGGTGACGGAGACTGGCTATTCGGTCTTTCAGGGCGAGAGTTGCCTGAAAGATATTCCGCTCTGAGTTCGAGCATTTCTGTCCGTCGCTTAGTATGTGGTGGAATCGCATTACGTCCTCCAGTCGGGCTTTGAGAATGCGAGAGAACAGTTTATAGTCCGTATTTAGAAGCGATATGGGTCTGTACGACCGGGCTGTATCATCGCTACCTTTCTTCTTGACCAGAACAATGATGCCATCAACAAACGTTGTTGGGAAATTACCATTGAGCGCTTCATTCATCACTAGGTTGAGTTCTCGGTGAATAACGTCAAACATGCGGTGGTAAAATTCCTTCGGAAGACCATCGCAGCCGGGCGATTTACGTGATGCACTGCTTCGTATTGCAGCGAAAATTTCTGATGTGCTTATCTCATTAGAACATGATAAGTTTACCGCGTCGTTAGGAGGTATGACTCTATCGCAAACAAACAGGTTCTCAGCATCTTCAGTTTCTTCCTCGGAGTAGAGGCGGGAAAAATATCCCACCATGTGCTCCTCGATCAGGTGGGGATCGTCGATGGTTTCGTGTTGCTCCGTTTGGAGTCGGGTGATGACGGTTCGCTTTCTTCTCTGTTCTCCCAGTTGAAACACAGAGATGGGTTCCCCCGCCAGGTACGTCTCGTTGATGCGCATAAACATGTGAGAAAAGTTCCGTTGTAATGCCAGCATCTCGCCTTTGATCTGGTTAATTTTTGTTATCATCGCTGGGTTCTGGTAGTAGCCATCGTATGCTATTCGTAGCTCGACGTATAGGCGCTGATGTTCGTTGTTGAATGCATCAAATGCCTCTCGCGATTTCCATTTGAAGAAGGTTTTGGTTTTGGGCTTAGCATACGTTAGCCACCACTCCATCCATGAAGCGTAGTTTCGGCGTTGACGGGTCCAATACTGCCACCGGTATCGAAAATCCGCCACATTTTCGTCGTTCAGCAGGTGGGGGCGAAGGGACCAAAAACCATGTCCGTGTTCTCGTCCAAGACGGGGAAGGCAAAGTCTCAAAGTCAGTGCTTTGTGATCCGAGAATGAGCAGACGTGAGTATGTGCCGTTCGTAGATGATTGCGCAACGCTGTGCTCACGTAAATGCGATCCAGCCGGGACCGTGCATTTCTGTTGACAAATGTGAAGCCTTCATCTCGTGGGCACAGTTTTTCCCACACGTCTAGAAGCTGTAGATGTTGGACGGCCGTTCTGAGGGATGGACTTGTGTTCGGGCTAGAAGAATCACAGGGGCGAAGTACGCAGTTGAAGTCACCCATTAGAATTATGTGCTCAGTTCGATTTCGAAGATAGTAGGCGAGTGTGCCGTTAAAGAACTCTTCTCGAGCTGCACGCTGCGCAGTACCCGAGGGGGCATATACATTTACTAGAGTGACATTCTGTATTCGTATAGCTATTAGCCGACCGTTCAAACTTTTCTCGACGTGAGAGAACTGGATGTGAGATTTTAGCGCGATTGATGTTCCCCTTCTCGAGTGGTCCACATTGGAGACAACAACAAAACCCGGTATTGAGAGCAGCTCGTTCTCCACCTCTTGTAAGCAAACAATATCCAGATTTTGGCTACTGATAAAGGTTCGTAATGCGTTTATTTTCGTCGGGCTAGTAATAGTGTTGATGTTGACGGAGGCGACGTTGTACGATGTGAGAGACATTATTCGTTGTTTTGCTCTGCATCTTCGTCGTCTTCGTCTTCGTCATCACGTCGGGGTTTCTTGACCGCACGTCTACGGCTTCGCCTGCGGTTTGTGGACGTTGAAGAATCGTCCGTCTCGTTTTCGTTTGAGCTGCGAGGAGGTAGATGATCGGGCTTTTTGAACAGTTCGATCGGATGTAAAGAAGTGTTGGTTGGAACGGCAAGTGTCTGTGACGACGCTTGGGGGTTTGACGTAGATTTTGCGATCGTACACGGGTTTTGTAATACGATCGCTGATGGTTGACTGACGGTTTGTAAGTTCGAGCTGGATGATTCGTTCTGACTCGAAGGCGGTGGTAGTTCAGGAAAAATGTCCGATGTCATCGGTGGTGGCGCAGCCTGTTTTGGTCCGACTGGTTTTGTCTTCGACGGCTTTGTCATCGATGGTTTTGCAATCGAGGCTCTTCGTTGGTGCTGCTGCTGTTGTTGTGGTGCTGATTGCTTTGCCACATTAGCGTAGCTCTTCTGAACCAGGAGTTTTTTATTTTGAACACACGATATACCCGTGTGTGTCTGCTCGTGGCAGTGACGGCATGAGTGAAGTTGCCCCTTATAGGCAAAGTAAGCTTGCGCTCCGTCGATAGTGGCCCACGACGCTATATTACGTTTCACTATCATGCGTGCAGACCAGATACCGAGTGGTATACCGCCATACTCGTGATCTTCGCCAAACATTAGTTCCCGTATTGAGAGAACATCGCCATAATGGCTAAGAAAATCGACGATTCTCTCTTCCGACACGTCTTCGGGAAGATCCCACACTCGAATTTCAACACTACCATCTTCCATGGTAATACGGAGCTTGTGTTTTTTACCACCATTATCCACTTCGTGCTTTTCGTCGTGTTCATCGACCACTTTTTGGGCCAGAGATAAGTCAGTGACCTTAACAAAAGCACAGGACGCACCTCTGTGACACTGAAGTCTCTTCACATCTTCTCTCTTTAGCCCAAGCGCTGTACGGCAAAACTCGTAAACTTTCTCATACGTTGGCTTGAGAACAAGATTTGAATAGTCAATTCTGAAGGTATTTTCTCGCCTCATCGCGGTTACACTGCGCGCGACGCGGCTGGACACGGTAATTTCTTAAGCAGGAGAAAAAGAACAATGCTTGGCTCACTGATAGTCGTACTCGAACGAAAAACGTCAATACGTCTCAGAGGCTGAG